>OU015494.1:58907078-59294578 GCA_907164885.2 Dolomedes plantarius | reverse complement strand
TGCCTCTCATGGAGGCTCTACCAACTATTGAATATGAAAAAATTTTGTTTTTCTTTTCTGTCACAGGTATCCATATACTTATTGGTAGGTAGTAAATATATATATATATATATATAGTTATTTATTTATATGTATAAATTATATCATAGTATCTCTCTGGAAAGAAACGGAGTATCCAAGAAAAAAGGGAGTTTGCTGTGTCGTCTCAGAAAGGATAATATAGTAGAAAGTAGTTATAAAAAATAAATATTTGCATTTCGTAATGTCTAGCTCTAGACATAATATAATTACGATTAAAGGTTTTCGGTACTAAGAATTACTTAGAAAAGCTGCGACAAATACCATTTTACCTTTTGATTGCAGATCAGTTTATTTTGTACCGTATAAAATTATCTTCTTAAGTGAAATCCGACCATTGCAAATGTGAATTTACAAAAGAAAGACATAAAACTTTAGATTTATGAGATTACAATTAAAAATTAACTATGAAAAAAAAACTGAATCATTATTAGAGAAATACTATCATAGGCTTCAGAATTATTCGATTTCGTAAAATATTAAACAAAGGCGAGTTACAATATGAGAGGTTTTGTCTTTATTTAATTTTGATGCCCTACAAATTTTCTCTTAAGATTTCTTTCTCAATTCCTTTTGTTTGACGTCTTCTGTCAAAGTGAAGTGAATCACACTTAATTTGAAAAAAGCCAGCGATCACGTGTTTGAATTAGAACCGTTATTGCCAAGTTAAAGTATAAAAGATGGAAAACGAATAAGTACCTGTTCACATAGAATCCGTCAGCGGCAGCGTTAAAGATTCCGTTGGTGATTATTGGTTAAATGGGTCAATGATTGGTATGTGATTGGTTAAACAATTTTACCCTGATGCTGACGGATTCTATGTGAACAGGCCCTTAGTTCTCTAATACGACATCTTCGACAACGGCATATACTTCGACTGCTACCCCACTTCTGCAGTAGCATAAGTGGTTACATGGGTCAATGATTGGTATATGATTGGTTAAAAAATTTTACGCTGATGCTGACGGATTATATGGGAACAGGCCTTTAGTTCACTAATACGACATCTTCGACTACGGCATCTACATCGACTGCTACCCCACTTCTGCAGTAGCAGATCCTTATATTTTTAGTTCTTAGCCTTTTCATTTTGATGTTAGTTAGGGGAATGTAGATTGATCAGTGTAGCAGAAATTATTTTTTACCTAGTATCGTGAGTACCTCTAATTTTTTTATTATCTACACAATAGTTCCAAGTGTTAATCCGTATAAGACACACTAGGAATGTATTTTTGTACTTGTAAATATAAGAATATTAGCTTTATTTGTTTAAGTAAATGACAGAAACCTATGAGCTGCAAAATGTATTGCAATTGGTTTTAAACACGTATAATCTTAGAAATAAAGTTTTTAGTAAAAACCTGTGCCCGTCTTTACTAAGAATTGGCTAGATTTAACCCTGACGTTAAGTTTTAAAAGCCTACATAGCATATGTTGTCTACAGACATAAAGTATTTAAGAGAAATAAATAAATAAACTGTAGGAGATTGGAATTTTCTTATAAGACAGACTGTACACATAACAGCAACGAGGATATATGAACAATGAACTTACGTGATATATTTTGAAGGTGCATGTGTTCTACCAAGGTGGTATTAGCTTTTAACTCAATAACAGCATGTTCGAGAATTAATAATGTGCATTGTTTATAAATGAAATAGGCATGCATGAATCTTATACCAACTCATGAATCGTCAATAGAGATACCCCTTATTCGATGGAGAGGAACCGAGAAATAGGAATTTCATACACTTAATGACACTATTTCTAGTTCTAGAATATATTACCGTCATTTTCCATACCACAAAAAAAGTATTTGAAGCTCCCTAAAGTATGGTATGGAAATGCGGAAAAGAAAAAAAACAGATCAAAGACGTATGATGGGGTGTATTTTATAAACGCAGTCGTCGTTTATTCATAGCTTGTTCACTTAGCAGTTCACGGGAACTTCAATCATGGCTTTCCTTCAGAAATGGAAAGTAAAACGCATCAATATCCTTTATAAGAAAAATTGTAAAGATATTTCCCTTATGAAATTTGGACTTCTCTCAGTTTTCCCCTCATATGCCTTGCTAATGTTCCTTGAAAAAGAACGGAAATGATGCTGAGGTTTATCATTGCTGACACATTTCTAGAGGAATGTGTGTATTGTATTGGTAAGGAATAGTAGTCTAAAGGTGAAATTCCCTTACATGCAGGGATAGGGTAGTAGTTACGACACAAAGTCCTAATTCGACTACCCCGGTAAGTAAGTATGCAAGGAAACTAATTTGAAGATCAGGGATCAGAGGTATGAAGCCCATTTCTGGGTAGTATCGTGCCACATTTATTAGGATCCGGCTCTGTAGGTGTGTTTGGCCTTCTTTTTAAAACAAAACATTTTTCCATTATGGGGCAATTCTAGTTTCTCTCAAATATCTATACCAATTCTGCCACCATTATAACGTGAGTTCGAAGTAAGGAATACTGTTCTTTTCTCAATACTGACAATGTCGTTGAAAAAAAAAATTTTCGAGAAAGGTATTCTTTAATTCTACGTTTGGTTAGAGAAATAAAAAGAAATGTACAACTTAAAATGTAAAAATAGCAAGAGAACTTTCTTCTTAATATTTGTCATTCCTCATTAGTGATAAAAAGTAAATGTAATGAAAGTGTATAATATTGAAAAATTCAACCTTTTGATTTCTATAAAATAAAGAAAAATTACCATTTTTTTCGTAAAAATGAAGAATTAGGGGAAGGGAATTATCATTTTCCATTTATTTAGAAACTTACTTTTAAAAAGAAATTACGCTAACGTAAGGATAAAACTTTATAAATAAGACTAAAAATTTACATTCTACTACATGATGCTTGTACAGTTCATTCTTTAAGGACAAATATTTATGATTTGCTTACATATGCTATATATATATATATATATATATATATATATATATATATATATATATATATATATGCACATACATACATATACATATATATATATATATATATATATATATATATATATATATATATATATATATATATATATATATATATCGCCGGTGTACTGTAAAAAGGGCGAATACCCATTGAGATTTACATACATATTCCCCCTTTTACAGAGCACCGACGATAGATAAGGTCAGTAGTACTTTTAATTATACACTAAAATGTGTATGTAGTGCTCATGTTTTATTTAACACACATAATTTATTTATTTAAGGGATTAATAAAATGTCTTAATTCTTTACAGTATAATTTTTAATATTTATTTTATTGGTACTTAAAATTATCGTTTCTTTATGAATTTAACTTCCCTTTTCTATCCTCTAAAGCACTGAAAATGTATGTCCTTATTAATTTACAATATTTTTTGTCGAACGGAGTAAAACAACTGAATAGAAAAAAAATCTGCTTAAGCATTTTAATGCATATAAATTGTGAAATATTTTACGTATTATGAT
Source organism: Dolomedes plantarius (assembly GCA_907164885.2). NCBI lineage: Eukaryota > Metazoa > Arthropoda > Arachnida > Araneae > Dolomedidae > Dolomedes > Dolomedes plantarius. The sequence goes on along the minus strand of OU015494.1, from coordinate 59,291,048 downwards.
GTGCATACAAAGAAAGCGCTCCATATTTTATTCATGAACTGCTATTTAGAATATAAAAAGATATTTCATGGCACTCAAGAAGAACAAGGAGAGAAAAATAGCTTTCTGTCAAGAAAAATGGCCCGATATCTATCGTATAATTCGATCAGTACCATCTTGGTGATTGAAACTGATGAATGTCCTAAAACATCTTTACAAATAAAAGTGTGAATTCAATAACACGAAGAAAAACGTTCCAAAGTGAATATAATATTTGGAACTCAAATGCTTAAAATTGTATTTCAAATATTATCGAACATGGACCCCTAGCACTCTAATGATTTTAAAATATTTTCCGATACATTAACGATGTATATGGGCGTGCGCAACAAAAGGAGAATGTATCCTTTGGGCGAATAAAATGCTCAGCTTTTGGAGAAACTTGGCTTGTTCATAAAAGACTTTGCAAATGGGTAGACGGCAGGGAATGAAAAATATTTTATTTTTGTTTGGGGTGCCCTGGAGGATTGAGAGTCCTTCAATAAAGCTACACATTTCAATAATAGAATTCGAAGATATTTATGCAAAATTTGTTGTCTGCAGATTTTGTGTGACAAGCTTAAAGCCCGAGGCTGCCCAAAAGTATTCTTGGGAATAATAACAGAGTGACAGCAAGGGACCACAAAATATTTGTATTTTCTGGATATAATTCAAAAGTTTACCATTCTGACGTGTTGAGATTAATAAAAAATAGCCTGCGACTCAACATGAAATATGTTTATATTTCGGCTTAAATTACTTGCATTCGTGGTATATATATGTACTTATGAAAAAATATTTAGAATAATAAAAATTTGGAGTTAAATTTTTTAATGAAACGCAATTCTACAAATATATTTTCCTGATATTTATTATTAAATTAAAAAAACAGGAGGAAAAGGATTAAAGAAAAAGGTGTTGACTAATTTTTACATGTGCTTTAATCTGAAAATTATTTGCATTCGTGTTATGTATATGTACTTCTGAAAAAAATATTTAGAATAATAAAAATTTGGAGTTAATTTTTTTAATGAAACGCAATTCTACAAATATATTTTCCTGATATTTATTATTAAATTAAAAAAACAGGAGGAAAAGAATTAAAGAAAAAGGTGTTGACTAATTTTTACATGTGCTTTAACCTGAAAATTGTTTGCATTCGTGTTAAGTATATGTACTTCTGAAAAAAATATTTAGAATAATAAAAATTTGGAGTTAATTTTGTTAATGAAACGCAATTCTACAAATATATTTTCCTGATATTTATTATTAAATTAAAAAAACACGAGGAAAAGGATTCAAGAAAAAGTTGTTGACTAATTTTTACATGTGCTTTAAAGTGAAAATTGTAAAAAAATACTCGAAATTACCCTAATGTAATTCTACGGAAGACAGAGTTCTGCGGAATCATAAAAAACTGTACGTAATACTATAGGTAATGTACTGAAATTTTAGTGGAACTGTTTGTACGTACGTTCAACGAGGAACAACAAACGAGGATAATACAATGTAATTTATCATTGTTTGATAGTAATTAATTCGTTTCACAGTGAATGGCGCAGTTTTATTTAATTATATATAAATTCAGATTTATTGTATTCTTAAAAGGGGAATTTGGTTCTAATTTTTGGAAAAGATAACAAGCGTGGTGTTTTAATGATGATAAAGAGTTCAGGAAAATAACCAAATGACAAAACAATTTTTATTCATATTCAGGGCTCGATCTAGAAAATTCTGGACTATAGGCACAACTCGGGATGGAGGCCCCCTAACACTGATGTGGGCGTGAAATTTCCAACATTGACACACACAAAAAAATAATCAAGAATCATTGTGAAAGTACCATTTTACGAAGAATTGGCTATTTGAAGCGTAGAAGCCTAGAACATTATCAAATAACAAAAAGCAATACAACATATTAACTTCATCATTAAAACACCAATACAATGCAACCAGAAAAACTTATTAATTCCTTATATACACTATAACATACATATGATGAACTATACATAACTATACATATGATGAACCAATCAAACAAATTGGAATGGATATATAAAATATTGCTATTAAAAAGGATAAAATTTTTTTAAAAACTTGAATTGGGAATTTTTTCTTTTTTTTCTTTTAAAATAAAAAATTGGGGGGGGGCAACATTCGGGGGCCCCTAGGCCCAGGCCTATCAGGCCTAATGGAAAATCAGAGCCTCTTCGTATTGTCAGTGTCGAGTAAATACCTCTGTAAACTTCCTGACTGAAATAACTGAGAATAAAACATCATTACAAAAGCCTGAATATTTTCTTTAAAAGATAATTACCCTCATTTGAAAGATTTCACTACTAAGCGTCCCTTAGAATGTTAAACTTTTTAACACTGAGTTCACAAAGTATAGACATTCTTAAAATATTAAGTCAGTAAAAGTTCTCATTTTCCTTAAACAGGCATTTTATGCAATAATTATGAAAAAGAACATCTGTTTTTCCGTCCATGTTTTAATCAGTGAATAACGTAGTATTTACAAAGAATATGAGTAGAAATTGAAGTTAAGAGCTATGATGTTGCATTTCATACCACAATATGCATAAACTATTAATCTTAGAAACATTTATCAGCTTTCTCCCTTTCTCAATACTTTGCAACAGTAAAAGTAAAATTATTGACGTTAGTAGTTTTGGCAATTTACCTCGATTCATCAAACGAGTTCATCTAGAAACTTTAATGGAAGCATCACAATCGACTCATTTCAGCATCAAAATATTCCTTGTATATAATTAATGTTTCATTTTTCTAATATTTCACAAATTTTAGAAATGAACAGGTATTAACAGGAAACATAAGACACACATAGAAATAGCAATATACGCATGTAAAGCTAATATAAAATTTAAAGTATTTACAAGCCTGTGATTTAGAACTTGAAAATATCTCAAAACACGTTTCAATCAATGTATCCTATTTGTTTCAGTTTTAAATTCTGGGATTTAATGCGTACTTTATTTTTTTTTAATCTAAAGTGTTTAATAGCTACAACTCTCCCGCGGCATATTAGTCCTATATATTTTTTCTAATTAAAGGAAAAATTAAAATTGGGTGCCGCTATCTAACGCAACACTCATGCCATCGATATTCATAACTTATCTATAGTTAAAAATAGGTTAGAACATATAAGAACTGACTCACCATCTTCTTCGTTAGAGTCGACATTCTGACCTCTGAGCTACCATGCCATGACACTGATCGATCAGGAAAGGAATACAAAGACTGTTCGCACATTTTTAGACGATTTTGGTAAGCTGTAATAAAAAATCGTTTGCTGCAAAAGAAATAATTGCAATTGTACTATGTTTTTAAAAGTCAAAATTATCGTCTGCGGCTTGAAAGTTTTGTTTTTATTCAAAAGGGCGTTTTTAACAAAGCAGTGGTTCGAGGGCTACATTTATGCTCTTTCCGAAGAGAAATATGCATACTCCGTTATCCAAAAACTATGTGAGAGTCATGGTTTTCTGATATCTAAAGCGTCGATAGGTAATATCGTCAACAAGAAAGGAAAAAAAACGTCAAATTGGAGCCTCAAGTGGGACAAAAATTCCAAACAAGTATCCAAGGAAAAAACGGACATCTTCGACTATTGCAAAGGTACGTTGTTTAATGTTAAAAGAAAATCCCCCTAGTCAAAGGACAGTTGCAAAATCATTAAAATGCTCGGTGTCCACTGTAAACAAAATGATAAACGTTGATTTAAATCTTAAGAAAGCGAAAAAACGCAATATGCATCGTCTTCTTCCAAATCATATCGCTGAACGCAGGACACGCTGCAGAATTCTATATGAGAAACACTTATCCAAAGAAAAATGGAAAACAATGTCACAATAGATGAATCATGGTTGTATTTAAATGATTGCAACAAAAAAAGAGTCATTTATTATCATAAAAGTGGAGAAAAAAATTTAAGTACATTGTTCAAAGAATCGAAAGAAAGTTTTTCTAAGGGATTCATGATTGTTGCTGGTTTTTCTTATAATGGCAAGTTAAAAATAAAGAGAGTGGAAAAAAATGTCAAGATTAACTCCAAATACTATCAGGAACATATTTTATCGCCAATTTTTCTGAATGAAATACCATCGCTTTACCCACAGTGCCATCAATCTGTGAGACTCCATCAGACTCCATCAAGGCCATACCCTTCACTGATATCCCTACTAAATCTCCCGATGTATCACCTATGGATTTTTGTGCTTTCGGACTTTTAAAATCTGCATTATCCAAACGTCGTCCCAAAACCCTTACAGGACTCTGGAAAGGTGTTTAGTAGGAATGGGATAGAATACCTCTTCTGACACTTCAAAAAGCATTATTATCCTAGAAATTGCGGTGTCGAAAGATAGTTCGGAATAAGGGATGTCAAATAGAACATTTAAAACACAAGAAATTTATGTAATTTAGTTTTGTGAATACAATATACATCGTCTAAAAAATGTGTGAACAGCCTCTGATTATGCTTTACTTGTCTTGTGACTTACAAGGGATGTTTTGTAAGAAATCTTATTATAATTTAAAGCTACAAGCAGAAAGTTTTTCATTGCTCTATTTAAACTTATAAAATAAACGAGATGTTACAAATTACAAACAAATATTTCAACCTCATACAAAGAGGATCCTTAGAAGGAAAACACACCACTGTTAGTAACCAAGTTTAAAATAAGTAACTATCCCACATGCGTCTAATCCGTTAAATATTGCTGTAAATTTGTAGATAATGCAAATATAATTAATAGTTTTATGTTATTCTTATCTCATTTTTATGTTATCTTTCTTAACTATATAGAACAAAGAGGTTTTCGTGTTTATAAATAGATTAATCGGACCACGAGATATGAGCTTTCGTAGTTTAGTGACTTTTCAGGCTACTTGACGATATTTTGGGACTGTGTGTCACCAAAAATCTTTCCAATTTGGTGAGTGTTGAGTGTTGCCAAAAGTGAAAACATTGTGGAGCATTCTAGATGGCCACGTTCACTATAACACCCCGCCTGTGTTAGTAAATCACAAGCAACTGTCGAAGAACCAATACATTAAATTTGGAAACTGCTTCTTAATTCGAGAATTCTCCTTGACCGTATAAATGGAAGCCCCGATCAGTGAGAGTTAGGTAGCATATGAGCTGTATACAGTAGTCTGTCAGTCGTAGTTCGAGTTTTCCATTACGCTTGTTTTCTTCGCAGGAAACTGTACATCTCTGTAACGAGTAGATTTGTTTAAACCATTCGCGTCCATTTAGCTGTAATAATTCCGTTGTTGTTGTTGTTTCTAATGCCCCCTGGCTGGAAGTTCCAGACCAGGTTCATATAGGCTTCGGGTCCATATAGACTTCCGGTTAATATAGCACCACAAGGGTGGGACTCCGTCTTAACTAGTTGCCACCTCAATTTTGACCGAGCACCCTCAAGGACGATTTTTGAGGGGATTGCATCCTCTCCTTCTCTCGGACCTCATAGAGGGACTTTCCGGTCTGCAGATTTAACGTGCCCATATCCGGCCTAGAGATTGAGGTATTTAGAGGTGTGTGTCAGAATTCGATACGAGCACCCTCAGAACCGAAAGACAGCGCGCTACCACAAGGCTACCTGAAGCCTACCTCGAGTCAGTAATAATTCTACTTTCTGAATCAGTGTACATCCTGTCTGGAATGTACAAATTCAAGTTGATGGAGATAATAAAAAAGAATCTTTTGCAACTAAAGAGAGCGTGAATGCTCTGAGTGCTTGATTTTTGTATTGTTTTTGTCTACATTCTTCTTATAATTATCTAGCTCTGTTAAATTTTAGTTATATTTGCCTTTTTCAATATAAAGATATGCAGCAACTGCGCAATCTTTTGTTTAAAAGTTATGCAAGGGTAGGTTTTGTGTTAATCTGTTTGGCAGTCTATGCTCGCCTTTTTATTTGATTTTTTAAATTTTAATTTATTCTTTAGCTTATGTTGTTTTGTTTTTATTTTTATACTTTATGTATATATACTAGAAGGTAACCCGCCATTTCGACGTCATAATACTAATAATGACGTCATAATGTAAAAAGTACATGAAAGTTAAAAAATATCCCGAATTATCTAACAATATTGCATTTAATCCACACCTTGTAAAAGCAAACCCTTTCATTATTTTTTATTTATTTAGATTTTCATGCGATTGGAGTAGTAGACTGCCATCCAGTTTTTTACAGCTCACTACGCGATATGAATACTTGAGCTACTTGATTCATTCACATTCAAGTTTGTTTACTTTCAGAATTCATCGCAAAAGTAAACAGATTTTTAAAAACTGTTAAATATACAGCTAAAAACATCCAATTTGTTTTAGTTCTGAATATTTTATAGAAAAATAGGCTGAACAAACGTGATTTAATGGAGAAGATATTAGTTTTTAGGTAAGAAAAAATTCTGATCCACATCTGAAATTGAAATTAAGCCTAACCGGCCATTTGTTTACTGAGGGCTTCAATTGAAATATGAGTACAGCCCAGAATTGTTATACAGAGACAACGGCTATTATATATATAATATATATACAATAGTAAAAAGATGTAAATTATATTTCAATGATTTATAAAAGAAAATAAAAATTAAAAAATTTAACATCAAAGAAAAAACATTGACTTATTTCTTCTAAAAAAATCTTTTGAATAAATACCAAAAGACAAGATTAAATTGCAGTATGAGTCCCATGAATCAAAACGAACCCGAATTTATGACAAATATGTAATACAAATCAAATAATTTCTCCGGAATTTTTTATTTCATTTTCCTTCTAAGTATTAAATGAAGCAGAAAACCTCTTACATGAATTTCGCGGAAAATATGAAAAAGAAAATTGAGTAAATCTTGTCCTTTACTAGGTTTACACCACAAAAAGCCGTTTTTTAGCGGCAAAAGGGATCCATAATCCGAAGTAACATTTCAAACTCTATTCGAGTGCAGACTACTGTCAGTCCTTTGAAAAAGCAAGATCTCATTCAATTCTAGAATGAGCGTCTACTTTTTTCTTTTATTAAGCTTCTTAGGAGTCCGATAGGAGTAAACCCAAAAACATTTCGGGTGAGTAATTTCATTCTTTTATACAGTTTCTTCCTTTTCAGCTAAGATTTGTTTTCTTCGCAGCCATCAATTACTGACCATTAGCAGATGAAACAAAATGAAATGGGAGGTCAATTTCTTTTGCTTTTTCCCCCCAGATCACGTGAATTTATATGATGAAACGTTGACGGTTTTCTTCCGTAGTTTCTAAATATATTTCAGGAGATGATAACTTGTTGATAAATGACCGTAGAACAGTGCATAAAGGTCAAGAAGCCCCATTGTTATCAAAACTAATCTAACTGGAAGAAAAGCCTAAATGTAAAGCAAATTTTTTACTTTCTGTAAACTTTATATTAGGATTAAATATAAACAGTTTTACGGACAGCTTGTATGGCATGGAAGTTATTTCCCTTAGAATAACTAGAAAAACACATATAAAGTTTATAAAAATATTATATACTATTTCCTTTTGTTTTTGTCTCGATTTCTTTAAGTTCTCTATCCAATCGATATTCTTGACAAATTTTCTTCGTAAAGCACCTAACAGCCTTCTAATCAGTGGACGACCAATGGCCAATACGAAAGTAAGCTAATTTGAAAGAGAGGGCGCAGACAGTGACCGATCTACATGATCTGGTAACCGAGTTTGTCGAAAATGAATTTTCCGGCGTGAAACAATTAAAAAATTCTATGTTCAAGGAAGCTACTGTGAAGTCGAATAAAGTGAAACTAAGAGTCATTCACGAGAATAAAGTTTGGATTAATTTAAGCTAATACAAAATAGGAATAAGCTAGATAGAAACGTATAATGTTATGAATTATCTCTTGAATCCCTTGTGAGAAAGATGACCTCTCTCTTTAGCTGCAAAAGCTTCTTTTTTATTAATTTATTAATTAATAAAAATTTATTAATTAATTTATTTATTAATAAATATTGATTTTATAAAAGCTTCTTTTATTTTGTCTCGATTTCTTGAGTTCTCTCTCCAATCGACATTCTTGACAAATTTTCTTCGTAAAGCACCTAACAGCCTTCTAATCAGGGGACGACCAATGGCGAATACGAAAGTAAGCTAATTTGGAAGAGGGCGCAGACAGTGACAGATCTATATGATCTGGTAACCGAGGTTCCCGGGTTCATTGGGGATCAACTGTTTCATTGGGGAACTCGGGGCCTTGGGATGTCTTTTGGTTAAACATGCATCCTATTCAGAAAGTTCCCCTTGAGGTAACTGATTTTGTTAGGCTCCCTGATGACGAGACCTGTCGGTTACCTCGTACTTCTGGTTTAGTTCCGGCACTATTACAGAATCTTGCCTCTGGTGCGTGGATGCCCTGAGTGCTTGATTTCTGTATTGTTTTTGTCTACATTCTTCTTATAATTATCTAGCTCTGGTAAATTTAGTTATATATATATATATATATATATATGTGTGTGTGTGTGTGTGTGTGTGTGTGTTTGTGTAACATGCCAACACAGTCCCATGTTAACGGAGACCAGAGTCGACATGTCACACCTCAGGAATCTGTAGTCGTGACCAAGAATTTAGGAATCTTTTCATTTAAACAATAAGTTTATTATCTATTTCTTGACATCGATGACGGCGGTTTACTAGGCAACAGTGCCACGCCAAGAATCTGCTCTTCGAGGTATGCTGGAACTTATATAAACTTCATTCCATCACGTTGCTAAAGGGTATGATTTAATAACTGATTGATTAAAAGTTTAGTGTTTATGCGCAAATCTGAATTTTTCCGACCCCATGCCGAGTCGAGTCTAATTTCGTCAAAAAGTCAGCCATCTTGAATGATTTTGCCGAAGGCTGTAACAATGGAATTTAATACGAATGCCCAAGGGAAAATTAAGTACTTAATAAGATTAAAAAGGGGTATGTAATTTTGAATAGTAGAGTGAGGAATTAATGGATTTTAAAAGTTAATAGTGTTGATTTTAGAAATTACTAGTTTTTTAATATTATAGAATGTCCCCCCGTCCGAGAAGAGGCTGGCCTACAATGCCTGCATTGGAGGGCAGACTTAGACGAGTGAGAAAAATGGGCGTTAAAAATTTGGAATAAGTTAACGAATAATTTTCAATTAAAGTTAAATTGCAAAAAAAAAATTTAAAGGTCACGTGATGAGATGACAGAACAACAGTATCAAATTTACTGAAAAATATATATAAAAATCACTAAAAAGAAATACACATAATATTAAATTGAAGATTCTACCTAATCATCAACTGAAAATTGCTGTGCAGGGCGGGCCCTCCCCGCACAACAACATAACAGCAAAAAAATCAATTAAATTTAACCAAAAAAATTGTAAGTTAGCAAATTTTCACTTTACATCAATTTTAATTTTGAGTCGACTCACACAAATAATAGAGCATAACAATGAAAACATCAAAATCAACAAAAAAAAATTTAAGTAAATGGAATGGAACCTGACAGTAATAATTTGAAGTTATTGTACTTTCCTCCTCAACTCTCACAACATTGGGGTGAGTCCAAAAAAGTTTGTAAGGTACACATGGTAGCCTATAGTTCACTGTTCTTGCTATGTTAGCTACAGTATGTTGCTTTAGAAAAGTACAAAAAAAATAATCACAGTTCGGTAGGTTCTGTGACCTATCATCTCGCAAGTGCAGAATACGCAAAAAAATCACAATATCTTGAATTAAAATAAAAAAATAGTCCTTTGTAGCTGGTTACATAACAAAATCACAGTCTTTACTTAAATCACATTTTCAATAAATCACATTTAATAATATACACATCTTTAATATATAAATTGCATATAATATCTTATAGAACACTTATTCCATCGTAGCAAAATCTTTGATACATCAAATTCTTATTCATTATTTTTAATTTCACATCTTTATTTATCTCATTAATTTTTCTTAATACCCATTATCTCCTTTATTTCAATATTATTTATTATTAAAAAAAATATCTTTTCAATATTCTTTATTTATTCTATTTATTCTCATTCTAACCTTATTTATTATTTTTTTTAACTTTATTCAATATTCATTATTATTATTTTTACTTGTATTCTTAATATTTATTATTCTACGTGGATATCCAATTTCTGTGTTGAAGGTACCTTGTTTGCATGTTTGTTCCCCAACTCTTAGTTTCAAATTCTTTAATTCTACCTATAAGCAGAGAGGGGTTTCTGTTTATGTTTGCGTATAAGTGTTTCTTTCTCCCTATTGTTCTCTGACTAATAAGGAGGAAGATTCTTTTTAGCCGTACAGTAGACTAACCGTGAATCTCCAATAGGGCAACACATAATTAATTATATCAATTTAAAAAATATAATGATGTTAAGCATCAAACAGAAAGAAAAAATGGACCTATTGTTCGTCATTATTCGTGGTGTAGTTTTAATTTCTCTGGTGCATTATAGTATCTTAATTTGCAAGCATGGACAATTTCAGAATTTTGTTTGGTGTGAAAGTTTGGCTTATCAATTTCATATTCAATAGAATCAAAAATACACAACATATGAAATTATTAAACACACAATAATAAAATCCTCCTAATACCAATAATAATAACAATGCCTCAATATTCTCTATCAATTGCCATAATTTAATGTTAATGTTCAAAATTCAATTTCCAAAATATTGTTCCATCAATTAACACAAATAACCAAAATTCTTTTACCAATACCCATCTCAGTTTTCTTAAGTTAACCACGAAACCGATAAACCGAAATAAATTTTTCTTTTCTTATATCACATTTTGGTATGAATCCTCGCTATATTTTTCGCATAGTCATCATTTCTTTTTAATATCTTCACAAACATATCTCTATCTCGAGAATTTTCTGTGGCGGATGAACCTAATATAACATACAACGGTTTTTACTTCTCCAATTGTGGCTTTTGGCACCCTATGTCATGTCATAAGGACGTTCCGTTTATATGAAAACTGCAATTACGCCTTTAATTGTCGACTTTAACCTCCGGAAATATCTTTTACTAAGGACTTTTACTACTCCCGGAAATACTGTTATTAAATTCGTAAAAATACTCACGGGGGTTCAAAATCAAAAGCAATATTTCAACAATAAACAAAAATACTTAATTTTTTTTAAACAATTAAAATTTCTATATATAGTAAATATTCATGTGGCCTAGCACTGAAATTTAAATACACAAAACTTATATTATAATTCTTCACTTGAAATCAAACCCCGAAATCAAAACCAAATTTATAACGGACGAGAAAACAGAAGTACATCATGATTAAAAATAACTGAAAACATTTTAAAAATATATACGATTCATGTTTACCGAGGTCAAATAACTAACCATATCAAATTTATATTAAGCAAAATCATGATTAAATTTCGTTAAAATTTGTTCTAATTATATCAGAGTATCAATATCATTAAAATCCCAATATTTAAACATTACATACAATTTTTCAAATAACATTCTAAGAACTTTTAAAATTTCATTGACAATCTGTCTTACCTTTAATTTTTGTTGATTTAAGACCGAATTTTATTATATGGCACAAAATAAATTTACTTTAGTGAAGATTTACCACAGATTATTGCATATTTTTCTGCAAATTCAAAAGCTGGAATAAGTTGTTGATGCAGGAACATTTTTCCTCTTCTCTGAAGCACCATTGGAGAGACACACAAGATAAGATTTAAAAAAAAAAGAAAAGATGCTCACGCTGTTTGACAAAACACTGCACGATAGAACACTGATCCACTTTTTTACTACGGAGAACATGGCTGGAATATAACTTTCGATTTCGCGCACACTCTTGTTGATGACACTCGCGATGAATTTAAATCCACAATCACTAAGAAAATTAACTGAAGTTGAAACTAGAAACAAAAAGCGGCTACACAAATTTTGAAAAAACGCGAATGAAGAAGGCAGTACAAGAATTTTATAGACACGTAACACGACGAAATAACGGGGAAAAAGGAGACATACACCTTGGCTCGGCGCTGACCCATTTTTTTTCACTCGCGCACACCGCATACGTTGAAACTTTCTCTGTTGACCACAAACAGCACTGACAAAAACTATAGGCTGGAAATCCGCGGCATCAGACAGCATCAGGTTCCGTTCCTTCCGACTCTTCTGTAACATGCCAACACAGTCCCATGTTAACGGAGACCAGAGTCGACATGTCACACCTCAGGAATCTGTAGTCGTGACCAAGAATTTAGGAATCTTTTCATTTAAACAATACGTTTATTATCTATTTCTTGACATCGATGACGGCGGTTTACTAGGCAACAGTGCCACGCCAAGAATCTGCTCTTCGAGGTATGCTGGAACTTATATAAACTTCATTCCATCACGTGGCTAAAGGGTATGATTTAATAGCTGATTGATTAAAAGTTTAGTGTTTATGTGCAAATCTGAATTTTTCCGACCCCATGCCGCGTCGAGTCCAATTTCGTCAAAAAGTCAGCCATCTTGCATGATTTTGCCGAAGGCTGTAACAATGGAATTTAACACGAATGCCCAAGGGAAAATTAAGTACTTAATAAGATTAAAAAGGGGTATGTAATTTTGAATAGTAGAGTGAGGAATTAATGGTTTTTAAAAGTTAAGTGTGTTGACTTTAGAAATTACTAGTATTTAATATTATATATATATATATATATATATATATATATATATATAAATATATATATATATATATATATATATATTGATAGATAGATAGATAGATAGATATACAATAGTAAAAAAATTTAAATTATATTTCAATGATTTATAAAAGGAAATGAAAAGGAAAAATATTAACTTCAAAGAAAATAAGCATTGACTTATAAGATTTGGATTGAGATGGAGAATTTACGCTTATAAAATTCAACGCTTATAAAATTCAACCATTTTCCAGGTGCAGAGAGACTACAATTAAAAATTTAAAATAATGGTCGAAATTCGTGGAATTAAAGACAAAAAACATATATAGAAAAAATACCACGTTGTGTTCAAATTCAAAATTAAATACGCGAATAATAAACACAATATGATTATTTGATTCTCTGTGTGTGCTTAAGAGCAAGTGTCTATGTATATATATATATATATATATATATATATATATTATATATATATACATATGTGTGTGTGTGTGTGTGTGTGTGTGTGTACACTGCTGACCATTAAAATTGCAACACCAGGAAGGAAAGCAAGTGACTTTAACTACTTTACTTATTGTACGTATACAGCATACTAGGAAGAAAACCTGATTGAATTTGTAGGCAATTTGAGGGTATACAGGGTCCGAAATTAATACACACAGCTGCCGCCTCTGACAGCTAAAACGGCTCTAACCCGTTTAGGCATCGAATCGAACTAAGCTTTAATGACAGGTACAGGCAAGTCATTCCAAGCTGCTTCAAGTCTATGACAAATTTCATCAATCGTAGTGGATGGAGATCGGTGGCGATCTAGTCCCTCAGGAACTCATAACCAGATGTTTTCAATGGGTGAGAGATCTGGAGAACGTGCTGTCGTGGTGAGACACGGCACGTTATCAGAAAAGAGGGAGAGGAACACCGCAGGTGCGGTAAACGATATTAAGAGGGGTAGAGAATATGTAACTGGAGGAAAGCAGGCAACGATGTGCCTTGACCAGCTGGGTTTAATGATCTGCGTACACGAAACGGAAGATGAGAGGTGACAAGTTGAGAGGGGGCAGTTGAAAGTTGAATACAAGAAAATGGGACCAGGTGGATTTAATGATCTGTGCAGGCAAAAGCTTGGAAACGATTGGTCTGAAATTGAAGATTGAAAGGGGGAGAGATAGGCAGTTTTACGATGTTGATTTCGTTAAGAGGACAGCAGGACGTCGGAGAATAGCGTGAGAATTTGGGAGTGTGATAAACCCCAAAAGGGTGCACGGGCGGACGGCCCCCTTCAATTTTTATTGGAAAAAATATTAGTATAAAAAATATGGTCGGCCAATGATGTGGGCCCAGATCGACTTATTGGTCAGGAGATGGCCACCAATGAAAGCATGGGGAGAAAATGTTTGTAGTTTTGCTTGGAGTGAAAAAGATAGAGAGGGTTCAGATTAGTTTAAGAACTCAAAGGAGACGCAGATAGCAGTAAATCGTGCAGTGAGTGAGCCCGTCGGAGCATAAGCCCCCGAAGTCGACGGAGGATGAGATGGCGAGCTGATTACGGACGGAACCAAGCGAACCACGGCCGTCATATACGCCAGCTACCTAAGAGCACGATATCGAAAGCTCCACAGATGACGAGTAGACGTGCCAGTAAAGTTATTCTGGAGAAATAGTTCCAAGTACCGTGTTCCAGCACCCCGAAAGCCTCCATGCCGACAACTGGGGAGGAACTGATCAAACGAAATCTAAACAACGCCCAGCCCTGAACTTGCCCGCGGAGCGACGTGCCTAGCCCCCGGAGCTTCATCGAGAGGGTCCCGCTACGCAGTACCATTGATGTCTAATTACCCGTTCCAGCTGTGAGGAATCTATTGTTATCACAGTGAATCTTCAAAACAAGGTAGGAGAGATTTAGTTGCTTTTCTGCCAATGCCCAGTACGTATTAGCGATCGAAGGTAATTAGATGGGGTTAGCTTAATGTGAAATGTTGCTTAATTTGAATTGCTATTTGCACATAGATCATAGAATAGTGGTTGGTTAATTCCGTAGTAATTGGATTATTATGATATGATGATATTAGCAATGTATATATGTGTATCAGTTAAGAATCTTTGAATAAGTAAAGAATGATATTGAGTAGATACATAATATGATGATATTATCAATGTATATGTGGGATTATTAATGAATAATATTGGAGTATAATTAAATGATGAAGCGTGTAATTAAAGGAGGGTATTAATAAGAATAAATAATGCATTAATATGATATAGGAACAGGGGTAATTTGAATTGTATTTGTATTATATTAATAAGATATAGGAGTTGGAATTCAGTAATGAATAGTATTAATTGTATATGTATTGTGAAGGTTTAATAAATTGATTTGTATGTATACATATGAGTAATCACTTTATATTATTCTAAATACTAACCACTACAAAGAAATATCACACGTGCTCGGCAGGACAACAATCGAACACCCTCTGTGTCGAGGTAAATTAGGACACCACGGACAGCATGATTTCTTGCGTTATCTTGTTCAAAGATGATGTCTCCGAGGGCTCGAAAATAGGGCCTTAAGATCTGATAAATGTAACACTGGCTGTTCATAATTACCGACGACGCGAACAAGAGGTGTTCGTGTTGAGTATCAAATGTTTGTCCATACCATCACACTAGGTGCAGGGCCTGTATGACGACTTACAGGTGACATTCATTCATCTACATTCACAAAAGTTACATCTACATTCATTCATGTCCATTGTGTATTCTGACGGACTTGGACAATTCCAGCAGGACAATGCGAAACCGCCTACATCGAGAGAATCTACCGAGTGGCTGTAGGATCACACTTCTGACTTTAGAAACTTCCATTGTCCACCTAAATCCCCAGAAATAAACATTACTGAGTACATCTGGGATGCCTTGCAATGTGCTGTTCAGAAGAGATCTCCACCCCTCGTTATTTAATGGATTTGTGGACAGACCTGCAGGATTCATGGTGTTAATTGCCTCCAGGACACCTTTAAATATTAGTCGAGTCCATGCCAAGTCGTGTTCAGAGCCAAGTCGTGTTCGTGCCAAGTCGTGTTATATATATATATATGTGTGTGTGTGTGTGTGTGTGTGTGTGTGTGTGTACACTGTTGGCCATTAAAATAGCAACACCATGAAGGAGGGATGATACAAACGTCAAATTCGCATGAAGGGAAGAATATGCTGGGATACGCAAATGATTAGTATTTAAGCGCAATCGAACGAAACAGGAGGGAGAAACGTCATCTCAAACTCTGTATAAATGGAAAGTTACGCAGCGGGTTTCTCATTCGGAAATCACATTTGAATGTTGGTTGTTTGTGAAAAGATCTTGTTATGCCTCATATAAGAAGGAAAAGATCCTCAAAGACCTTTCTAAACAACGAGAGGTATATTTACAATGGGTTCTGTCTCATATAGGACTTTTTGGAAACGAGATTGCTGATACTCTTGCTAAGGATGGAGCCTCACTTCCTTTTTATTCGCGAGATAGTTTAACTTACCTTGAAATTTACTCAGGAAGAAAACTTATTAATAAGCACTTATGGAAGACCCCTCCGACACACCACTGGTACGACCGAAAATCTCCTGGCGGTGCCCTTAATGTCAAGGTCAACAGAAGGATGCAGACCACCATTAGCAGATTTGCTAGTGGACACCTAAAGAGTCTTGTTTATAATCAGGGGCAAAAATCTTTCCCTTTTTGCTCTAAGTGCAATACTACTGAAGCCTCTCCTGGCCATATTCTAAACTTCCTGGGGCTTGCCAAGGAGGATATTTATAGAGACCCTTTGCTTGTTAGCGATTTCATAGTAACTTTTGGCCTCATGGACCTGGTCTAGCCTACGGCTAGAGCGGGTGGAATAAGCCACACATAAGAAGGAAAACGGGCGCGTGTCGGAATTCGATAACGGCATGATCTGGGCCTAATGAGAGTGCGGTTTATCGTTCCGCGAAATTGCTACTCGCATTGGTCGGAATCCAACGACTGTCATGAGAATATGGAATCGATGGGTTCAGGAGGGTAATACTAAACGCCATACAGGATCTGAACGGCCTCCCATCACTAACGCCCGATAGGACAGACATGTTGTCAAGTCGGACTTGCAGAATCGTACAGCCCCATAACGGACCTTAAGTCTGGAAATGGGCTTGTTTGCAGCACGAGAAGTATCCGCACGGACAGTGCGACAAAGTTCAAAGCAGCATGGAATGCTTGCACAGTGACCATTATTGCAGCTTCCCCATCATAGAGACGCGTAATTCACTGCATATATATATATATATATATATATATATATATATATATATATATATATGTATATATATATATATATATATATATATATATATATATATATATGTATATATATATATATATATATATACTTCACTGCATCATTATATGCTTCACTGCATCATAGAGACGCGTGGTGACATTTGGGCACCGAACGACAAAACTCGATACAGTAGTGGCACACCACTAATCTATCGAGTACCTGTTCTGCGTGCAGTGTCAGTACGAAGACCGGTTCACACGAGTACCGGTTCTGCGTGCAGTGTCATGATGGAGGTATCCGTGTCTGGAGGCACCGAGGAGAACGCACGTGGCCTGCGTGTATTCGATATCGTCATACGGGCCCTGCACCTAGTGTGATTATATAGGCTGACATTAGTACACAACACATAACACCTCTTGTTCGCATCGTCGGTAATTATGAACAGCCAGCTTAACATTTCGCAGATCTCAAGGCCGGTGACCGTGCCCTATCTTCGAGGCCTCGGAGACGTCATTTTTCAAAAAGATAACACAAGACAGCATGTTGCCCGTCGTGTCTAGACCTGCCTCGACACAGAGTGTGTTCGACTGTTGCCCTGGCCAGCACGTTCTCGAGATTTCTCCCCCAATGAAACATTTGGTCATGGGTTGCTGATAGACTGGGCAGCCATCGCTCTCCAGCCACTACGATTGATGAAGTGTGTCATATACTTAAAGCAGTATGGAATTACTTGCCCGTATGTGTCATCCAAGCCCATTTCGACTCGATGCCTAACCGGGTTAGAGCCGTTTTAGCTACCAGAGATGGCAGCTGTGTGTGCTAATTTCGCACCTTGTATACCCCCAAATTGCCTACAAGTTTAATCATGTTTTCTTCCTACCATAGTGTATACGTACAATAAGAAAAGATTTTTTATTTGCTTACCTGCCTGGTGTTGTAATTTTAATGGCCAGCATTGTGTGTGTGTGTATGTATATATATATATATATATATATATATGTGTGTGTGTGTGTGTAATATAACCATTACATTCTTCCTTAAAATGCAACCTGAAAAGGAAAACTATCTCATATTTACATGGCTGGAGCTAGACTCAGCCTGGAAGGAATTAAATCAAATTTGGAGAAAGTCGGGTCGAATCATTTATTAGAGCGTTAAAAATTATGTCCATCCATTTCAGTTGCTCGGAAGCGAATAATATCACCTTTCAACCTTATGCGCGAGAGGCGAGGTACATGTGACTGTTATTTTTGAAGGGTCAGCAAAATATCGGGGCTCGCGATGTGAACACACTCCTTTCTCCAGAAGTATACACGTGTAGGAATGCAAGGCATGCGATTTTATGGGATTATATATATATATAATCCCATATATATATATATATATATATATATATATATATATATATATATATATATATATATACATATATATATATATATATATATATATATATATATATATATATATATATATATATATATATATTTATTTATATATTTATTATTTATATATTTATATATATATATATATATATATATATATATATATATATATATATATGAAGATTATATATATATGAAGAAGGATGTAGAAGAATGGACAACTTGGAAGTGGAATTTTTAGTTTTGCTGATATATCCGAAACTTATTATGGTAGTTCACAACATACCAATCTGCATTGAATGTTTTATGGATCTAATCTTCCTTATAAGCTCATCAAATTACCCAGTCTTTTCCAGTCTTCAACATGTATATTAATAACAGCAGTAATTTTTAACATAAATTTCCAAATCTGCTTCATGTTTTAAATATTTTACACATTCTATATATATAAATATCCTATAAGAAATCTTCAAATTTTTAATCTGTGTCTTCTAAAACCAAAAATGAAGTTTTAGGGGGTTTTAATAAAAAAAAAAGTTTCTCTGATATCATAAGCACTTTTTTGAATGACACTTAGGGAAATATTTCTGATCTATAAAAATATTTCTGTTTCAAAACTGACTGAACAGACCCATGTGGTTTAGGACTTTCTTAAAGTCCATGATTTTAGTCAGAAAAACTACTTACCAACTAAAACAACCCCTACAAGATTAAACTGGATCCTAAAAGCAACATTTTAATAGAAGCCGAAGTAAGATAATACTTAGTAAAGTATTTAGTTACTGAAAGTCACAATGCTAAAATATTCCAGATCTCATATAAGAATTTTTCCCATTCAAACTTTGGTGAATTAATTTCTGATTTATTATTTAATATTGTATGATTTTCGGACAAGTCTATGAATGTGTCATATACTGTAAATACTTCAGTTCGAGATCAAGAGAAACATAATATTTTCCATTCTTAGAGCTCTACATTTCACAAGTCTTTTAAATCTGTTTCAATTCAGAGCAAAACAGATTAGAAAACTCCCTTTTTAGCACCAAAAGTGCATGTGTCGATACAAAAGAAAGTATTTTATGAAATATGCGCATATCCTTTCTCCGGATTTTAGTTACAAATATTGATATTAGTTATACTTAATTATATAGCTAAATATCAAACTGATTAAGCGATATTGTATCAATATCCTGCATAGCGATGTATTTTAAAGTAATTCCTACATTACATCTGATTACTTATCCAATCCTCACGCATATTTCGCTTTATTCAAGATTTTCACAATCATTTGGGGGCATTTGGTACCCTGTAACAGGTTTAGATTCCCTTACATAATGCTGCTAAAATTAAATACTGAAAGTTGCAAGAATCTGTAAGAAACAGAATAATATATTTCAGATCTGAATAACTCCTCCCAAGAAGTAATATGTTTTCAATACAATTTGTTTATTCTTCTTATCACCAAATAAAATTATATTCCACAGAAGATTAGATCCTATTATGGAAAAAAACTGACATAGTAAAAAGACTGAAGATATTTTAAGAAATTTTCATTTTCAAATATTCACTTCTATTGCTTTTAATATTTAATCTGGTAATCAAGAGCGTCTTTTAATTCATATAGTCTTATTTCAATTTCTTATTTTATCACATTTTTGAATCTTATGAATTTAAACTAGAAAATCAATAGTTTGCTAGTGATGAGAGTGCAAATAAACAATTTAAAACAGTTTTTAAAATGCACAGTTGATCAGATAATACTTTTGAAACGAAAATAGTTATGTCCCCTATCGGAAAGTGTAGAAAAGTGGACCCTTTGGTTGATAGATTTTGCTCTTAGTGACACTAATTTTAAAAAGAAATCCATCAGTAAAATATTTACACAGAATAATTTAGGAAAAGTTGCGCTTGTTTGTAGCCTACACATGTACACAAAGCGCGCATTAAAAGTTGATTAAATGCCAGTCTCTTTTTATGAGACAGATTTCAATCATTTTAACTTATGTTATATACTGAAAAACTGAAGAATACTACACTCACTGAAACTCCTATGAATACAGGAAAATAAAAAAATATGTAGCTATATACCAATCAATTTTTCCTGACGGTAAGAGTAATTGAATGACCGTTTATTCTAATACTAAAATTTTCACAGATCTATGTCGACGGCATCAACCATAACTTACGTATTCAAGTTTTTTACTGGAATTGTTTACTTTCAGTTAAGGTCATTGATTGATTAACCATTTTTAAAGACGTATATAATAATAGCACAAAATTGCTATCAAATACGCTTCTTGCTAGCTGAAACAAAAAAAAATATATTTTATATCAAAATAATGCTAAAGAAATGCTTTCTTGCAATAATATACAAAACATATGTTGTCCTTTCAAAGAAGACAGCTTATACTATGATTGTGAAACGTAAGTCATTCAAAAGTTTATGCACCGTAAAATTATTGAGCTTCTAAAGAAATTAGAGAAAGCTCTCTTATACGCTGAATGACCGTATAAAGAAATTCCTGAAAAGAGAGAACATTTTCTATTTGGACCAACGAAATCTGTCCAGCCAGTGTAGCTCAGTCGGAAGTTTTATTTTGGTATCCTGAAATAACATTATCTTGCTTCTTATTACCTAATTCGACTGTCACCGATGCAGAAGGAAACAATAAAGTTCGTAAAATATAGGAGCCGGAAGAAACAATGGTAATTTAGTGCTGAGATTAAGGTTGGACTAAGAGAGAGTCGATGGCAGTCTTAACTATCTATCTGTCATGTACCACGTCATAAATCTACCTTCTAATACGATATTAATTTAATAATGATTTTTCAAGATTGTTCCTGAGAATGGTATCAAAACATTCTCTCAAAGCATTGTAAGTATAAAAGAAAGAAATTTCTATTGAAAAGAATGTTCCTGAAATTCTTGTATATAACATTTCATTTTTGCTTTTCTATAGGGACATATTAATGGAAAGATGGCGAAATTTGACAATATAATCTGAATAAGTTAAACTGTGTAACATTAACTTATTTCATTATTTCACACAATCAAACACTGACAATTAATTATTGAAAAAGTCTTTATTATTGAATTTTAATTAAAAACCCATCCATGAATTTCTCAATATCATACATTTTTAGGACCAATATGTTTTCTACGTATATCTTCGAAATGCTGAAAGTTGTAATATTCTTATGCAAAAACATTCAGATACACACACAAGTGAGTATATATATATATATATATATATATATATATATATATATATATATATATATATATATATATATATATATGTATGTATATATATATATATATATATGTATGTATATATATATATATATATATATATATATATATATATATATATATATATATATATATATATATATATGTATATATGTATATATATATATATATATATATATATATATATATATATATATATATATATGTATATATATATATATATATATATATATATATATATATATATATATATATATTTATTTATTTATTTATATATATATACAGTGGCTCCCAAATGTGTTCGTACACTTACGATTTTGAATGAAATAGGGGTCTATCCATTAACTAAAATGAATATTTCAGAATGGGTATTTAATAATAAGATCTATAATCTATTCTTAACAAAACTACATGAAATATTTTGAAAACATTATTTACATTTTGAAAACTTTATTTTTAAGAAACCAGTAATCAAAAAGTAACAAAAACTTTATCTCACATAAGTCATAGTACACTGGAATATTTTCGGATAAATTCATAATTAAAATTATCGCCTGGCGCTTTATTTTTATTTTTGAATTCTGCTGGCATTTAAAATATCGTATGGCTTTAACTTTTGCTTGCCTACTCCGTAATATTCTATTTATTATTTAAAAATGGCTCGTAGTCATAAAGAAAAAAGAAACAGCATTAGAAAATTGATTATTTTTCATCATAGTAGTGGTAAATCAGCTCAGAATATTGCTAAATTACTTAATTTATCCTATTTTACTATGCAGTATGTGATAAAACGCTTTAAAGAAGAAAATCAGCTCGAAAACAAGGTAAGAAAAGATCGTCCGGCAAAGTTAACAAAACGTGATCAGAGATTTATAATTAGAATATTTGTGAAAAATCCACGTTTGAGTGCCGTAAAAGTTTCTGCAGAGTTTAATAAAACATTTTCTACTTCAATTTCACCTGAAACTGTTCGTCGAGTTCTCAGAGCAGCTGGATTACATGGGCGTTCTGCCTATAGAATTTTTTTATGAGTGAGAAAAACAGAAAGCTTAGGCTTTCCTTAGCACTATCAATGATAAATAAGCCCCAAACGTATTAGAATAATATCTTATTTGCCGATGACAGAAAGTTTAACATTTTTGGTTCCGATGGGCATATAATTGTATGGAGAAGAAAAAATGAGGAACTTAATTCCAAGAACTTAGTAGGAACAGTTAAGCATGGCGGTGGAGGTGTCCATGTGTGGGGGTGCATGTCAGCATCAGGACTAGGTAATTTCATATTTATTGATGTCAAAATGAATCATGCTACTTATATAAATATTTTAAGAGACAATTTAAAATTATCAGCCCAAAATTTGGGTATTGGAAACAACTTTGTTTTTTATCAAGATAACGATCCTAAGCACACGGCTCTCAACGTTCGCCTCTGGTGTCTCTATAATTGTCCACAAGTTTTGAAAACATTACCTCAGTTGCCAGATTTAAACCCGATAGAACATATTTGGAAAGAACTGCAGGTTCGAGTACGAAAACACGACATTCACATGAAAAGTAAATTAAAAACAATTATGATGGGAGAATGGATGAACATTGATGCAGAAATTGCAAAAGAACTAGTGCAATCTATTCCAAAACGTTTAAAGGCTGTTGTGGATGCTAAAGGATATCCTACTAAGTATTAATTTAACAAAAAATTACAATATTTACTAATATGTAGAGATTTTCTTACAAGCGTACGAAGACTTTTATGAGATAAAGTTTTTGTTACTTTTTGATTACTGGTTTCTTAAAAATAAAGATTTACTATGTTTTCAAAATATTTAATGTAGTTTTCTTAAGAATAGATTATAGATCTCATTATTACATACCCATTCTGAAATGTTCATTTTAATTAATGGATAGACCATTATTTCATTGAAAATCGTAAGTGTACGAGCACTTTAGGGAGCCACTGTATATATATGCAGTGATTTCCGCTTATAAGAATCACGTTTGTTATTACCGTTTTTGAGTCTTATAAGCGGTTGATTCTTATAGCCGAAATTTAGGTTTTTAGACAGGCACACGCACACCTATATATACATATTTTAGATAATTTACCATAAAATAATCTTTAATTTGCGTAAATTATCTTTTATTAAAATTATTTTTTATAATTTTAAAAATACAACTTAATTTCGAAACCTATAAGTAGATACACATGATTATAGTAAGAGAAGAAAATAAACCCAATATTTGGTACAACATACCTGCTTAACAGTTTAACATTTCAGCTACAGGAAGGGTGCAAGAAAAGTTTTCTATGGTAGCTTGAGGTAATGAAGTTTTCAGGAGGCTGTTTATACCTCTTTTAATACCAGTAGTCTCAGATCAAGATTCACCATCTAGCTTACGTTTCACGATTTGATAACATGCTGAATCTAATCATGTCACGTTTGCCTAAGTGATAGTGGTCACTTCGCCGAAGATTTATGTGGTTCAGGGTCCAGGAAGCCGTAACCAGGATGTGGGACGTGGAAAAGAGTCCTTCTCTTTGTCAGCGGAGAAAGTGAAATTGGATCCGGACGGGTAGGATGCCCCTGGGTCAAGCCAATGGGACAGTGTTTAGCTAAAGCGTTTAAAGGAAAACTATTATGTTATGTCTAACAAAGACAACATTTTACGACTGTATTCCATCCATCTTATCACTCTTTTTTTTTAAAAAAAGAAAAAAAGAGCTTCGTCCCTTTTGAGGGTTTAAGTGCCTTTTTTTGGAAAAATGAAAGGAAAGTGAAGAGTGTAAACTGATTCTTAAAACCACTGAACACTATAAGCGGTGGTTACTGTATGTATATATATATATATATATATATATATATATATATATATATATATATATATATATATATACACTGCTGGCCACTGTAAATGCAACACCCTGAAGGAAACATGCAAATAACATGAAATTTACAACATGCATTAGCGGAGGTGAGATATGAAATTATTAGAATTTCTGCGCAGACGCACATCACGCGTGCCTGTGGCGCCACTTCAAAGCGCTATTCAAGGCTTGGAGATTTCGACGATTTCAAGTTCGGCAATTGTGTTTTTCTTGTGGTTTTTTCAAAAAAACGATAAATTATGCCTCGTCGAAAACAGCGATCATCTTTTGATCAAGTATCCGAGTTCGACAGAGGAAGGATAGTGGCCTACCGAGATTGTGGATTATCTTTCAGGGAAATCGGTAGTCGTGTTGGACGAAACCAAGCAACTGTAATGCGGGTATGTGATCGTTGGATGCAATAGGGTACGACGGACCGCCATGTTCGACCGCATCCACCTCAGCGCACCACTTCACGTGATGACAGGCAAATTGTGCGCATGGAAGTGACGGATCTCTCAGTCACATCACGAACCATAGCACAGCACATGCAGTCTGTAACGCATCATCCAGTGTCTGCGCGTACCATTCGACGCCGTTTACAGCAGAGTGGTGTGCCCGCAAGACGTCCATTGCTTTGTCTACCCTTGACGCAGAACCACAGACGTCTCCGCTGCCAATGGTGCAATGACAGAAGGATGTGGACGGCAGAATGGAATGAAATTGTCTTTACTGACGAGTCACGCTTCTGTCTGCAACACCACGATGGTCGCATTCGAGTCTGGAGACACCATGAAGAGAGGATGCTGAACAGCTGCGTTATGCACCGCCACACTGGTCCTGCACCGGGTATTATGGTATGGGGCGGTATTGGATATCACTCTCGCACACCTCTAGTACGCATTGCCGGTACTTTAAACAGCCAGCGCTACATCTCCGAGGTGTTGGAGCCAGTTGTCTTTCCTTACCTTCAGGGCTTTCCCACATTCATATTTCAACAGGATAATGCGCGACCACACGTGGCACGCATTGTCCACCGGTTCTTCGTCAATCGCCAGATTGAATTGCTTCCCTGGCCGCCTCGCTCTCCGGATCTTTAGCCGATAGAAAACATGTGGTCCATGGTTGCTCTACGATTGACCCAGATTCCATCCCCAGCTGCCACAGCAGATCAACTTTGGCAACTTGTGGAAGCTGCTTGGTCTGCTGTACCCCAAGAACTCATCCAAAGTCTCTTTGAATCAATGCCGAGGCGAGTGGCAGCGGTGATCTCCAACAATGACGGCTACTTTGGCTACTGATTTTGGCAGGAACCACACTTCACAGAAGTCTATAAATTTAATCATTTGATACTTGGTCAACATGTTATCTAGAAAATAAATTTTGTTGTGATATCTCTTATCTTTCTTGGTGTTGCAATTTGGGTGGCCAGCAGTGTATATACACTGCTCAAAATAATTAGGGGAGCACATAGTTTTAACGAAATTACGCAAATACTTACACCGCTAAGTAACATAAAAAAAATCATCCATAATTTAAAGCCTAGCAGGAAACAGAAGAAGAAAACTTCATATGCAAATCAAAGTTCATGAATTCAAAAACCAGAAAAAGAACATAAGGGCGGAAATCGGGATGTTGCAGAAACGTTTGTTTCACTGCCTTAACTGTGAAATTCGATTGCTCAGTTATACTTTTTGAGAAAAGTTGACTTGAAAATGTCTCAACAACGGGATTTACCGGAATCGATGCCATGGCGTATTATAGGCAAACTTGAATCCGGGCAAACACAACGTAGTGTCGTGGACGCTGTTTGAGTCGCCAGAAGTATCGTTGCAAGGCTGTGGAATCGATTCCAAGAAACAGGGAATGTTAGACGTCGACCAGCGCAAGGTCGGCCACGCGCCCTACAGCAACTGATGACGGGTATATACTGTTAACAGCTCGTCGAAACAAAACAGACAATGCTACTCAGCTGCAAAAACAGTTGCTCTTGGCAACAGGACGAAGGGTGTCCAGCCAAAGAGTACGTAATAGGCTTCATCAGGGAGGTCTCTATGCACGTCGGCCAATTGTTCGCATTCCGTTGACCTCACGCCACCGTGCGGCCCGAAGAAGATGGACTGCTTAACATCGAGATTGGGAGCAACATGATTGGAGCCAAGTTCTGTTTACAGACGAGTCCCGATTCAGTCTGGAGTGTGACACCCGACGTGTTTTGGTATGGAGGGAAAGGGGCACTCGAAACAACCGCACATTCGTTCGTGAAAGGTCACAATACAGACGAGCTGGTTTTATGGTATGGGGTGGAAACAGCATAGGTGGACGTGCGGACCTGTATATCATTCGGAAAGGTAGTTTGACGGTCCGAAGGTATGCAGACGAGATACTGAGACCTCATGTCATACCTTACTCGGCAGCCATTGGATATTCCTTTGTTTTCAAGCATGATAATGCCAGACCGCATACATCTCGTCTTGTGGAGAACATGCTTGAAGCTGAAACAATACAGCGTATGGAATGGCCAGCGTGCTCTCCTGACCTGAATCCAATCGAGCATGTTTGGGACATGCTCGGACGACGCATTTCTGCGAGACCAAGGCCTCCTTTTACTCTCCGAGACTTGGAGATTACACTTCTTGAGGAGTGGAGCAGTATTTCCCAAAGTCTTATCGACAACAATATCGCATCCATCGAAAACAGGTGTACAGCAGTCTTAGCTGTTCGAGGAAATCACACGCCATATTAAAAATCTTGCATCATTTCTAAACAATACTTTTTTCTTATCGTTTACATGTAACCAAATTGTTGCCCTAAATCATCTTTTCGTGTTTTTTCCATATTTTCAAAGAATTAAAGCTTAATTACAAATTTTTTTACGTCTTTTTTCTGTATTGCGCATTGATACGCATGTACTATCCATTTTATGCCAATACGTGGCTGTCTCGCACGGTATTCTTAACTTCTTTGCTTGCTCTTGAACAGTGTATATATATATATATATATATATATATATATATATATATATACCATATATATTATATATATATATATATTATATATATATATATATATATATATATATATATATATATATATATATATATATATGTATGTATGCATGTTTGTATGTTTTAAATATTCCTGAAACTATAAGATATGAAATAGAAATTTTCATGTGTGTTCCCAAATCTTGTTTCGGACCATAATGTATAAGAATAACTATAAAATAATGGAAAATGTTAGAAAAATATGCTGAATTATTCTCAACGATAACCGAGTTTCTCCTGAATAGACTTAAAGTATATTATCAAGTTGCCAACTAGTTAGTGGCTTAACTTCTTCAATTTTAAGCAGTGAATGATTATGTACCTTTCTGAAACAGTCATGAGTTATTGACATAAAACCCTGAAAAGTTCTGGGGGAATTCGGAATAAAAATAAATGCTAACCAAAAAAGTTAAATGTTCTTATCAACAAATTTAGAGCTATTCAGCAGAATAAATAGAGGAAATATTTAAGATGCCACGATTGCATAGGTTTATAATTTCAAATATGTATTACCGATGATAACGTATGCACGATATGGAACATTTAATACACCTTAATTCTATGGATTTATTAATTAATGGTAAACGTTTTGACTAAAGTGTTGGAAATTCTTACAAAGAGTACTAAACAAGTGTCATCAGAGGTAGTACATTTTTTAATGATTTAAAATTAAGTCTGAGGATAAATTTTCAACTAGCATGAATCAAAAAATTCTCACTATTTTACGAGTAGAAAAATTGCATGTACTTGCATACAGTAAATAATAACATGAAAATCCCTTCTCTAAGGTTATATTTGTTAGTACTCAAAGAATTTAACTTACCCAGATTTACACTATAAAAGATTCAGAATGAGAATATTGATTATAATTTTTAATAACCGCAACTCTTACTAGTCAAATTTACCTATATAATGGATGCATGCTTTTGGAAGAATATATACTTTTTATGGGTTAGTTCAATAAATGTGTTTGCTTGATGGGAAAATTTCGATAAACTTTGCAAACATTCCCAACACATTTATAGCAGTTGAAGCTTGAAATCCTGACCCGGACATCCGAAAACTCTTATTTTTACTGAAATAAAATTTGTGGTGCACGTTTCACGAATAAAAATAATTTATTCATTTAATATATTTTAGTTACATTCACTTCTACTCATGTAACCACGTAGCTTTCATTTAGGCTGCAGAGATAAGAAAATGCTGAATTTATAACCATAACCAACTGGTGTTACTAAAAGAAATTTCTGCTGTTGTAAATAAAGGATTCCAAGTGAAAATTACCCTTGACTACTACCAATTTGTTCATGGTTTGCAGTATTTTGAGGTTATTTCGGGTTTGTGGGCTAAAGCGTTATTTTTAGAAGATACACGATTTACGTAATTCTCACTTTGGCGTCTTTCGCATGATAAGTTCTTTTGAGTTTCTTCATGCAAATACGATTCAGTATATATTCTAGAATTAGCAAAACGCTGTCCATTTCACTCTCTAGTGAAATATAGATTACGTTGAGTATTCAGTACTTGCATTGGATTTTGAGATTTGCCGAGGAAATGCTTCATCTAATCTCCCACGATGCATTTAAAAGATTTAAATAAATACAAAAGGTTGAAGAAATAATCATCTTTAATAGGAAACGCTTCAAAGAGAGATACGCTTATGAAAAGAGAAAGAATCGACTAAAATCACTTTTCCAATTTTATATAAATAAAAACTCCTGATTAAAAAGGGAAAAGATAAAATTTCCATTGACACTATAAAGAATACGAGGGTCACATTTCAAGAGACACAGAACTCCTGAATTGACTTATCTTGATGAAAGGATACGTTTGGAGCTGTCACGTCAATTTAGCTCTTTTCCAATACGCACATTTAAACACGTAGCTTTCTTGACAATATACGGTTAGATAAACTAGACAAAAAAAGGAAAGGAAGGGAAGAAAAAGATTTTTTCGAAAGAAAAGAATTCCATGCTCGCAGAAAATTGAAAAAAGTTGGACTTTTATAAAGGATATTTTGTTAAAAACCAATCGATTACAAATATTGCACGCATTTAGAACATATTTGCGACCTATTGAGACGGCGAAGTTTACCTTTTTATGTTCGTTAAGTAAGTTTGAGTTTGTTAAGTAAATTTTTATATTTGTTAAGTAAATTTAAAAATCCTGTAAAATATATTTCTTAAATATGTAGTTCAAATTAATTTTAATTAATCGGTTAAGTTTGTTAAAGTAAAATTATCTTTTTATGTATATTGTTCATTTAGGAATAGATTTTATCATTTTAATTTAATTTTGAATTAATTTCAGGTGAGGAAATTTTCTGTAATCAAACATTTTACCGTAAGGAGATATCCTTACATAGCCCATTCAATAGTTACTTATGCTTTTATTTTTGAAATATATATCGAATAACATTTTGAGAAAGCTGATTCAAGTATACCTTAATATCTCTAATGTAAGCATATATATATTACTCTTAAAGGGATATGCATTAAACAAGAGTACTTTGATACAGATAAATATATTTTATGTTCCAGACATGTAAGATATCTTTCATTAGATATAAAATTACCTCTCTATTAGCCATCATGCTCTGGTATTTTTCAAAGTAACATTAGTTACTGCTTATATTGAATAAGTAATTTTTTAATATCGTTTTTTTTTCTATCTTGCAATGATATTATTGAGAAACGGTAATATAGTAAAGAAACATGTTACGTAAAAAATACAAAATGTAATAATGCAAATAATGTAATTTTTAGTGAAGAAATGTGAGCACTCTTCCAGCGTTCAATAAGAATAATGATATGTTTTCGATATACATTCACATACATACATTTTATGTATATATATATATATATATATATATATATATATATATATATATATATATATAGCACCTCAGCTAGACGAGTGTTACATCTCAAAATAGCCATATTTTCAGGAAGAACTAAGGAAGATATATGTCAAAATTTCATTTCTTGTATTATGAATGCCTATGATAATTTTGGGAAACTTATTGTTCGAATCACTTCAGAAGGCAAAACTATATACTATTAAAGTTTCTTTTAATTTTTAAAGCATGATTTGGAATTTTAATTACAAGATATAACCCTCTTCTAGTAACCTCATTTTGTCAACATGGACTGAAAAGCTTGAGGTAATACTGTCATATCTCTATGCTAATGCACAATCTATCTAAACTTTTCACAATACAAAGAATAAACCTTGATAACATGAACAGCAGGTTAGAAGATATACAAATTTATTTTCTAAATAAAACATTTATTTTCCAAATAAAATTTAATAAACATTTTTATACCAGGAAAATTTTCATACAACAACATTGGGCACACACAAAAATCTTATTTTCATTCTTCGCGCATAAGAAAGTTGCCCTTCCTGGTTGTGGAAGAGGGTAATAAGCGCCATCTAGGAGATTGTGTTGTTACTAGGCTTATAACACTATTCGAGAGTGACTTCTTATAAAGCACTGTGGTGCAATTATCTTAAAGTCGAAAATTTCGGAGATGTAACACTCTTCTAGCAGAGGTGCAATATATATATATATATATATATATATATATATATATATATATATATATATATATTTGTTACGGTTAGGTTTGGTTTCTTTTCACTTTGGCAACAGACCAAATAAATTATCTCCCGAACTATCTTTAACGCGACATTTCGGTAACGGAAGACGATAGCTCGACCAGAATCTATATGTGGTTCGTCTTACCTCATTAACTTCGTTTCGGACAACCTTTTGAACTCAAGAGTTGTTCACAGGTCTGTATTCTACTCCAAATGATCCCCCGTACACAATGCTTTGAAAGCTCCGTAGCCAAAAGCATATTTAGTTAAAAAGTATACGGTGATAATGGGATGTATATATGCATATACAGACCCAGATATAGATACAGTCGCAGACCATGTAGGTGTATATGAAGGATATAAAGAAAAAGATACGATAGATATGTATTTAATGAGTTTTAATAAGCATCAGCGCAGTGGAGGTTACTGTTTTTGAAAGAATCTGTCGTGTTTTGACTGAAAAATTTATAATTTATGTCTTCGGATGTTGTTTATAAAACTAAAAAATGGATCAAAATAAGTGAATGAATAGGAATAAATGTGGCAAAAAAAGGAAATGAACTGTTAAATCGGTACCATATAATTCCCTCCTTGAATGGGTAAAGTTTATGTTCATTTACCAAATCCAAAGTTAATCCTATTTATCTAGGAATAGTGGAAAAACAATAAGTGTCTTTGATTCGATATTTTAAGTCTTATTAATGAAAGCTGAAGTCTATTTTTATACAAAAAAATTGACTTTAAACTTATGTTATTACACATAAAAAGCATAAAATTATTTCCAAAATTCTCTTCAGAGAACATGAATTTATTTTCAAATTTCTCTTTCTTTCTAAAAATATCTAGAATAAATTATGAAATCTGTCCATACTTTCGGTCATGGGTACAAAGAACTTTTCTTTTTCTTAACTTTAATAAATAAATGAAGAATGCTGGATTTCCTCCCTTTGTTACTCTATCATTCCTTCAGTCATCTAACAAATATCTATCAATGTCAACTCCAAAATGTATTTGAATTTATGCAGCCATGCTTCTTCATGCAAAAAGCAGTACCATGTTTGGTGTAATACATCAGTTTTTTGCAGCTATGTCTGTCTGTTCCAGAATTGTTTCCCACAGCAGCCGATTCACTTTCCAATCTATCTTCTAACAATTCAGGTTTTCAAAATTTTCTTTCTCATCATTTGCTTACTTCTGAAATTTTAACTTCTATGACCTAGAGAAATGTTAAAATAGCTAATTTACATCTGTGTGGAACAACTATTCAATTTACTATATGTCTAACACACTTCCTCATGCGTATCAATTCCCCTTTCTACCAGTTTATCGGCTTTTTCTAAGAAAGCTGATAAACATAAAACATGATAAACGTTTTACTCTTTCAATACTGATTTGCCCTGTGGCAAGGAGCTTCATTCTTCCATCAGGTTAGTTTTTTTTCTCTCTCTAAGTTTACTAGACAGTTGGTGTTTAGCGAACCTGAATTCTATTCCATATCATTTCATAGAACAAAGTGTATAGCCACAGGCATATTTTGCAATACCTCTCTCAAATTTGGCTTTAATACCTCTTCAATAAAACTTTGTTTTCATTTTAAATAATCATGTAGTGGTTACTGAAGATAATGTTCTCGTTCCAGTGAGTGAAAAAGATTTTTTTCTATGCTCATCGCGTAGTTAAACCTTACGAATAATGATTTATATAAATACATACAGGGCACATGAACACACACACACACAAATAAATAAATAAATAAATAAATATATATGTATATATATATATATATATATATATATATATATATATATATATACACATATATATATATATACATATATATATATATATATATATATATATATATATATATATATATATACATAAATATATATATATATATATATATATATATATATATATATATATATATATATATATATATATATATATATGTATATATATATATATATATATATATATATATATATATATATATATATATATATCTGTATATCTATATCTATATCTATCTATCTATCTATCTATATATATATATATATATATATATGACAGGCAGCGTGTTTGCTCCTGTGTAGATTCAATTTTATGCAGTCACGTCCATTGTTGAATTGGGCGAGTGGTAGGCCTTTTAAAGAAATAATCCAACTCGTATTAACTCTGCCTTTATTAAACATCGTAAGTTGACCACTCTCCAGGTTGATTTCCGCGATTCGCCATTTTATAATCTACTCGGCCACGACTGCCGCGAGCTTCTGCTCTCAACGAGATTTTCCTCCAATCTGGCGCGTAAAACTCAATTCCCTCCGAGCGCCTGCTGTACGCGCATGTGCAGACTTCAAACTTTTTGTCCTCTGAACTTCAGTACTGCTGAACATGTAATTTTGACTTCGCACCCAACCTTTACATTTCTAAAAATAAATCTTCTAGCCTTGAATTATTCGCTTTGTGCTCAAGTCACCTGTAAAAGATGATTTTCCCCACAGCAAAATACTCTCGCTTTGTAAATGAAATATTAGATGCTTATTATTTTAAGCCCCCTTTTCCCGTACTTCTCAACTATATTTTGACAGTTCAGTTATGTTTTGACATATATATATATATATATATATATATATATATATATATATATATATATATCCCACCCAGGCAAGAAAGTGACACAAGTCACAAAATCGCAATTTGTCCACCTGAGGGAAATTGTATCAGTTTTATTTTAATGCTAGTTCAACCTGTATAGTATTCGTTAATTTGATGTTTCTCAAATGCTGCATTTTTGAGTTGTGTCACTTTTCTTTCCGGGGTGCGAAATATATATATATATTATGTCGGTATAATAATGTAGGTTATTTTTAAGATTTCATTACGCGGTAGTATGTCTAGAAACTAAACTATATAAGGAATTGTGTCTATATGCTTTCCTCAACATGTCACTTCTTTTGTGTATTTAATCCGGGTTTCTACAGAATGTTCCTCAATAAGACAACTATACGTGGCACGAGTTTCAGAAAAGTACGCAAATCAATTCATTCTCAAAGACCTTTAAAGCTTACACAAGTCCAATATTGGACAAAAAATATATATTTTTTAGATATTGGATCTCAATAACGTATGAATAATGAAGATCTGAAAAGAAAAGTTAAACTTTAACTATATAAAATTTATTTACTCAGTTTGTCTTATACCTTAAATGTAAAAAGAAAAAATATATATATATTTATCGTGTGGTCAGCATGCTTTGTGGGACTATAATAAAATCAATACTAAATGTGACTATGATGAAATGAATACACTTTTTCATCCTTTTTACTTATTATAAAGTATATCAAAACCCCACAGAAACTGACAATAACAACTTTGTTGATAAATATACTTTTAATTTTTTTTTGGAAATATTATATTCATAGGTTTTTACTCAAAATTTCAATATCGAAGGGAAACTTCTGTAAGTACTCGTATATTCTTGAATTGAGAATGATGAAACTTGAAATATGGATACTTAGTTATGTACTATAATTATTAGTAAAAATTGAGTAAAACAGGCTGTAATGATCCCCTTCCACGAATTAGGACCAAATTCTAGGCTACAGCTGGTATTCCCCTAATCTCAGTACCCCCGAAGATGTGTAATTTCCAGTAACTCTCTTTTACATATTTCCCTCTTTCTTGTTTTTAAGCCATGCACGCAATATGTTTGTCGGAATATATTTCAATTAAATAACTTATTTTATTTCCGGTAACAGCAATTGTTTCCCCCGTTTTTTTTCTTTCTCTCTCATATGATGATAAACGATCGGTAGTCGTTTGACTCAAAGCTCGGGCCGCTATGCAACGAACGCCCAGCAGTGGGGATCGAATTCGCATCTTTGTCCCGAGACTAGTTTCTTATTTATAGAAATACTGGGACCACCTTAAGGAAGTGTTATTTCTAATGACCTTCCCCTAGAAGGTCTGTACTTTTCCGGTTAACATGAATAAAGAAAAAACATATGAATCTAATTTTTAGTGAACGTTTAAATTTTCTCTTTTGTTTAACACTTCAGCGGGCGCGCCAATTTTCGGAACACCAGTAGGCGCGTGTTGCACAAAGT
This sequence comes from Dolomedes plantarius, assembly GCA_907164885.2. NCBI lineage: Eukaryota > Metazoa > Arthropoda > Arachnida > Araneae > Dolomedidae > Dolomedes > Dolomedes plantarius. The sequence goes on along the minus strand of OU015494.1, from coordinate 59,255,750 downwards.
GCAACGTCTCTTTCAACCTTCATAATTCATTTTGTAATAAACTTTTTTTTCAAATTGAAAATAATAATTCTGCATTTTATGGAAAGACATAAAATTTTGATAATATTGAGATATATTTATAATTAAAGGCCAAAGAATGCAGATGCAATCGCCTTATTTCAAAACTGTACGGTTTAATGCATCTAAGGACAACTTGCGAATCGATTCCTATTATGTCCAAAAGCCTAAAAAACAATGAGATTGTCCATCGTCGTGATATGCGGGATACCGTGTAATGGTTGCACATTTGATCTACTTCATCAACTCCTGCTTTTTTCGTATTGGAATCCAGTATAATCACTGGTTTATCACTGTTAAATCACGACTAACAATAAATGGAAAGTTATACAAGAGTCATAAAATCAAACCTGCATTAGAAAGGGTGTAGCTATAAGTAGAAATTGCTTAGAACATTTAAACCTTAAATGCAAAAACAAACCATTCAAAATTATGAAAATGTTGCACTTTGTACAGGGGCGCGCCCGCGGAAGGGTTAATAAAACCTTCCGGAGGAACTTTGTAGAAAATGCATTTTTGGCCATTTTCTGATTTTTTAATATATTTATTTTAACACCCTAGCTTGAAAGTCCTTAAACTGAGACACAATGTTTGACTTTTTTAGTAATCACGTAGTACTTACAATTAATCCATTCATATTATAACTAGTTAGTAGTCCATTAATATTACAATGAATAAGTATCAATGATTAATAAGGTACCACATACTGTACACTCATTTATTTATTACAAATGCCCGGAAGATTGGCTATGTCGCCATTTGTACACAATAAAGGGCGAGACTGCTGGCCATTCACTTAAGGGGGCACCACGTAATGACGCCAGCATTACCCTCTACAAGTCGGTCCCGTAATTTAGAACATTCATTAATATTATGTAATAACTAGATTGTAAAATTTTATTTCTTATTAATCTTTAAGATACCAACACATGATTGCGTGGGTGAAAACACATAGTGTATTTCATACACTGATTAAATATTTGACCTCTCTAAGTTCTTACTTTAGATTTTACCTTCACGGGAGCTGAAATTTATAAGGAAAACATTAAAAAAGCTTGATGTTTATACAATTTTTAATAAAATAACTAAATCAACCAATTAAATGTATTCAAATTTCAATGGTATAATATTTAGTCCTCTCCGTAACATTATTTTGGAAAATAATAATGTAACTAATAAAGTCTTCTAAACATTGTCGCTGTTCTTTTTCTATTATTTAATCCTAATTTTTAATACATCCAAAGTAGATTAAGTATTTTATTTTAAATAATCTAAAACATTGAAACTAATCCTTAGCTCTTACTTTACCATTTGAAAACTTCCCTTGGGAATCAAAAGCTTTATATCTTAAAAATAAAAAAAGCATTTGTTTAAAAGTTATCAGGTTTAATTTAATTTCTGATTTGAAAGCATACGAAGTGAGCATATTTATTAAATAAAATAATAACTTAAAACTTAACTTCAATTATCTGCTGGTTTTATAACATTTCAATAAGAATTATTTTTTATCAGTCATTTACTTTTTCAATCTGGTGTAGGGCTCAGTATAGAGGGAGTCAGTATTGATTGTATATATCATTATGTTTAACTTATTCTCAATGTTGAAATGTCCTCCATGGGGAAAACCCTATTCAACGAACTGAAGTGCACTAATTTTAATATTTATACTGCCAAAAGTTCCCATTTTCAAAATGTATTTTTTTCTCTATTTGTTATAAAGAACCTATTAAAAACAATTAATTCAATTAACTTTGTTTCTATAGAAATTTATTATTCCCATCCAAAATTCTGGAAACTTTAATTAACTCTACTAATAAAAAACTTATGACGTTAATTCTTGTAATGACACTTAAATGCTTTTCAAATATTATAATATATTTTTAGATCTTTATACAGCTTTTCACTGAAGCAAAAAAAATGCACTTTCTAATTGACCAAAAGTACAGATTTATCTTCTCTTAAAATGACATTTTTGCTATTCTTATTAACTTCAAATGATAAATCTTGTAAGCATATCTTCGCTCTCTCTGTCTCTCTTTTCGAACAACATGTGTGTAATTCCGCATGCATGTAGAGAATTAGGTACATTTAGTATATACCAGAACTATCCTTCTCTGTATACATGAAATTCACATTACATTACACATAGAGGCAGTATTAAAAAAAAGGTCTGGATGAACCTATGTACAAAGATCAAGAATTCAATAACAGACATACTGGAAAGTGCCCTGATCACCTCCGAATATCTCCCTTTTAAGCCAATTTTTAATTAGTATCAGATATAAGAAAAACAACAATGTTTCACGAATTGTTTCCATTCATAAATATCTCATTCACAAATCCACTAACAATTTCGTATTGCGTTGCTCAGCCAAACGCATTTATTAAATTTGTGGATAAGTGTAGTATAGTGGAAAAATATGAAATATAATTATATAAAATTTTGGTTACAGTTTTCAAAATATTCTAAATAATTACCATTTTTGCATGGCATCTCTTTCACAAATTAATAAATATTTTTCTTGTTTGAATATTTTTTTTGCTATACAACTAAAACTAACGGATAAACACATATTTAAAACGCTTAATGACTAATAAATCCATTAAAAAATGTGACAGATATATATCGGGAAAACCTCATTTAACGCAATAAAAAATCTTCTTTAGTCAGCCCCTGCTTAAAATTCGAAAAACGAAAACCTGAAAACTGCTAAAAAGGCGTTGCATTATATCTTAAATCAGTCATATACACGTAGACGAGAGTTTTTATGTATGATTATACAAATAAAGTATAAAACTATTTTTTTATGCAATCTTAAGCACGTATTTTAAATAAGTTTGCATTTCTTTGTATGGCAGTAAAAATAATGTATAGTAACATTCATTAGAATGGTTTTATAATGAGTGTTTCTAACTCATTGTTGGAATGCGTTTTTTGCACTGAAGCTTTGGAGCTCGCGAAATTTTTTCTTGAAGTCTCTCTTTCTCTATTCGGTACATATTCAAGCTAAAGCCTACGTATATAATGTTCCATTTAAAAATTTATTTTCTTTTGGGAGCAAGTCTTTTTAAGGATTGTAATTTAATCTTCATATCTGTTTATTCACGGTCACAAATCCGTGTAGTAAAAGTTTTATCTTTTTAGATTCTCAGTAGTGTATGCGAGTTTCGTGAAAAATTTTACTTGCATTAAGTATTTCCATACAAAACTAAATCTCGGTTTTTATACTGTTTTTCCTCGTTTTAAAATTTCTGGCCACACGCGAAATTTGAGCCGAGCAAAGTTTGTTGCTTTAATTTGTTGGGGTGCTTATTTTTTCAAAGGTCACGCATTCTGCCGGCGTTCGAAGCAGACGCATCCCTAAATTTCCCGGGGCATCAAAATCTTCCTTTGCAAGTTGAGGAACAAAAAATCATTCAAGCTCTAATACCCAAATCATGCGTGGGAAAACGCTGCATTCCGGATAACTCTTTTTAGCTATTCTCATCACGGAATCAAGCGCACAAACACAGACGGCACAGGCTAATATTCAAAATGGGAAACAATCTCTGCCCTGCTTGTTATTCAGGGCCACAGTTCGCTTCCCCCGCTGTGGGTGGGGGGCCGTTAAATGCACTAAATCGTGGCTCTCGAAGCAAAATATTTCAGTTTGCTTTGCGGATTTGGGTAGAGCTGCGTATCAAAATAATGCACTGGACACAAAACTTAAAAACTTCAGACAGGGAGAGTTCTTCGTGTAACTAGGGACCATCCACAAATGGTCCCGTGAAATTCGCATAGGAAGGCAGTGGAACTTAAAGCTATGTTAAATGTTTTTCATCTTGTATATACTCAATTAATGGGGTATTTTACAATGCATAAATTTACGAAGTGTTTAGTATAAATATGTTTTGTAAACAGTGGTGCGTGATGTGTAATACTGAGATTCTTGCCAGAGATAATTGTCTTAAAGATGCCTCAGCTTCAATAATTTTGTCTGAACTAAGGAAGAGTATGGCGATAAGTAAATTTCCACTCCAGTAGAACAAAGAAAAGTTTAAAAGGGAAACTATTAACAGTGTTAACTTGTTTCTAGGGAAGGTAAAACTTTAATATGAAATATATTCATACAATTATCTTGATTTTGTTTTATATTTTTGGTACATTTTCATTTTGTTTTAATTTTATGCTTTTAACCAATATTGCAGGATTTAAAAGTTATTTCTGAGTTTAACGTAATCATATGATGGATCTTAAATGACAGAATGGTGAAACAATTTCAAACAAAAGACTAAAAAATTCATAATGTGTATGTACTCTCAAAATGATAAAACTTTTTGGGGGTATCAGTATTCCGTTTGGGAAGATACAAACCATTTCAAATGATGCAATAACGATCGCTTATTGCCTCAAACGTTTCCAAAAATACTCACTAAATATGTTTATACGATAACACATTAAAAGTATGCTAAAAATCTTGTATTTAATTGACGAATGCTGAATCTCTAGTTTATACCAATGTAACTGACACGTTTTTCTTATAATTGAAATATTTTAACAAAGCTGTTCACGTAAAACATGTTTTACAAATTCAATTTTACATTATAATAATATTTGAGAATTATGTAAATTTCTGTAATGCTCATGGAGATAAAAATTCTTTAACAATTATCTTTTATAATTCTAGACATTAGAGTCATTACCTTTGCGCACAAATATTAGGTAAATAATGGTGTCAGATTCGTAACTTGTTGCCTTCGTCCCTTTTCTTATCAATAAAAAAGTTCTTATTAATACGTAAGAGGGGACACGTATGCAATGAGGAAACGTACGCTGAAAGGAAAATAATTTCAAAACCGAAAAAGCTTTAAAGTTTGTACTGGTAACAGGGTACAGTCAATTCCACGCGCAAGAGAAGTACCTAATGAGTTCTTGCAAATAGTGGTACAAAATTAAGATTCCTTGATAACGAAATTATATTGCACACCGATTTTACACACGATCACAGGGTCACTTATTCATATATATATATATATATATATATATATATATATATATAATATATTATATATATTATATATATATATATATATATATACACTCATGGACAAAAAAATTAGCGCACCAAGAAATAATTTCGGGATCGTAACGAAACTTGCAATGAAGGTACATGTCGGGGAGATATGCAAATGGATTAGAAATGCCGCGTGATTGCGCATACGTATAGCCGGTAGAGGGCGTTGCAACATCGTACTCTGTGGAGTATAAAACAGGTAACCAAAGCTTGTTTGAGTGTGCTGAATCATTTACAAAGGAAGAGCTGAGATAGACATGCCATTACGCCGTGTTCGAAGACAATATAAGCAGTTGTCGCAGTTTGAGAGGGGGAGAATCGTCGGGATGATGGAAGCTGGGTGGTCAGCTAGGCGAGTAGCTCGTCAATTAGGCCGCTCTGATTGTGTTGTGAGGAGGTGTTGGGACCAGTGGACCCGAGAGATGTCATGTACATGAAGACCAGGCTCAGGACGCCCGCGACAGACCAGTCGTCGAGAAGACCGCCACATCGTAAGAAATGCACGCGTACAGCAACTGCTTCATCGGCCGCCATCCAGGCACAGGTAGCACCTTCACTAGGGCCTCTGTGTCTTATCGAACCATACGAGGCGCCTGGCTGAAGGACAGTTGGTATCGCGGCGCCCATTACGTGTGCTGCCCTTGACGCAACCACCTATCGGACGCCTCCGTTTTGGGGTTTGCCGCGCACGAGGAAACTGGACTGCAGCGGAATGGACCAGGTCGTCTTTAGCGACGAAACAGATTCAATCTCGGCAGTGATGACATCGTGTTCGTGTGTAGAGAGCCCGTGGTGAACGCTTCAATCCTGCCTTTGCTGTACAGCGACACAGCGCTCCCACAGCTGGTGTGATGGTATGGGGTGCCATTGCCTACAATACACGGTCACCCTAGTATTGTTCCGTGGCACCATGACAGCCCAGCGGTATGTTCATGAAATCCTGCAACCACATGTGTTGCACTCATGCAACGGCTCCAGGAGCCATTTTCAACAAGACAATGCTCGGCTCATACGGCAAGGGTGTCACAAGACTGTCTCCGCACTGTTACTACCCTTCCTTGGCCTGCCTGATCCCCAGATTTGTCTCCAGCGAGCATATCTGGGATCATTTGGGACGACGAGTTGGGCATCCCACGAGTTTGAACGAACTAGAGGCAAGGTTACAGTAAATATGGAACGAAAGTCTCAAGACATCATACAGAACTTGTATGACTCATGCCCGATCGTATCGCATCGTGCATTCGCGCTAGAGGGGGTCCAACGGAGTATTAACATCCTCGTTCTTTTGCCTTTTTCTCTGAAATAAATTATCCTTTTTTCTTTGATTTTCTTATTATTTACTTATATCAAAGGTAGTCATTACGTATGTAAAATTTCGTTTCATTTTGACGACTCCTTCTTGGTGCGCTAATTTTTTTGTCCATGAGTGTCATATACTATATATATATATATATATAATCTGCCTTCACATCTGTTATTAAGGTGCGTTCAGTGAAATTTCATTTTCTTCAAGTAACCATAACTTTTTTTATCACTATTCGCGAATGACGTTGGTTCTCTCTTTGTGAGCTAGATTAATCGCCCTCTCTCAGTCACCAATAAAAATTTAGAGTAATTTGCCTCAGGTATCATTTTTCCCTCCGAAATATCTTGTTAAACAACGGTAAGAAGTCCTTAACAAGAGTGAAATCTATTTCACTGACTGCTGGATACATTGGAGATGGCTCTATAAACATAAAATGTTTAAAACTACAGGAGAGCATCGCTTATTCTTTCTCGGTTATGCATTTTTCTGAGATTTACTTATATTTCTAAATCTTAGTATGTTTGAATTGAAAATAATGCTGTAACTCTTACGCTAAAAGTTTCTTAGATTGAATCAAACTTCATTTATACCCATTTTTCTTTCCTGGGAATTGAATTTTCCGACGTATTGCTACTTTGCTACACGCAAACTGTGTGACTTATGGAAAGCAAAAATTAACATTAACGTTAACGAGCAATGATGGTATATTTAAACGACACGTTTTGTTTGATTCAGAGATTTCACTGTCATATTTTTTAACTGTAAACTTAAAAGTAAAAAGCGACAAAAAAATTCCATAGCAAAGGAGAAGATTAAGAAGAAAATATTCTACAGTTCTAGGGAAAGGGGTAGAAACCTAGTCTGAGACATGCTTTTGTCACTTTTTATATTGTAAAATGGCATCTAATAAGGGTTAATTATTTTTCCTTCCGGAGAGAATTTTCTGAGGTGTTGCATGCAAACTGTGTGCATTATTGAAAAAAACTCCACCACTGACACTAGATGATAGTATATTTAAATAGAGAGTTTAGTTCGATTCAGAGATTCTAGTGTCATCGCTCTTAACTGTAAACGTAAGATCAAGAAGGAACAAAATAAAATCAGATAGCAATTGTGAAGAGGATCTTTAGGATGAAAACCTACTTTTAGACCTACATTTGGCTGTTTTTCTGTTATAAAATGGTACTTAACAAAAGTTAGTTTTAATGAGAATATTAAAAAGTCATTAATAAGAGGAAACGAAATTTCAACAGTGCACTCCCAAAAATCCCAATAAAACAAAAATAACCAGCAATTTTCAAGCAATTAAACGACGAAAATTTTAAGTCTTTTAAAATGCAATTTTAGTCAACATATTAAATACGTTTTAGATATATTTTATGCCAGGTAAATTGTGAAATTCATTAATAGAATTATAAACGGGAAACTAATTTATGTATTCAAGACAACAAAATTAATAAATTAGAAAACAAATTTTACTTAACTGGAATATGCTTAATCAGTGGCAAGAAGCTATGTTATATTATGTTATTCCATATTCTCTCCCTTAGAAATTTTTTTCTATGACTATTTGCTTTTATATACTATCTTACCACTAAGTATTTGGACACCCATGCAATGACGATATCTACGATCCTGATATAGCCTTCCTCCGTTAAATATCGTGTAGGAAACAACATTGACATTAGTCGCATGCAAATTGCCACGAAGTGCAGAGTTATCTGATTTCGAGAAAGGTGTAATTATTGGATATCACAGAAATGGCTGATCCTTAAGGGGCATATCTAGCGAGCTGAAGTACCCAAATTGACAGAAGCCTATGTGATTCACAAGTGGAAGATGAGCGGTGATTGTCGGGATGTGCCCTAAGTCGGCAGACCCATGAAACCGGGATATAGAGACCGACGGTTGCTGTCCAGAGAAATTCAGAAGAACCACAGCCAATCGATGGCCGATGTACTCCTGGAGTTTCAATAGGCATCCGGAAGTGTTGTTTTGATGAATACCATTCGTAAGAAAGTCCATCAGCTTGGTTTACATGGCCGTTCTGCCGGCCATAAGCCTTTGATCACAAAGTTCAACCACTCTGCTCGGTTAATGTGGTACAAATCACGTCGAGAGCAGACTTAGATCCGTGGAAATGGGTTCTCTGGAGCGACGAATCAAGGTTCACCCTCTACCGTTTGGATGGCAGGATCTAGGTCTCGCGTGTGCTTGGAGATCGCTTCCTGCCAGAATACATTGTGTCCACAGTAAAGTTCGGCGGAGATGGAATTATGGTCTGGGGGTGTTTCTCCTGGTATGGACTGGAACTCTTGGTCCCAATTCATGGTGAGCTCAACGCCGACACCTACTGCACTATTTTGGATGACAGTGTACTTCGTACGTTGTGGCAGTTTTATGGGATGGACCCATGTTATTTCCAGGACGACAACGTCAGCTGTCATGTTGCGAGGTCCACCATGGATTGGTAGGGTGACAATGTGGTTAACCGAGTGGACTGGCCTGGCCTAAGCCCAGACGTCAACCCTATCGAGAACCTCTGGAACGAGTTGGATCGCCGTATTAAAGGGGTACAACAACCGTCCAAAATCGGTGAAGGGACTTACATTTGTTCTCCAAGCCGAGTGGAAGAAAATACCACTAGCCGTCATACAAGGACTTGTGGAAAGCATGCCCCGGAGGGTTGAGGCTGTAATTGCCTCTCGTGGAGGCTCTACCAACTATTGAATATGAATAAATTTATTTTTCTTTTCTATCACAGGTGTCTGAATACTTATTGGTAGATAGGCTACTAATACATTTTTTGTCTAATCCTGAAGGCAATATCGACCCTTATTGACGAAATATTGTTCCACTTTCTTTTTGTTTCATGTGATTCGTTACAGGTTAATTACTTTTCGATTGCTACGGTCATTTGCAACATAGATGCCAAATAGACTTTTGAAATGCAATAAACTGTGGGTCCCGGGCCTCAAATTGTCAGACTTCTGTATCTAAGGTCAGCTTCCCGACTATTATTTCATCGTTAATGGAATTCATTACAGGATATTTTCTTCTAAGAATGTGAACAATATACTAAATATATTCAACGTGATGTTTGCAAAATATTCTAAACGAAAAATCCGCATAAATATAAGCACAGTTTCAACAGTCCTTTTTCTAAATTCACAATCTTGTCTTAGATGCAAAGCTACGGAACAAACGTATAAAAACAAAACACTGGGTTGTGATGAAAATGGAAGGCAGTTTCTACGACAGCCATAGGAACCATTTAAAGATCATCATGCAAGGCTCACGGTTCATCTTATAACCTTGATTTCTGAGTTGATAAAAAGTTTTAGATAGGAGAAAAAAAAAATCTATTGTTAAAGGATACTCAAGTATTCGAGGAGAACAAAAGAACTACCAGGAAAATTAGCCTTGCATACCCTCTGTCTACAAACAATATGTTAGGGAAAAGCAGGGGAAGTTCTTATGAGGGCAACTGGTAGGGAAAATACCTTATCCTGAATCTGAGATACATTTTTCGGAGAGCTATATTAACAGGAACTTTATAATCATCAATGCTCAAACTTTATGAAAACTGCAGAAAAATTATCACAGATTTAATGTTCAGCCATTGAAGCTTGAAATAAAAGAGAAGTAGACATAACTGACCAAATTTAGTGATGATGACATTGAACCATAATTCAGTTTTTATAAGGAAGATAAAATTAGAGACATGCAGTTGAACATTTAAATGATTACTGTTAGTATTAAATAATTAAGATACTAAATTATCTTTCTTATTAAAGTTCTTAATGCATTATATATGGCTGTCATTGAACAGAGCTTTGCATTACGAAGCAGAGTATTGTCATAACACAGAAAACCCGACATAATGTGAATGTGTCAGTAAATATACATGTTTTCAGTGAACGCGATGTTTCGAAGAAAAGCACTGTATTTGGTAAAGTGTCAAACATGTCATAAAACATATAGAATATGTTCCCTTTAGCATGTATCTTTTTTAGTGAATCAAATTTAATTCGAATAACTTAAAACTTTTATTTGTCAACGAATATAATGTTTCAATGATTCACAGATTTTGTTGATTTTTTGTTGATTTATTTGGTAAAAAATATAGTAAACTTAACGATAACGTTATAAGGTAACGTTGACGCCATGATTTGTAAGTGACCTAAAAAAACCATTAAGGACAACCAAATTAAAAAATTAAAAATTAAAGACGTTCTTAAAATCAGAAGCAATTTTTTTTATTCTAAATGAAAATTTTAAAAAATTGTTCTCTCTCACTGAAACTTTTACTACTTGATAAAGGATAAAGAGTGTTGCCGGAAAATTTGAGACTTTGTTTACTAATAAATATTACTCCAACTCAAATATTCCTGTAGCAAGCAGTTTATTATTGTATTTTTAAACATCGTATTTGTACACAATGTTTTTGTACCCAATATCTGACAGCCGCTGGACCCAGACCCTGCCATCCGAACGGTAGAGGGTGAACCTTGATTCATCGCTCCAGAGAACCCGTTTCCACTGATATACGGTCCCCTTTCGACTTGCTTTGCACCACATTAACAGAGCAGCGTGGTTGAACTTGGTGATAAAAGGCTTATGGGCGGTAGCACGACCATGAAAACCAGGCAGATGGGCTTCCTTCCGGGTGGTATTCATCAAAACAACACTCCTAGTTGTCTATTGAAGCTACTGCAGTATGTGGGCCATCGGTTGGGTGCTGTTCTTCCGAATTTCTCTGGACATCACCAGTCGGTTTCTATCTCCCAGTTTCGTGGATCTACCGACTCGGGGCACATTCCAACAATCACCGCTCACCTTCCACTTCTGAATCACATAGGCCACTGTCGATTTTGGGTAATTCAGGTCGCTAGATATGTCTTAACGATTGGCCATTTATTGATACCCGACGATTTACACTTGTCTCGAAAGCAGATAACTCTGCACTTCGTCGCATCTTTTCAAGCGACTAATGTCAATGGTTGTTTCCTACACGAATTTAACTGCGGATGGGCGTGACGTTTATCAGGACTGCAGATATCGTCATTTGCTATGGGTAGTCGAAATACTATTTGTGGATGTGTTGTGTGGTATATAACAGAAGGTCCTTTCGCACTTTATGGAAACCGCTTTTGATAGTTAAGTTTTCTTATAATTAAATACCGTATTTTTTGAGGCGATTTGTGTCTTGTTGATAGCCATTGTGCTTGACAATAGGCTCTATGCTCGAAATTTTCCATGAAGTAACTTTTATTTGGTAGTGTCATGTCAATTTTACCCCATTCCTCTTGGATCGTTTTCCAAAGTCCGTTCAGTGTTCTTGGATGCCGATTTCCTAAGGCTCGTTTTAATAAACCGAAAGCGCGAAAGCATATTGGAGAAGCATCAGGTGATTTTACAGGTATTTCATTAAATGGGATACACTTTATTTCTGTCTTTGATTCCTTCTTTGCTAAATAAGCGGCAGTTGATTTAGACGTGTGACTAGAAGCTTTGTCCATATAAAACTAAACTTTATCAATATCCTTTCCTTATACAGCTGGAATTTTTTCTTAAAAAATTGGTTCTAAAATATTCTGCTGATAGTAGAGTCAATTAACTTTGGGATTACTTGAGACTTTTTTCATTTTTAATCTGTCGTTGTAAAAAATCCAGCAACTATCATGAATCCCTTTGGAAACTTTTCTGTACACTGACGGAGCCCTTTCGTACGGTCATTCCCGTCAGTTAAGCAATAGAAAATTGATCTTTTTTTATTACACTCACATAAATACACCCATGCCTTATCGAGTGTTACAACAAATTTTTATTTTTCAGCAGTTAGGTGTTTTTAATAAAATTATCTACAATTTGCTTTTATTTCAGCAATATACTTTGGCAAGAGCAGATGAACTTTAGGTTTAAACATCTTTTTTAACGTCAAATCTTTATGAATGATTTTACTTACAGTGCCAGAAGACATTCCTAGTTTTGATGCAATAGATCTTTGAGTCGGCGTATTTTCTTTGAGGATCAGAAACTTCACTTTCTTGATATTTACTTACGTTCGAACAGTCTTAGGATGAGATTTTGCGATCAAGTTTTCATTTTTACTTTTAGTTAGACGTTTTTTTCTTTCAAATTTAATATATTATAAATACCTTTATTTGAAATTTCATAACCACGATTTTTACACTGCTTTATAATTTGTTGATACGAATATTTCTCCTCGGAAAGTGCAGTTACGTAACCTTCGATCGATCTATCAATTTAGGTACCATTTTCAAAATAAATCTTTTACTTTTCCAATCAAAACAAAACAATACCAGACGATTATTCTAAGTTGCCAAATTTTTATCTCAAATTGGAAACAACAAAAATTAATTACAAAATCGTTTCCATAAAGTAAGTGCGAATGACTTTCTGTATATATATATATACAGAATATATATATATATATATATATATATATATATATATATATATACATATATATGTGTGTGTTTGTTTGTTTTTTGTATAATATACAAGAATAAAGTCGATGGGTTTTATATTTGTAGATTAGGTTCTTTAACTCATTCTGTATTTTCATGACCTCTCAGCATCATTTGCGGAATTTGATAGTGGAAAAAACTTTTGTGTTATCACCCAACATTAAATAAGGACAGACTAGGCTTAAAATTCAAATTTAATGATCTTTTTAAAAATAAGATAGGGATTTTCCCCTAATCTGCTTTTTCCAAAATCTATAATTTGTTATACTAAATATTATTTACTTTTATTAAATTTTTTTAGCTTATATAGAAGAATGCACATCTCGTAATTAGTTATTTCTTAGTAAGTATGCGTAGATCTTAGTAAATAAATATTTTTAAGCTATTTTAGTTTGATCTGTATTGATTATTTCTGCATTATTTGGAAATTTATTTATAACTTTAAAAGAAAAAGCATTGAAATTGTGGGCGTAATTCCATTATTTATCTGGAAAGTTAAACGACTCGGGTTTGATTATCGAGAGAGATATGTTATATTTTTAAGTGAAAGCAAAAAGTAGAAAACCTTGAGAATTACATCAGAAGTACCTTATATTATTTGTTATCTTCGTAATGTTATTTGAAATATTTTTAGTATGTTTAAAAAAAGTGATTATTTACATTTTTTTCGATTGTACAGCTTTATTTATGTAAAAGCTTTTTGAATATTTGTACAAGCAAATTTTACAGATTTATAAATATTTGCAATAAATATAAAGAAATTGGATAAACTTTCTCTTCTTATTCCTTCAAATAAATGTGAATACGTTTCTTGTTATTGAAAATAATGAAAGAGTAACATCTTTCGTTATCATTAAGTCTACAACTGGCAGTTATAAAAATAAAGGTTTTAAAGTTCAATTCATATTCATCATTGAAAAGGAGATTCAAAAGAATGATTTTTTTATGTATAAACACGCAGTTTTTTAAAGACTGAAAAATCGGAAAAATGATACAGCAAATTTAATTTTATAGTCTATGCTCTGTTTGTGTAATAGTTTCTGGCGGTGACCGCACATACCAGTATTCGACGCTGAAATAAGTTTCCACACTCAATTTAACAAAATTTTGCTCTCAGAACCATAGACATTTTTGATTAGGCACTAGTATGTATATTATAGCACTAGTATGTATATTACTTAATGCATGCACAAACTAACGGTCTTTGCAGTTAATATTCATATAAGAATAATACTGTCTTTTATGACAATTTACTTAACACTTAAGACAAAAAAGGGAATTTTACTAGCTAGTTTTATAGCACAAAAGTCAGATCGTGGTATGTATCCACGATGTACTGGTCAGCTCATATATTCAATCAGCAAGAGCTCCTGTTTTCTGTAATTTCTGAGTTATTTTCAATGAAGAAAATAATTTTGTGACAGAATTTAATTTGATAAGTATGGATGCATTGATAATAACGTATTTATCTAATAGATCTGATCAAAATGTTGTATAAACCGTGTATATAAAATCCGCACATACCATCGAATATAACATCTATTATAATTTAAAGTTTGCCAAAAAATTTAATCTCATTCCGTAGCTGAATTTAAATTTACGTGCTGCGATAAAGCAACTTTATTTTATATAAAGTCATCGTTTTTCTAGCATAAAAATAGAATTTCCTTATAAACTTTACATGACTTACACAATGTTTACTATGACTGATTCATTGAATTATATATAACATTTAAAATACTTCCCGAATTGATACTGAGACAATAGTTAATAGTTTAGTATTCAGCACCAACGAAATGAATCGTGTATCTCCCAATTTCCGTTTTTGTTTGCTTCAATGAAACAAAGAGGTACTGTGTAATTGTCGTGTTGCTACATCCAGTTTTTAGTTTATTGGGCACATATCGTAAATTTATTTTTTGTTAGTACAATTTATTTATTTTTCTTAGAAATTATTTGGGTGCGTTGTGTTTTTATTATTTATTTTGTAGAATACAACCCAAAGCCCTGGATGTCGAATTTAGCAACCGAACAAAACCAATAAAGTATTCTCAATTTTAGATCATGAAATTTAACACCAACAACTTTCAAACTAGACAAACAAATAGATTTTAACATAACAAAACTTAGTTTATTTACACACTTAATATTTACAACCAATAAAAAGAATCTTTCATTTCCCGAAATCAATGCACAAAATTCTTATTTTTCACAAATTGTATTTATTATTACCTTGCCGAGGTTAGGGAGCGTCCCGAGAGTAAAAACAAATAAACTTAACTATTAGTTCAACACTAAACACCTTCTCACTAAAAACTCCTTCCTTACGAAAAATCTAAATTACCTAGCCTGAATTAGAACTGAACAAATCAAATTTGAGATTTAACACTCACCCCAATTGTTTTTCATCAACTCACGTTGCTATCTTGGCCTTCTCGCCTCGCCGATGGTTCGGGGTCACACTGCTCCACCGGGCAGGGGGGCTATCTCTATTTCTTTCACGATGAAGGATCAATTTCTCTCAGTTGATAATTGTAGTCGGGCTTTCCTGGGCGCGTACCTTAACTATTTTGCACTGGCGATGGGGATCTCTTCACGTCGTGAAACGGGCCGGTGGGCTCTCCTCGTCGTGTAACTTCTCGATTTCGTTCTAGATGGGGATTGCTTCTCGGCTGTGGCACGGGAGCTGGGTCTCTTCGTTTCTGCTGCAATTTGAGTGCGGACCTCTCTATTTTACTTAGTCAACGCAATACGTTCTTTATAAGCTTATCGTATATGAAATCTGGGGAGTTCTTCTCTCTACCCACGCAGTGGCCGTATCAGGTTTAGGTGGAACCCTCAAGTCCACTTAAAGTATAACTTTTTAAGTCGTGCTGGAGATGAGGATCTACAGCCTCCCCTATCCAAACTCTCTCTCTTTCAATCTCCTTCTATATATTTAATTTTAATCCCTTTTCACACCCATGACTCCACCTTCTCATAAACTTCAATCAGCCAATCCGGACACCGTAAACTTTTCATTAGCTATACTCCCTTCACACTTTCTCATTGGCTTCTGAACTTAAAAACCTCACTCCCTCACTGCCTGCCCTTTTTAGACCACCCAAGATTTGCACGTGGCGATGGGGATCTCTGTATACCATAAATTCAACATAAAAGACCTTTGTAACATGGTGTCACTTTTCGGCTCCGTCATCTAATCTGTGTCTCCATCTCAGATCTTCCCATCTTCAAATCTTATAAAGCTGTCTTGCACGGGCTACGTCCTAAATAACTCTATTCAATAATTACTGTCGGCGTTAAGTTTGATTCCGACCTTTTATCACTAACATGTAATAAAGTTAGCTTTTTATTTAAAAGCTCTTTACTACAGTAATCTCTTTGAAAAGTCCATGAGAGAGACTTATTTATAATTTAATTTATGACTTAATTTAAAATTTAAAATAATATTTTTATTAAATAGCTTAAACGAAAAAAGGTTTTTAGTATCTTTGTACTTTCAACGAAATTTTGGGAACAGACTATTTAAGAGAAAATTATGAATACGTGTGGTATGAGAGATAATCTTGTACAATACATACTTAATATTCTACAGATGAGAATGCTTTTCATATCTGTTACATTCAAATTGTTACTGTTAAAGAAGTAAATAATTATAGGCCATTTTATTTACGACTGACGTCTTTTAAGAAAATTTAAATTGTTGAAAATAGCTTAATTTAAATAAAATAATATTTTATCTATAATTTTTATAAAGGAGGAATATAACTGTTTCAAACTCTATAACATGTTGAAAACTTTAAAATATTTAGCGAAATTACTTCTAAAATTTTTAAATAATCTAAACTGCCCTTTTTTAATACTTACAATAATATTTAAATATCATATTATGATAATATTCAAAATTAAATATTTAATATTTATAATGATTCTTAATAATATATATTTTAACAAAATTTATGTTTATTTCAATATTATAATATATATGTATTTCAAAATATTAAAGTAATTCTAATTGTAATAGTAGAAACAGAAATTAAAAACAGGAAATATTGTTATAATCGACTATTGAATGATTTAATGTAGCCAAACTTTCATCCATAAAATGCGTCATAAAACGAGTACCAATTCAGTTTGAAGTGAAATTAAATATATTCTCCACAAAGAAATTTGACATAAATTGTAAAACTCTATATACATGTTTAAATTGTCCTAACACTGCTATTAACGCTCGAAGTAAAATAAATTTATTCCGAGAAATAAACATTTTGAAACAGAGAACAGTAATTTTGATATATTTTGTATGATGAGACAGAAATGAGTCTTATCAAGCTCTAGATATTTCGTTTTTAAGGTTAAAAAAATTATTAATTTACCCTATTTTATGACAAAAATTCCAGAATAAATAAATGTGGCTGGACTAGATTTTATGACATTATAACTCCATGCTCGATCTTTCTAATGAGTAGTGGAAAATGTTTGCTTCTTAAAAGAGTTATACTATATAAGTGCATTTGACCAGGATTTGCGGTTTAATTTACGTATCGATTTCTGTCGATTGAATTCTTGAGAATGAAAAAAAAAATTATGTTATGAATTGAATGCCACAAAATTAAAAGCTAAGCTCCTTCAATACATATAAATGTTTGTCATGAAAAGAAATTGATTTGGAAAACCATGTAGAGATTGAGTTGCTGTTCTATCGAGTTTGAATTTTTGTTATTAAAATTTTGTTCCTAAACATGTGACAAAATATGAATGAGTATATAAGAATAAAATATCTATATCTGCCCCAAATCTATAAAGTCAAAGTTAGATAGACATTAGGGAGGAATTGCGATTTGATAAGGATGTGATACATAACGAGTTTTCAAAGATTAAACATGTTATAACATTCATGATAGAGGAAGCTCATAAATAAATCGAAATCCAGTGCCCAAATACATTCTCATAAAAAATATCCTATAGAAGCTATTTCAACCATTATTATTAATTTCATCTTGTGAATTAATGACTGCAAATCACATAAATAGCATTGATTGGTCGGTGTTCAAATATAAGACTTGAAAAATGACTAAGCAACCTGAGTAATTTGAATACTACGCACACGTCTTTTGTAGAGGAAAGTATATTTTTTCCTTTTCTAAACAAACTTATTTTAAAGTAGAAGAAATAAAATTTGTTTAATTATATATATATATTTCTTTCATTAAGGATTTCATGCTTATATTTTACTTTGCTTCGGCCAAAAAATATATTCAAGGGGCCATTATGAGGTTTTCTTTGTTTATTTCACACGTATAATTTAAATGATATGTTAAAGATTGTACGTATAATGCAAATGTTACACAATATGAATCACTAAATTTCTAGAAAACCCCTTTTCTATGCAAGCAGTGCTTACTTTATTCTATCTTTATCATTTGCAAAAATTTTACTCAGCTCTTTACCATATCTGTTTCGAACGAGTAGCTAGATCTCTCCCGCTGTAAATATGAATTGTAATGATATCCCCCTTTCCTGCCTAAATAAATGCTCTACCTCATGGGTTACCTCAACGAGCGATTCCTAGCTTTTACTTTTAAAAGTATGTGTTTTGTTCCTCTTGGAGAGTTTGCGGATTTTTTTCCTTGAACGCAAACTGTGGTCGTTAAAACTTTTTTTTTTTAAATATTTTTTTCCTAATATTCGTTACAGCTTTTATTTCTGAGCAGTGTTTTTCTTAGAATTTACTGAAAGATTATTTTTAAAAATAAAATGTGCAATGTATGTAATTTAAGAGAATGGGGAGAACAGTGGCTTGAGAATATCTATAAAGCACTTAGGAGATCAAAATAAAATGAGAGCAAATTTATGGACACATTGGGAAGAGCTAAGTTTCTGATATAATTAAAACATTTTAAATTAAATCCAGCACTTATAAAGGCTTTTCTATGACATTTTACTCAAAAAAGGAAATGCATTTGCATAGAATAAAGTGACCTCCGATGTTTTTAAGTTAAGGCATATTAAAGGTAACGCAAATATAAATAGGGTTAAAATGGCAAGAAATATTTAATTTTAAATAAGCTCACATCTGTAACATATATAGTATCAAGTAAACAGCTTAATACGGGATTCCTTAGTGCACTACATATGAAATCGAATCATTTCCGTGTAGAAAAAAGAACAACTAGCTTTTATTTTCTTTATCAATTGTCTCTTAAAGTAAGATTGCACAATCATTTTGATACAACATTTTCTCGAGGAATTTTACTACGGTATTGATATTCTAAAATGAAAGCATAAAACATCTGAAAGCATGACACTTATAGTAAGCATTTTTATCATAACAAGTTGGAAGAAAATTATTTTAAACACCTTAACTAGCATAACAATCATTAGAAAACAGTCTCCACCAAACTGTATCTTTAATGATCTAAAAAAAGTTTATGTAAGTATTGATTTTCTTCATCACATAGTTTGAAAAGTATATCATGTTTATAATCAGAAGTAATAAGATAATAAAAGAAAAAAAACCTCACTATATCGTATGAATTTCGCTAAGATTTCTACCACTCAGCGGTTTGGAAGGAATGATCTTTTTTCACCGCATAAGAATCTGTTCTTTATTAAAACACTGCGAAATTTTAAAAAGTATACATGTTGCAGCTGTGGAAATTGAATCAACCCCAAAAACAAAACGGCTTTGTTTTGAAAGTGTAAAAATAACACTCAGTGAAAAGCTATTGATAAGTAATTCACATTTCTGCAATTACTTTCGGTAATAGATCATATCATATTAATTCAGAGACACACCTAATATACCGTACTGATTCTTTAATGAGCGTCAAAAGTCACTTATTAAATATTATTACTTGATCATCAATCCTAAACGCGTATTATCTTAAAATTGCATGTAACTTAATAATAATCTTGAAATTGCATGTAACTTAAAATATTATAACTATAAAAAATGTTTCAATTATTTATCCATTATGATCAGTCCGATAAAATAGTACCAAAAATATTTTACTTATTTGAGGCTAGAAGACTTCAGAGTTGATCCCCTAAAAAGGCATAAAAAACATACCCATATATTTGGCTTCTTCTACATTTTCTACAGTCCACGTCAGTTTGCTATCTTTATTCATTAACTACAGATCTTTAAATTCGTTATCTTAGGGATATTTGCGTAGTTCTCTGAGAGTAAAAGGCATAAAAGAAATTTAGCGTGTAAGAAATTTAGGTATCATATAGATACCATATTTATTAATTTTTTATTAGTAACATATACCTGTAGCACTTAAAGAAGAGAATTTTCCCGTTTACCCCCGCTTACAGTCATCATGTTAATTTTTCATCTAAATGAGAAGTTTACTTGAAAACGTCAAGGGAATTAATAGAAAATTACCTTTAAAACGTGAAGCAAAAATACTGTGAGCTTACTTATAATTACAATCTTGTTAACGCAAATTAAGGAAACAGTAGAAATACTGGTTTTTCCCAATTTTCATTTTGTAGAACTGTCATCTAAAACTACTAACACGCTAAATTTCTTTTATGCCTTTTACTCTCAGAGAACTACGCAAATATAAAGATAGCAGACTGACGTGGGCTGTAGAAAATGTAGAAGAAGCCAAACATATGGGTATGTTTTTTATGGGATCAACTCTGAAGTCTTCTAGCCTCAAATAAGTTAAATCTTTTTGGTACTATTTTATCGGACTGATCATAATGGATAAATAATTGAAACATTTTTTATAGTTATAATATTTTAAGTTACATACAATTTCAAGATTATTTCTCTATTAATATATAATAAAGTTACATTCTTCGATAAATTCTATGATTTAGTTTCTATAAACAATATTTTTTTTGCCAATGTGGAGGCACTTGTCGTGAAGACATTCGTCTATAATTCATCGCAGTTTTGCTGACCATTTTATTATGGGGGCACCATATAGGTGGACCAGCATTACCCCCTATGAAGGGACGACACGAACGGGGGGAAATTTTAGGGGCGCTTCGCCGGGATTCGATCCGAGCACCCTCAGCACCGAAAGTCAGTGCTCTGTACCACAAGGCCGCCACGGGCCACTGTGAGTAGCATACCATACGTCATTTTGTATTTGTATTGCTCATTGACTGAATGACTCCCCCTGAGACCTAACAAGCCCTAATCTCCCTGATCTGCCTTATATCAAGTTTTGAAAAGGGAAAATAAGACTTCGGAATTATCTGTTGAGTTCCTCGCCTTCATAGTGGGAAACCCTGAGCACCTTATGATTTTGCTGTGAAAACAAGGACCGTCATGATTAACGGGAATTGCCTAGTCTATATCATTTCCACCAGTATTTCATTGCTTGTCATTGCTGGTTTTAGAAATGACATGGTTTCTGATCATAAACCAAATATAACTTATTTTCCATTTTCTCACAGGATTCTTTGCAATTCAACCATCCTTCTTACTTGTTTTTGGAAAATAATTGTAAATATGCATGTCGATGTCTTTGGATGCATTCGTTTGTAGTTTAGGGTATTGTGTGTTGTATATAGTGAAGTTATCTTTTATTACAGAGATATATTTGAATGTTGTTATTATCTAAACCGCTCAGTATGATGTGTTGAAATGTACCATGTTTTCTTGTAATATTTGCATATTGTACCTTATGTAATTACTTGTTTTCATTGCAAATATTTTCGCATATTTTGTATTATATATTTGATTGAATATTGTTGCATTTTGTTCCTACTTCATATAACTTATAATTATTGGATTGTATAAGTACTGCATAGTTTACAGGATAATGTTCTATATTGTGGCGTAATTTTGTGGGTCATTATTCACATAATCCCCAAAATTCTTCCTGTATTGCATCATTCTCTCGCAGTCGGTTCACTGGATTTTGATTTTTCAGAGCTGGTTTTTACTGTATTTATTTAAAATATTGCTTTTATGGTTCATCCAGGTAGTTAATTATGTAACCGGTTGAGTTTTCATGTCAAGTTTTGGTATTAACTTTTACTCTTTCGAAAGTTCCCTTTTGTTCATGAGCCGATTTGATTTGCACTTGTTCTAATTTTGTTACTGGGTCTTTTTGTTAGCTTAAATTTCTGTTTATTGATACTTTAAGCATTTTATTCCCATTTAACTATTTTTAAGGTATTGTACCCATTCTTTAGTGATTTCTTCGTATGATAGCTGTTTGTCTCGAGCGCAGTTTCTCTTTACCTTTTCGGGCTTTTGTCCGGTGTTTGACGCTGGTATATTGGTGATATCCCAGTGAATACCTTTTTTAGGCCGGGACGGGGTCACGGTCAATCTATCTATCAATCTATTCCTCTTACTGTCCTTCCCACTGTCGCATCAAAGTTTCTTAAAGGTAAAGTATCAAAACACCGACTTGTTTAATTTTTTTTTTAATTTAGCAAATGAAACATAAACCTCCATTGCATAATGCATGCGATTTTTTGTTTATATCAATCATTGTTTAACTCCCTCGTTAATTTTGAAAACCGACCAACATTTTATAGATCACATTTTTACCCACTTACGAAAGGGTAAAATACTCTCGGTTCGTTTCTGCACATCTGCATTTTATAAATTACACAATATAAGAAAGAATGTAACATTCTAAATTTAAATTTTGCCCTGACTCTACTTTAAAAAAATAACACATCTTTAAAAAAATGTATAAATGTTCATTTTTTAAAGCTTTAAAATTTTTTGGCATACTCTCCTACTGAAATTTTCCCTACACATTCGTTTAAGTCTGAAAAAAATGAACGAATCCTCGTGATAATTTAAAGACCAAGAGTGTATTTTAAATATTATGCGTCGAATTCTCTTATTTCAGAAGGCTATTTAAAAATGCTCATGTTTATTTTCAGAAATATATTTATGCTTTTTAAAATTTTCCAAGTACAAAATGTTAAAATTTCCTATTATTTAAAAGCGCTAATAAATTTCTTAACATATCTTTACCCCTTACCCTAATGGTAATTACTTAAAAGAATTAGCATTTGTCCATGTGTAAAAATTAAAATTAAAAATTAAAATTTGAAGCAAATGTAACGCTCGATTTATATTATCTTCAATTCTGTTTTGACAATATTATCGAACACCTTATAACATAAACTCTAAAATTAATCAGTATTTGGATATTGATAAATAGCCCAGCCTCAGTTGTTTCCCATCACTTGAGGTTTGTCATCAACGTTTTATTACTTTTGTTAAAATATTAAGAACAATTGTTTCCAATCCCCTTGGTGTAGGAAAGTCTACACCAAGTCAAAAGGACCTAAGTCTTCAAATCCTAGGTCCTTGGCGAAGGGTAGTAAGCAGCTTCACTTTAAGGCGAGGTACCACTACGGCTGAAGTCTGACTTGACCTCGAAGAATATCGGTCCCGTAATTTTGAACCATGTCAAGTGACGAGACCGGAACACCTGACCCCGCACCTCCAGAGGTAAATTTGAGAACTTGGAGTACATTGTAGCCACGCCCTATATTTCGCACCCCGGCCACCATTAGTGAACACGGCGATAGATTTGCAGCGACGAGCATCGAACCAGGGACGTTCAGAACACTGGACCGCTGCTCTTGCCACCCGGGGCCCCGCGCCCACTTAAGAACGATTGACGACTGTAAGTTGACTCAGCTGAGCAACCATCTCCTCAAGTTCATTCCGAAAATGTGTAACTAGGTTTATATTATGACTTCAGAGCTATTTGTTGAGTTTCTCACCTATATGGGGCGAAATCTTGATCATTATGTCGCTTTGCTGTGAAAACAAGGGCCATCATGATATACAGGAAAAACTGAGTCCATATCATTGCTACAAGTATAAGAAAAGAAACTATAAAATATTATCTGAAACATCATTAAAATTTCAATCCGAAACTAAGTTTCCAAGAGGGAGAAAAGTTGCATTCGACTCTTATCATGTCCTATCCGAATACCACATCTGAATTCCACTACATTACTGTAAGAACATCCATTAGGCTTTCCTTGCTCCATGGGTGTCCCAATGAATTACCAAATTACGTATTAATTGAGCCCCACGTCTATTTTCTATTAATTCTCCATTTGAAAGTTTTAGGGTCATTCCGAACGGCTTGACTGCTGGAATCAAGAGGTGTAATGATTAGATCGTGAATTGCAGTACAGCAATGAAAACCAAGAGAAAAAACCCCGAGGTGAATAATTCAACTATTACTGAGCTCGGGTGAAAATCATTTGCAATTGATGGTTCGACAGATTATCCGTTTATTTTGTTGGCACATTTAAGAACACGCATAACCTTATCCGTCAGTTTCTTGGGCTTAAAAAGTAGGGGCATAGAGTTTCCATGACTTTTCCATTTAAAGATAACTTCGCTCGTGCAAAATTAATATATGAAGAAATCTTTTGGACCAAAAGTTGGAAATCACGGCCCTCAACAACCTGACTACTTTCAAAAAGGTATTTTGATTCATCATCTGAATTACAAAGAAAAGCACTGCTGCCTTTAATTTCACGGGGGAAGTAATAAGAATCTATGCAATGTTAAGGGACATTTAGGAGTCTTGCGCCTCGCATATAGAATTCTGAGTTAAGTATTTTTGGAAATATACTACTTCATTAAACTTCCAAACGTTTGGGGTTTTCTATTCCTTACAGTCAGCTTGTAAAGCATTCATGAAAGACAGATTATAACAACCTCTTGTTTGGTTCTGAAAAACATCTGAGACCTTCATTTTAGAAGTTATGAATATCAAAAAAAAATATTGAATAATCCGTTAGAAGTTATTTTCAAGCTGAAAGTATATCTCAGGCAATAAGAGGGTTATAAAAGCTTCTCATTAAGTAATGTTTAAATTTTCTTTTCTTAAAACATACTAGAAGTTTGGTGAAAGCATGTTAAATTCTAAGGATCTTTTGAGAAATGTATAATGATATCAAGTACTAAATTACAAGATTCTATAATTCCTTTCCAGTGAAATATTCAAATTTCTTGAAAACGTTTCCTTTCGTGCAATGTTGAAATTATCACTTTTTTGAACGTACTTGTGGAAGCCCTGACAAATTTTAATAAAATAGATTTCTTTCTGTTTTCATCGATAATAATACTACTAAATTTCCAAAATCTTTTGGAATTTGGTTAGAATTTACAAAGCTTACAGTCATACAGTTGTGGGTACGACAAGAAAATCTCATGATATTTTAAGGCCTGAAATATCTACTTTCGCTGCAAAAAAATAAACCCCAAACTTCCTTTGTTTATCTCACTTTCCCTATTGTTAAATAATATTGAAGTGTAAGATGGTGTGACGAATTATTATTTACTGAATGAAAGTTCTGTTTTATCTACACACCTGTTACCAAGGTGAAACTTGGTAAAAGAGGAATATAAAACGCTTTCGTTTGAAACGGGGAAAGACTTTAATCCCATGGCAGGTATTCATTTTATTTAAAAAGAGTATTTTGTACTCGTAAGTTAAATGTTTACGCTCATTCAGATGTCACTTCCATAGGATTTTTCCAGCTATCTTAAGAGTTTAAAGGATATGAAGAAGAGGACTTTTATAATGCACTGGTGTAAGAAATTAAGAGAATTTGCAGACTTGGTCGATTATCTCTAGAATTACTGTACCGATTTTAATGAAATTTGATATGTACATACATTGATACAATACAAAACAAATAACCATTCAATAATTGTAATACACACGCATGATCATGCGTAACACTCGTTGGAGTCGGATGGTATGAAACAGCGGTTGCAGAATAAACAAAAAAATGGGTTAATAGATGGGTTAATAGGGGGTATGGTCCCCTCTTACAGATATACAGGTCTCGCAGCGTGATTTCATACTTGAAATAAGGCAGTTTATCATTTCCTGTGGCAATTGGTCCCACTCGTTCAGCAACGCTGTTTTCATTCCCTGGATGGTTCTCGGAGGGGGGGTTGCGAGTTGCAATTGCCCTCACAAGAGCGTCCCAGACATGCTCTATAGGGTTAAGGTCTGGAGATCTGGCTGGCCAATCCATCCATCGAATATCCTCACTCTCTAGAAATTCATCGACCAGAAGAGCTCTATGTAGCCTCACGTTATAGTCCACTAAAATGAACTCAGGGCCAACTGCACCCCTGGATAGGCGAACATAGGGCTACAAGACCTCATCCGTATACCTCACACCAGTCACAGTGCCTCTTTCAAAGACATGGAGAGGTGTGCGGCCCTCCAACATGATGCCTGTCCAGACCATTAAACCTCTTCCGCCATAATGGTCGATTTCGCGGACATTGGAGGGTATGTAGCAGGTCTCTGGTTCTCTCCATATGAACGTACGGCGAGAATCGGTGTTTAGGCTGAACCGAGACTCACCAGTGAAGAGAACGGTTGCCCATTGATCCATCCTCCAATCTCTATGCTCTCTACACCATGATAAACGGATTATCCTGTTCTTAGAAGTGAGCGGGACGCAAACAGCAGGTCTTCTTGCAAACAACCCTCTCTCAGGAAGTCTTTTGGAAACAGTCACCCTTGATACACGGGTTCCTGTGGCTGCATACAAGTCACAAGAGAGCTGAGAAGCTGTAGCACTCCTGTTTCGCCTCGCTATAATAGACAAATGGCGATCTTCTCTGGCCGTCGTGGCTCTTGGACAACCTTGCCCAGGATTTCTCTCGATGGATCCGGTATCCTGGAACTGTTTCCATAAGTTACACACGACGCTGGGCGTTAAATTGAACTCAACAAATTTGGACTTGAGATTGGCCTGCTTCTAGCCTGCCCACAATTCTCCCCCTCATTCCATCATCGAAACTTTGGTGGTTACTCATTTTTACTGTTACAATTTGAAATTAACCGATTGCTGCAAAATAACACCATCTATTAACCCATTTTTTTTGTTTATTCTGCAACCGCTGTTTTATACCTTCCGACTCCAACGAGTGTTATGCACGATCATGCGTGTGTATTACAATTATTGAATGGTTAATTGTTTTGTATTATATCAATGTATGTACATATCAAATTTCATTAAAATCGGTACAGTAGTTCTAGAGATAATCGACCAAGTCTGCAAATTCTCTTAATTTCTTACACCAGTGTAATTTAAAACCATTTTACAAGTGTTTAAAATGTAACCTTTTAATATGTTTCGTTTTCTGTTTAAATAAAAAAGAGAGGTTCTTTTGAGATGCCTGAAAAACATACTTTTGAGGGAACTTCTGTACAATACAGCAAACGGATTAAATTTTAATTAATGTCTTCTCTTTTAATCCAGGGCAAGGCAAAGCATCAAAATCCAATCGGACAAAGACCTGCTCTTAGAAAAACATCTATCCCTAAAACAATTGCATGATGAAAATTGCATTGTAGCTGTAGAGATAAAGCTACAAACGATTTAGAATTCCATTTTAAATTTGAATCTTACCACTTGAGGGAAAATATTGCATGAAATAGTAACGATACACAAAGTATGATACTGATTTTTCTGGATCATTTTGTGCATCTATTTTCTTCAGAATAAAGAATATTTGGCAGTAAGAGTTCATTTATTTTGAAAAGTGTTGAGTGTTTCTTTGCATATCTCTGGTTAATGAGAAGCGAAACAACTAAAAAACTATTTTCTAAATAGTTAAAATCTGCATTCATTTTCTTTCTCCTTTCTCCCCTTTGTTCGGTTTCTGCGAATATGTATTTCTGTTACGCATAAAGGACTTGGAGATTTGCACCATAAAAAGAATTCTACCGCTTTTAAGTTTCTGTTGTAAAAATATATTAGCGTAACCATTCCGCAATTAAGGAATAGAAATAGCCACTTGGCAGAGATGTTCATTATTTTTTCTAGCATCCCAGATAGGCTTTTGGATGTAAGCATGCAGAGAAGTATGAATGTTTTAAAAGAATTTTTTAATTGCCTGGAAATTTTATATGTAAATGGGGTAAAGATGAATATAAAAAAATCCAATAACTTCCTCTAAATCTCATAGTCCAAGATCTTTGGGATATTAGTTATGTCACAGAAAGGATGTTTTCCTAAAAAAAAAATCTTGAAAGTGTTATGAGAATTTGTTGTTTTGAAATATTTCTGCCTATAAATTTTTTCCGCATTAGGGCATGGATGCAGGTACTTACCGTTTCCTGGCTGGAATAGAAAGCTGCTAAAATAAGTTTAAAAAGGTGAATTATTTTGTGAGGTAAGGTTTTCTATTGCTTCTCATCAGATATATTTATAAATAACACAATGGTAGCTTAGTTTTATGACTATGTATATTAATATTGTACATACACTGAAGTGCCACTGAATTAGGGATAGCAAAGCCTATACAAATTGTGTAGCGCTGCGCATCCTGTATGCGCAAGTGAGGGCGCTGTGGTAACTGCATATATAGCGCGTACTGTGGTTGATCTAAATTAGTTGTTGGAATTTCCAGTATGGGTAAACTGCTTGATTTAGACGCCTTCGATCGCGGACAAATCGTAGGTGCGCGACGCATGGGCCAATTTCCGAAATCGTCAGACAGCTAGGATTTTCAAGAAAAAAAACTAGCGATCGGGCAAACTGCAAAGGACAATTAGCCTTGACAGTGCGTGGTGAAGGAGACGGCTAGGCTCAGGGCGTATTTGTACGTAGCCAGCGAAGCCAAACAATTTAGCTCAAATGACCACCCAGTTAATGACGGTTGCCAGTCATACAGTCAGTAAATGGACTGTGCAAACGCTCGCTTCACCGTATGGGTTTCGGGGAGCCGTCGACCTACGAGAGTACCATTGCTCTATACTCGCCATCGGGCTGCACGTCTTGCCTGGGCAAGAGAGCACAGAGACTGGAGTGTAGAGGACTGGAAACGAGTAGCATGGGAGTGACTGAGTATCGATTCCAATTACTTAACGCCGACGGGAGGCGGAGAATATGGCGTCAGGATCATGAGGCCATGGATCCTGCATGCCTGGCTGGAACTGTACAAGGGCAATGGTGGCTCAATCATGGTCTGGGGTTGTTGTTTTTTCGTGGCACAGTTTGGGATCTTTGGTGCATGTACCAACCTCCCTAAATGCAACTCGGTACGTAGAGTTGCTGGGTGATCACCTCCATCCGTTTATGCTGTTCTGTTATCCGCACGGTAATGAGGAGTTTTCCCGCAAGACAACCTGTACCTTCACCAAGTCCGGTTGGCTACTGGCTGGTTGGATGAGCATTCCTCTGACTTCTGTGTTATGAATTGACCACCATAAAAGCCCCAGCACTTAAATCTATTGAGCATCTTTGGGAGTTTTGGAACAGGCTGTGAAAGGCCATCACACAGCACCAATGAACCTTACGAATTATGGCTCAGCTTAGCCAATGATTTGGAAAGCCATTCCCGTGGAACGTTTCCAGAAACTTGTTGAATCTATGCCTCGTCGTGTTGCAGCCGTTATCAAGGCCAGAGGAGGCCGAACTCGTTACTAGGTAGGTATCCCTAATTCAGTGGCACTTCAGTGTAGTTCATCGGGATTTTTACATGACATGCAAGTAAGGGCTGATAAGTGGAGATCATGACACACAGCTCTAGCAATGATTAGGTCATCTAATATTTTAAAAGTACATGACAGTTGTGTTTAAAAGGAACAACAAAATTGATAAATCTAAAAATGGGAGGTTAATGAACCCAGAAAATGTGCGTTTTTGGTCATTGCGCGCAGGATATCTTTTGAATGGTTAACCATAGAACCATTAAATTTGATACACATATAATATAGACAGCTATAATTAAAACGACGAACTATTATTTTATTTTGATGATAAATTTTTTAATTACAGTTAAATGTACAAGAAAATTTTTTAAAATTTCAAAAAATAAAATTTTTTATTATTTTTTTCTAGGAAGGACGTATAATTTCAATTTCATAGTTCGTCATTTTAAAGACGTATTATATTACTTTTTTGAATAAAAAAATTGTGTATATTCATTAAAATAAATGTATAATGTTGTGCGCAATCAAATAACTGGGAAAAAACAATGGTTAGAATTTTAATTATTTAAAAACTTTCTTTTGAATCTAGAAAGGTTTTGATGCTACATATTGAAATAAAAAAGATAGTTGAATATGCTGTAAAAATTTCATTTTTCTATATAAATAAGTTTTATAGTTATAGCAGATCGAAAATAGGGATGTATTTGTCGACTTTTGCAGCAGTTAAAAGGTGACTTCTGCTTCAACAGATTAGTGTAAAGTATTACGACCCATTTGCTAACTTATTCGTTTATGTTTGCTTTCCTATGCCCTAAAATCTGCACGTGGACACAATCTTTGATAAACTTTGCACTCGACACATTTTATTTGAAGCATAAACAATCATCCTGAGGAGAAAAACAATGAGAATGTAGAAACATCTTTATTTATTTTTTTGCTGCGTGTTTTTTAAATACAATGATCTCCCCATATGAAATCTCAAAACTAACTTTTTTCCCCCGGAGCCTCCTGAATTCAACACTCTATCTTTAATGCTAACAGTGTAATAAAAACAAATCCCGACCTTCAGAAAATAAAGATAAAACTTAATTTTATAAACTTCCTTCTTAAATAACGCTTAAAACCCATCTTTCGATTTTTATTCTAGTCGAATGCTTTGACGCGGGATTTTTTCCTCTCTTCAGTAAATGACGCGATGATACTTGCTTCCTCTGTTTCAGTTTTCTAGCTGAATGGCAAAGAATAGGTGCAGAGATTAAAATGAAGATGACATAGATGAAAAATATTTCCTCTCCGATAAGTAAATATATACTTTTTAAAATAGATAATCCAGGAAATATATTCATTTTCTTTATTTTATCGCATTTTCTTTTGTTGCTTCTATATTGGCTCGAAATATTGACTTTTGCCTGATTTTTCCATTTTGGTTCCGGATACCAAATCCAGTTTTTGTTCGCCTTCACGCCTGCAATGCCGCGAAAGTTTTTTCTCTAGCGATCTCTGCTCCAGCGAGATATTGAATTTTCCGTGCTCTTTAAACATCCTCTTAATTTATTTCTCGCGTGCGACTACAAGAGGATCTATCGACATTCGAATATATCTACCCTCCGGCGCTCTCGCTAAGAACGGTACAGAATTTTGTGGACACTTCCGTAATCAATTGATCAGTGTCTTTCACTCAAGTTGTTGTACTTCACAAATTAAGGAACGAGAAATAGATGATTTCTTTATTGACTACAAGACACTCTTTTTCGTCTAAACGTTTCTAATTTTTTTAAGCTACTTTTTGAGCTTTCATAAGCAAAAGAAGGAATATTTTTTAAATGCTTGCAACAGAAAGTAGGGAAACGTAAGCATCTTTATAAAGAGTAGACTCATATACGGGCAGAAAACACTGATTTCGTTTAGCTACAATGTATTTTTTCTTCTTTATAAACGTTGACAATTAGTCCTTCCATTGACGACCAGTAGATTTCTAAACAGGAACCAACTGGATTATCATTTGCCTTCAATCCATAATGAATAACAGTGTACATCTGAATATTAAGTTGCATGATACGTTCAAGGAAACTTTTCTTCATGAAATAATTCTGTGTATGTACACGCGTATGTATGACAGTTGGTTTGGGATTTAGATACAAAATAAACATATATAAAAAAGAAGGTTTGTATAAATATGAAGTTAGGTTATTTCTGATTAGACTTGAATATTGGGTATTAAAAAAAACTCTCGTAAACCTATGTGGTCTTACTCTCTCACTGGGTAATTGTATAATAGGCGGTACAAGATAATGCATAACAGGCAATCAGTTCAAAAGATTATGAAATCTGCTTTGGCTCGGCCAAAAGCTCCCATGTTATTTGTCAGAAATAATTGCTAATCTGTTTCTCTCCATAGCAAGTATTCTACCCAAAATATCATTTCGCAGCATAATGTACCATGCTGTAATATAATGATCTTCCATTTCAATAAGACTTGATGAAGAAAAATATCTGCTAGCCCAAGGCATGTCTTTAAACTACGTTTTGAAAACTGCTAAAACATTCTTGATGCATTTTCAAGTAAAACACATGTTATTTCTATGTTATTTTTAAGTACAGAATTTCTCCACTGAAAAACAATGTCAGACTTTCAAGTATTAAAGGCTTTATATATCACTTAATTCTATGATTTAAAAATCTAAAGGTTTTAGATCTCTTTTGCGCACGCTGGCTTTAGGGGTAATAAAATGAAAGAATGAGTTTTAAGTGACATTAAAACAATCCGAACCATCTAATTACAAATTCGGATATTCAGGGATAATATTACATGATTATTTAACCCCTTCCAAGTTACTTCAGTTGAATCCATGTATTTTTAAACATATTCTAAATTTAAAAAAAAATAGTTATGGTAACTTTAGTACATGAATCTGCAATAAAAGTGTCGCTTACATGTCTACTAATGTTGAATCTGATTCTATGGCCGTTTGAACACTATTTTGGTACTATCAATTCAATGATTAAATAATTCTGTCTCACTTGGAGAACCAAGGGCTGATAAATATTTGTACTTGTCCTAACATACAGAGAAAGGTTTTAGCTAGTTTAGATAAATTGAAAATGCGATACTTAACTAGATGTTCCTCAACGCTGCGTTTCTCATATTATCCAGTTAACCACGATTACACACCGAATATAAACGTGCAAATGATAAAAGGATACTTAAAACTGTTTCAAAAGTTTGGGCTAAATTAAAATTGTTTTTGACACGGATTTATTGATATTGAAATAACTACACTAGATAAGACTCTTAATACTTTGTTTCAATGTAATAGTATACTGTCTGTAAAAGAAATCGCCAAGAATCAAATTATCTTCATCGGCTAAATAACCTACAGATTATGTATAACTATCAAATTTTGTAAAGACTGTTGTCATTTGCCAAATTTTGTCCTTTTGTTACATTTTGCGTAAGACATATAACGAACAATGTAACCACATTTTAAATGCATGAATTCATTTCCCTTTATTTAGCAATCTGTCTAAAGCAAGCATTATCAAACTCAAAATCCTATTTGGGCTAAACTACTCAAGGCATAAGATTGTAAAGATCGCAACCAAAGCACGTGTCTAATATGCAATTTGTAAGGTTTATATTTAGGGAAAACAACAATAAAGTTTAAGGTGTTCTGACGGGGAAGTTTGACTCAACTCACATGCAATTCTTTCTACTCCGGGAATTTTTAAGTCATATAACCGAATAAAATAAAATGCGGTGCGCATTCCACTTCTTTTTTCCAAAGAAATGCGGGACCTCCAAAATGTGCGTTTGGACCGCTTGTTTGAAACGTCTCCTTTAAAACGAAACTTTAAACGAAATCTTATCTTACATAACAAAAGCATTTTATTTCATAATTTTGGAACTAATTTTCGTTTTACTAATTATGATGTATACCTTTGTTAAACTTTTTGAACTTCTTCATAATGATGCTCAATTATTGATTGGGTTTTCACCTCTAAATCACAAAACTTGCCATATGTATGCATATATATATATATATATATATATATGTGTGTGTGTGTGTGTGTGTGTGTGTGTGTGTGTACACTGCATGTACACTGCTGGCCATTAAAATTGCAACACCCTGAAGGATGGAAGGAAGGTCAAATTCGAAGGAAGGAAGAGCATGCTGGGATATGCAAATGATTAACATTTAAGCGCAATCGAACGATGCAGGAGAAGGAGAAACGGCATCTCAAACTCTGTATAAAAGGAAAGACGCAGCGGGTTTTTCATTCGGAAATCGCATTTGAATGTTGGTTGTTTGTGAGAAGATTGTGTTTCGCCTCGTATAAGAAGTAGAAACGGCTATCAGCACGTGTCGGAATTTGATAGCGGTAGGATCGTTTCCTATCGAAAGAACGGTTTATCGCTCCGCGATATTGCTACTCGCACTGGTCGGAATCCAACGACTGTCATGCGAATATGGAAGCTATATGTCTGCACAGCGACCATTATTGCGGCTTCCCTTGACACTGCAGCATATAGATGCAACAGTAGTGTGCCCAATGACAAAACAGGATACTGGAGTGGCACCACGTCGTCTTTCCGGTTTTGCGTGTACCATCTTGATAGCCGTATCCGTGTCTGGATGATCCGGTGAAGACGCACGTAGCCTGTTTTACATTGATATCGTCATACGGGCCCTGCACCTGATATGATGGTATGGGCAGCCGTTGGGAACTTTACAGGAACACCTCTTGTTCGCATCGTCAGTAATCTGAACATCCAGCATTACATTTCTCATATCTTAAGGCCGGTGGCGGTGCCCTATTTTTGAGGCCTTGGAGACGTCATCTTCTAGCAAGATAACGCAAGACCGCATGTTGCCCGTCGTGTCCTAACCTGCCGTGACACGGAGGGTGTTCGACTGTTGCCCTGCCCAGCACGTTATCCAGATCTCTCACCCACTGAAAACATCTGGTGATGGGTTGATAAGATACTGGGCAGCCAACGCTCTCCAGCCACTACGATAGATGAAGTGGGGCATCATGTTGAAGCAGCATGGAATGATTTGCCCGTATGTGTCATCCAAACCCAGATCGACTCGAGGCCTAACTGGGTTAGAGCCGTTTTAGCTGCCAGAGGCGGCAGCTGTGTGTGCTAATTTTGGACTCTGTACCCCCAAATTACCTGCAAATTTAATCCTCTTTTCTTCCTACTCTGTTGTATACGTAAAATAAGCAAAGTTTTGTTACTTGCTTTCCTTCCTGGTGTTGCAATTTTAATGTCCAGCAGTGTATATATATATATATATATATATATATATATATATATATATACAGGTGGTTATCAAAATAATGAAAAAACATCGATATTAGTGGTGTTTTTTAGGGGCAAATATTTTTTTAGGAATATAGTGTATACATTATTCTACTCTAAAGTAGCAGTAATGAAACTATGGTCATCAGGCTCTTTGGGAGATAGCGGAAGATGTCAAACCTTCTAAGATGTCAAACTTTGTGCAGAAGGGCAAATTGTTGAAGCGCGTTTAATTGGAGTATCTGTTACAACAGCCCACATGGGTTTGGGTGTGTACCGAGCTATGATAACGGAAGTCATGATGGCATACAGAGTTCACGGAAAGACATCCTCTGTGAAACAGAATAGTGGACGAATGGGAAAGCTCAGTGAAAGAGACTGATTGGTGTTGAAGCGGACTCTGACATCAAAAAAGAAGACAACTGCAGCCAAAGTGACCGTAGAGCTCCATCTGAATCTTCAGGCTCCAGTACCAGTCATTACAGGTAAGAGAAAACTTCAAAGACAAAACATTTCCGGCAGAGTAGTAATTCCCAAGCCACTTGTAACAGATGTGATAACAAACCATCCTCTACAGTGGTGCCACGAGCACAAATCCTGATCGAGTGATACGTTGAAATATGACATTTGGCTAGAATAATCATAGTTCCCTCTGTTCCCTTCAACAGGACGTGCGATGTCTGAAAACACCTACACAAGCGTATTATCATGCTTGTCTCATGCCAGCTGTCAAACATGGAAAGGAAATTTCTTAGGGTTTCGGCGGCCATCTCATGATTTTCAAAAGGGATCTATTGTAACCCCAAAAGGGAGATTGACTGGAAAGGACTATGTCGAACTTTTAGCCGACCAAATCTATCCTATGGTGCAAAAATAGTTTCCTGCAGGAGATGGCGTTCTCCATGATGATAATGCTCCGATCCATACAGCTAGACGTGTCAAGTCGTGGCTTGAGGAACATAAAAACCAAGTCAAATACCTTATCTGGCCCGCACAGTTCCTAAACCTCAATATCATCGAACTGATGTGGTCTGTTTTAGAGAACAGAGTCAGGAATCAACATCCTGCAATAGCATCTCTACAGGAACATTGACGGTTTATCCATAAAGAATGGTATTATATTCCCTTAACCACTATTTATGACTTGCATAATTCAATTCCTTAGAGAATCCAGGTGATATTAAATGCCATAGATTGTCCTATGCCATATTAATAAAGAATTTCATGCTTTTCCTAAGTGTTTCCATTATTTTGATAACCACCTGTATATATATATATATATATATATATATATATATATATATATATATATGTATTGTGTGTGTGTGTGTGCTGCTGCTTTTTAACAAAATCTTACATTATTTAACCTCAAACATTTTTGACTCATTACACAATTTATGACACTTTCTGAGATTTTTGTTGTAAAATATTTTATGGGAACATTATACACTTTTCAATCTAAATTTCCATCGCACAATATACTTTTTTGAGGAGCAGAGAGCTCAAATATCTAACGATATTCTTGCTCTTTTTAATTAATTAAATTAGCTATTGGCGCGTTTAATGAGGAAGAGAAATGAATCAGTTCAAAATTTAATACATACATAAATTGAAGCATAAAAAGGCTGAATTTTAAGCTTATACAAACAAATAAAAATGCACTTGATTACCTGATAAATTATTTAATTGCGGGGCTGGTACGTTAAAAGATTGTTTAATAATCCTCTGAAAGGGATGAAAATATTATTTTTGCATAAATTTCGTTCGATAATCTTGCTATATCTTAGGCATTATTGCTAGAAGAAATTGTGCATGGTATTAATTAAAATATTTCATAAAATCAGAAGTTGTATTGTTTGAATTCCAATAATCTGAATTACGAGTCTATATTCTTGTGTGTATGTCTTTAATATAGGTTACACAATATTTTAGCAAGCTTCCCCTTTTATATTGTTGTTCACTTTCTTTCATCTCAAAGATAATATTTTTAATATTTTTCTAACTTTTAAACTATTTATGCAGTAAATACATGTACTGGTTATCGAAAAAACACGAAACACACATCTACTGGCAATTGCAAAGTAGCGTCCACAAAGCACTAAACAATATTGCAACTGATTATGAAATGTACTCCTGATATTTCCACTACGTGTGCATAGCCATTAACACAGGCTTTCAAACATTGTTTGCATGATAGAAAGGGCCTCGGTGATTTCGAGCAAGTTAGACAAAGATCTCATTGCTATGCTACGTTTTGACACTCCAGGGGGTTTATGATTCCTTCTTGCAATGAAAGTAATAGTGAATGTAAGGCATTGCACTTTAATTAAAAGTAGGTATCTCCAGCCCATGTTGACTCAATTTTTACTAAGCAACCATATCCATTTCAATCTTTCGCCCACTCATCGAGTATTTGTTCTCACAATGATTTATAGAAAATGACCATAAGGTCTTATATGCTAAGATCATACCATTCACCATTCTAAAATCTCACTGAATATTTACAGGAAGAATTACAGACATTTTCTCATGTTGAACCCCAAGTACAGAGTGGACTCTATCCACTCTGTACTTGGGGCTCTATCCAGCTGAATGTTATAAGCTGTATTCGACGCCCACGATGGACCAGTGGTATATCAATTTTTAGGGGAGGGGTCACTTTTAAGTACCTTTAAAAGTATCTTTTTTAGACCTATGTTCGATTGTATGTACTACTCATGATTTTTGCTTGATTTACATAAAATTTTTTGAGTAACTGCCTAACATACTGTTTACAATATATATACAATATTTCAAGGTAATTAAAAAATAAAATTATTTTTTTGCATAAAAATTTAATATTTTTTTTAAAAATCAAGCATTTTGCAGTCAATTGCTGTGCGCATTCTGTCAAAATAAATTATTAAGATACAGTAATAATTGTTTACTATATATGACTACAATACTTTAGGCAACAATATTCACCAACATTATTATAAAATATATTAAAACATTTATTACGTGCTGTTTTTAATTAGAAATTTCAAAAATGACTGAGTGAAAGCTTATAAAAAAATTTTAAAAAAAATTAAAATATGTTAAGTTTCAAAAATGTTGGTGGATTTTGTTGCCTGAAGTATTGTAATCACATATAGTAGACAATTATTACTGTACCTTAATAATTTATTTTGACAGAATGCGCACAGCAGTTGACTGCAAAATCCTCGATTTTAAAAAAAATATTCACTTATTATTCATAAAAAATAATTTTATTTTTTTAATTACCTTGAAATATTGTATATATATAATAAACAGTATTATGGGCAATTACTCAAAAAATTTCATGTAAATCAAGCAAAAATCATGAGTAGTACATACAATCGAACATAGGTCTAAAAATGATACTTTTAAAGGTACGTATAAGTGACCACTCCCCTTAATATAATGTGTTTCCCTTTTTCTCTATCTTTACGGTTTTTCTTATATTTAAATATCAGTTATGAAGTAAAGTGATAAACGAATAAAATTTGTTTCAAGAATAAAAGTGTTTTCTCAATCAGATACAGCAAAGCATTCATAGCGGGATAAATAATAGCATGGTAATACATATCATAGGGCAATTTAGCTTGGTAAGTCACCTTCTCCTATGAGCTCGGGGAAACAAAGATTCAGGTATCCTGAAAACGGCACTGTCTAACTGAGCCTCTGTGTCTCAATCAGAATTGAATAATTTACATTTTTACATATATCACAGAGTATATCACAGAGTATCAAAGTCTATAAAACATTTTTTGTGTTCCAAGCACTAGCAGGCTATCCCCTTTGAAGAATAAAAATTGTATTAAATTCCCATGGCTGGTCAACGCCACATTAATGAAAAGTGTTTTTATTTTTTGACCATTATCTGTTTATTCGCATTTATGTGTCGCTAATAAAATAGACAAACTGATAAATAAGATTACTCACTTGTCTTAAAATATACACTAGTAATTATTTATAAGATCAACATGGTGAGCCTCTTTCCCATTTGATCATGGGGAGCCAATTATCATGGGGAATACAAAATAGCAAATTTCTTGCAATGTATGTACAATCTTGACATTTGTGTTTTGTATCATCATTTGTATAAGATTTCTGATAGGAATAGATTAAGTTTCGTCACATAGCTTGTAGAAAGCAATACATAAATAAACCTTTCAGAAATGCATACATTACTGACCGTACTGTGAAAAATGTTGCTTTTACCTATGAATGTTACTTATGAATACCTCTTTTACTTACGTGCTTTTATCAAAAACCTAGCAGAATAAGAAAGATAAACGTATAAAATATAACTCAGATTTACTCGTGAAGTTTTAATGATTTTTGTTAACGTGGCTTTTTTGTTTGAAAAAAAAAACATCAGAAAAGAAATGCAATGAGATTTTTTTAAAAATCCTTTCAAAACAAACTCCGACGTGTAGACGTGGTAAAATTGTTGGTAACTCTGTATCGCGTATTGACCGAATAAATAAAAACATACTTGCCAACATGTCAGAAATCAAAAGAGAAGTAAAGAAAGAGGTTTAAAAGTTAGAATTTTTCTGATCGTTTTGTTGAGCAACGAACACTCTTTTTGTGCTTATTCCTTTTGTGTTTTCTTCTTTCTTTATTCTTTATTTTTAGCGTATGACGAAAATGTCAGATATTTTCTTTGTCATCTTTGCTAAAGATGGCCTAAACACGAATGAATGTAAGTTAGTCGGTACTTAGGATTTCAAGGTGACAAGAGATAATCTGAAGTAAATGGGAATCAACACAAAATCATTGTTATTAAAAGGTTTTGACGTTTTAAAAACTGAGAGTAATAATAAACCGAATTGTTATAAAAAGAGTTTTCCCACTTTTACAATCATTAAATATTATTTTTTTTTTCCTTTTTAAACCAATATGAGATAAAAATAAAAGTATTCAATGCCTCGGAAACATATTACCTTTAGGTAGACCCTTTTTTAAATTGTAGCTAACGATCTGAAAGCGACTAACTTATTGAAAATAGAAAAAGATTGAAATTTTTTTCCTTTATAATTTTGATATAAATTATTGAAATGAAACTATTATTTCAACTCTAATGCATTTAGGTAATGCTAGCTTTTTATGTCATCTGACATTCTTTCTCGTTTTAGTGTATTTAACACAAAATCGTCTATATTCATGTACTTTTAAAAGACATAAATGTTTTGTGATTCTTTTTTTAGACTTCAGAGTAAAATCGACGAAAGTTCTAAATATCTATTCTCGTATCAGGAGAAATATGATAAACTTCTAATGATTTCAAGGATTCCGTTGATTCTCTGGTAAATAAAGAAAGAGAATAGGTTTATAGAGTGGGCAAAGTTACTGATATCCTGTTCTTTTTTTAGTTCATTATTCCGGTTGACGACGTGACTACATCGTAACACTGTGGTGAAATTGCTATTTTTCAGTCAATGTAATTTTTACTTACATCGTTTTAAATATTACTTTACTAAAACAATTTTAAGGATGTTTTTGTCACATTTATATATCTTTACATACAAACAATATCATTAAGCACATTCGAATGCATACTTTGAGATTCAATACGATTGTACAACAATTAACATCTGATCATTATTGTATGTTTTATGTTAAATAGCTAGTGTTACTGATGTAGATACAAACATCCAGTGCATAGATATAGCAACGTCTTAGTCTCAAAATCATCTAATAAAAGCTTTTTTCAAAATGGTTAAGGTGTTATTTTTTTGCATAATAATAATTGACAAATCTTGACAATTGTTCTATAATGTTTACAAATAAGGAAAATTAAATGTGACATCACTCAAGTTCAGTGCTATCACCTCGCAGCATGTCGTAAGATAAAATCATCAAAAACCGAATTTGCATCTGTTGAGAAGAGGTTCAATTTATTTATAAACTAGCTGAAAACTCGTACTTTGCTACGGAGTACATTCAAATTAAATTCAACGGTCAGTGTATGCAATTAATGCCAAAAATATGTTTAAATATATTTATAATAAATACAACGATCAATGTATGCGATGTAAAAAAACGAAAAAATATATTTATAAAAAAATCGTAACGGATATTTTTATAGACAAAATAATGTAGATGAAAATATTCAAATTAAATCTAATAGAACATACTAAAGAATATAGTACAGTTTGAGGAACATATCTTTTACTATATTTTAATATTTTTTGGATAATTTCCAATCGTTTGCCGCATTAGCAAGAAGAAAAAATATTTTTTTGTCTATTTCGTTGCTATGAACGCGACGATAAATTAATTTAAAGTACCAGAAAAGGAAATCACGTGATCAGCATTTAATAAATTAAATTCTAAAAGTTAATCTTTAAAAACTCACCAAAAATCAGAAAATGAAGGTAAAGATTCGAAAAAGATTTCATTTTAAAAGGAATTTTTATGATCCTTCTCGGGATGTAAATTTTATAACCCTCACATTATTATTTTGAATGCAAACTTTAAAAAAGTTACAAAAACAGCTTAAAAATTTAATTTTTAAAAATGTAAGAATTTTTCGAAAAAATTCTTAGATTCTTTCTTAGTGCACCCCTACACTATAAGAAGAATCGCCATGCAAAATTTCAGCACTTTAGGTCCAGCGGTTTGGTCTGTGCGTTGTATGTCAGTCAGTCAATCAGTCAGTCAGTGAGTCAGCCAGTTACAGAACTGTTTTTTATATATAGATTGCGCGCATAACGTTGCCCAAATATTACATAACTGGCCCGTGTTAAATAAGGAATATTTTCAAATTGCTGCCACTTTATATGAATATTCGTTACTTGTGTTATGTAATATTTATATCTTTACAACACCATTATGAGGTGTTTACCGTTAAAAATCTTATAAAACACAACAAAATCCTTAAGTAATTGAGAAACAATGTTATTAAAATATATTATACAGTGCTATTGCACCAGAAGTGATATTTTTTTTAGTAAGTCTCTCAGTAACAATCTCTGAACGTAAAAGTGTTAAATGCCGAGTACGAAATGATAAAAATCCGTAAGTCCTCTGCAATCTTGTGGTGTTGATGGAATTGGTTAATTGGTTGATGGAATTGGTTACAATTCTCCCGTTTAGTTTTTACTTTTTAATCTCAAGATTAATACTCTGGGGGCGGTCGGAGAAGTGAAGAATCTGGATGACAGGGGACAATGGGCGTGCCTTGACATGCTGGATGATTGCGTACAAGTACTACATGATTAAACCACGAGATGTTAAGAGATGACATTCGAACGGAAGTGTTTACCTACATCCAATTCTTTCCACTGTCCTAGGAATTTCCCCTTTTTCAACTTGCACTTCAGATGTAAAAGAGAGAGTAGTAATTATACATGCAAAGTATTAATTTACTAAAGATACACTGAGGAAATTTTATTTAAATAGTTTCAGTAAATAAGAATTTAACAGCATCAGATAAAAAAATGGTATATTTCTTTTCAAAAATCTTAAAATATACTATTGGAATTCTGTAAATTAAACAATTAAGAGCATGCTCTAAAGTTTTTTTCACAACCCACAGTATGGTGCCTAAACTGTGGGTTGTTATTTAACAATATCATTAATTTCTAACATAAAAATTATAGATAAAAATATTAAAATATGCAATTATAGAAAATTTAAAGCCTATTCTTTAGCTAAATGTTTCAATATGATATAAATTAACTTCAAAACTATCCACGAGACATCAAGTTTTTTTCACAACCCACAGTTTGGTGCCCGAATTGTGGGTTGGGAAAAATAAGGTGTCAACAGTCTAAGGTGTCAACAAGGATACTTTCACATTGTTTACATCCGCTTCTACCTATCTGATTGAGCCTGAGTTTTCAAAATTAGTAGCTATAAAAACCAAAAAACGATCAAGACTCATCCAGAGAAGATGATAGGAGAGTAACACTCTCAAATATTTCAGCAAATATTGAACATATATGTATTCTGATATGTTGTGTTTTAAAAGGTTCAGGCTCCCCTTCACATTAATATATTTATATTTTAGTTTTATATAAATAAATGAAGTTTATAACTTTTAGAATATTGTTTTAATCTGAAGCTTATAGATTTTAAATTATGCTCTTTTTTAAATTTTAATTTTCGTTAATTTTTACATAAATGAAATACGGATATATATTAATTTTTAAATACAAAGTTTTAGTCATTTGATATTTGGCAAAAACAGTGCAGAAAGTATGCAAAAGATTTTTTATAGTTATAATGCAACGTAAATGTTTACCCAAAATCTACAGTTTATTGATTTTTTAAACAGTTTGTCAAAACTTGCTTTTTTTATTTATTCAATTTTTTTGTTCACAGTTTTCTAATTTTTTAAACAAACTTTGCTACTATCAAAAAAATTTCATTGGGGTAGAGTGATTTTTTTTATTTAAAAAAAGTAGGTCGCGGCCAATAGTTTGTGCACCAGTGCTCTAAAACAGACAAAAGGATACATATATTATAATATTTCTCTTCTATGTCCTCAAAACAAACTAAGTCAAACACTATAATACAGAATAAGTTTAATCGTTTGTTTTCGTTGACCTTTAAATGTTTCATATCACAATATAAATTATTTTAGTTTTCTGGTATGGGCTTATAGAGGTCCTGTGGTACAGCGCGCTGGTTTTCGGTGCTGAGGGTTCTCGTTTGCAAAAGATTTTTTATGGTTATAATACAACGTACATGTTTACCCAAAATCTACAGTTCATTTTTTAAACAGTTTGTCAAAACTTGCTTTTTTTATTTATTCAATTTTTTTGTTCACAGTTTTCTAATTTATTAAACAAACTTTACTACTATCAAAAAAAATTTCATTGGGGTAAATTGATTTTTTTATTTAAAAAAAGTAGGTCGCGGCCAATAGTTTGTGCACCAGTGCTCTAAACCAGAGAAAAAGATACAGATATTATAATTTTGCTCTTGTAAGTCCACAAAACAAACTAAGTTAAACACTATAATGCAGAATAAATTTAATCGTTTGTTTTCGTTGAACTTTAAAGGTTTCATATCACATTATAAATTATTTTAGTTTTCTGGTATGGGCTTGTACCGGTCCTGTGGTACAGTGCGCTGGTTTTCAGTGTTGAGGTTATAGAGATTCTATGCTCACTTCTACCCAGACTTGGGTGTATATAATTTGAAGTGGCACTCTATTTGAATTTTATACAAACGCAGTTTATACATGAAACAATGTTTATTGAATTCGTTGCACATATAATTGGCTTTTACAGCAATAAGCATACGTACACTTGTACGGAATATAAATACAGCTTTCAAGAACAATATATTTTCTATACTCACGAACAGTGAGTCAAACCAGCAGTACTGCCACGTAAACTTCTGGCCCGCTAAGCACTAGCGCAGAATAACACCTTTTCAACCTTAACAACCTCCTCTTTTTCATTAATGACGCTGCGTGGTATTTATACTAAGCGCGTATGCCGAAATTAGCATATCTAAAGCAGCTTCTTTAATTCACTCAAAGTTCGATTCTTGTGAATCGAATCTTGTGTATACCTTACACTGGCCTCCCTCGAAAAAAAAAATTAGGTAACTGAGGTCTGAACGGCTTCAGTTAACTAATTGAAAACGCGTGCTGGTCTGACTTTTTACATAATGGGTGG
This sequence comes from Dolomedes plantarius, assembly GCA_907164885.2. Classification (NCBI taxonomy): domain Eukaryota; kingdom Metazoa; phylum Arthropoda; class Arachnida; order Araneae; family Dolomedidae; genus Dolomedes; species Dolomedes plantarius. Next base: position 59,211,457 of record OU015494.1, on the reverse strand, counting down.
CAAAGCCAAAAAACCTTCCACACGTTGTGTGGGGGAAAAACGCCACTACCATTTTACAAAACTATCCCCGAAGGGTCCAGGTGACACCATCAAACAGTGGATTTGCAGAGTTGCGGATACTGGGATGGCCAACTGCGCCCTAGAATATCTATTTTAATTAAAAGTGACAACACAATTGCACAGCATGACATTTCTTGACTGTATCTGCTCTCCCCCAATTTATAATGTACATGTGTTATTTTTTTGTGAAGTTAGTACATTAGTGGTTAATTGGTATATTGTGCAGTATGTATTTTTTTTCTAGTCACTACATGTCCCCTTCAAAAATTTATAAAACAACAGTATGCCGTTTTTTTCAGTGGCTCACCCCTTCCCCTCAAAATGTTTACACAGTATATATAATGGGGAATTTCAAACCAATTTGGTTCGGTTTTAATAAAGGGTGGGTGGTAGAATAAGAAAGTTGATACAAGACTTGTTCCCCATGAATGCAGCAACTTCCTTGCACCAGTCTGTCCAATCCGTGGAACCTCTCTTGATGGTCGCAGTCCTAGTAAAGGGGTTCGTTGACCGTGTGGTCATCCTTCGTGAAGCAGGTCGTAGGTCCTGAGGCGCTGGTCTGGCTTGACGATGGACAGGAGGTCTCTTGGGAGGAGGCCAACCTTGCTGGGCGGTTGATATCTTGCGTTTCCTGTACTTATGCAAAGGAGCTTTAAAATTGTCATTCTTCCTTTTGAGAACCTTGTGTGTCTTATCAGCGACGCATTCATCCTTTGATGGAGTTTTTGTAGTGCACACTTTACCTTTCTTCGTACTTTTGCTTGTATCGGTATTAGATTTTAATGCAGATTCTATTTTGTCAAATTTATACGCCGCACCAACGTGTTTAGTTACTGGCTTTATCTCTCTACTTGTGTCATGTTTTTCAACAAACTGACTCTGTTTTTGGTATTGGTGCTTATGCGACTTCTTGTTTACCGCCTTACTTACTTCAGTATTAGCAGTTTTAATGCTGGAACCTGAAGGCGCTTTTTCACGTTTTTTATCCCCCTTAACTTTAGTTTTATCCTCTTTTGACGAAAAAGTCTCTTTGAAATTTGCGATATCAGAATCGTTATCATTTAAATTCTTTAACACTGCTTCAGTTTTAGGAAGATTAAGCTTTTCGTACTCGTGCGTTTTAATGCAAACTGCGTCTATAACTTCCGAAGCATCAGCTAAACTACTTACAGTATAACTCTGTGTCAACTTTTCATCCTGATTCTCAGTCTGGTTTTCATGTACTTTATTTAAAACCATATTATCAACCTGGCCTACACAATCCCCATTCGGCTGGGAACTTGAAATAATATCATCATTACCTAGCGAGTTCCTACTATCGTTTAAAGAATTTTTATTGTCGTCAACTAATAAGTATTCACTAACTTCCGTAACGCATACTTCGTCATCTACTAAATTTCCTTCATTAACAGATGTGTGAATATCATCTAAAATATCAGGTATAGCATTAATAATATCAGGTATAGCATTAATATATCAGGTATAGCATTAATAGAAGTGTCCGATGATTTATTTTCTAAACCACTAGCATTAGTATCGGCACTATTTTCAGAAATTTGTACTGGAATTACCGCATTATTCCAGCTAGACTCACTTTCTTTATAAGCCACAAAAATACCCTGACTTTCACTATTCTCAAAATAATGATTACTGCTCAGACAAAATAATACATTTGACCACACAGTTTCAACAGGTTGAACCATATCATGTGAATCAACTTGCCAGTGCAAGTAAGGTGCTTGCATATTATTTACTTTAAGTGCACTAATTTCATTATAACGCCGTGCGCTTCTATTATTTTGCCTGCGGTACTGCTTACGCTGCTGGTTTGAAACTCGCGAAAAATTTTGGCGCGGCGGTATAAAACTTCTCGTACCTGATGACGGTGAGGGGGTAGCGAAGAAATGTCTATTGTCATATTTAGCTAAAGCTTGAAGGAGGGTAACCTTGCTTGTAATTGTTTGATTATCTAAAAAATCTTGAACACTTGGCTTCAAACGTTGGATAACTATTTTTAAAATTATCGCTTCCGTCACCCCTTCTAAATATTCCTCACACTTGGAAATCTTTTCCATAGCAAAATCTAACGCAGACTGACCTTCACGTTGCCTTAGCGAATAAATTTCCGCTTCAATTTCACTTTGATTAAAGGTCTTTGGAAAAACGCTAAGAAACTGTTGCTTGAATGACAAATAGTCAAAAATCAGATTACTGCTTTGCATACACGTGTACCACTGATATGCACTACCTCTTAAAGCGGCTAGAGCAATTTTAAGTTTATCCCCCTCTGGGGTGCATTGTTGCTGAAAGTAATGCTCAATTTTCTTTAGGAATTGGCTTGAGGGGCCGCCATTGAAGGTGGCTTCGAATGGCGCAAAATGCTGAACCATAATTACCCGAGGAAAATTTCCAGCAGGATTTTGTTCTACAACACTCATTTTTAAATAGTATATAAGTACTTGCAACAATTTTATCAATATAAGTACACAGTACACAGTTTTTAATTTCAATTATGTTGTTCGTTACAAATGTAACGCTAACTACCAGGGTATATATATTTTCGGGCGCCAGTATAGAGATTCTATGCTCACTTCTACCCAGACTTGGGTGTATATAATTTGAAGTGGCACTCTATTTGAATTTTATACAAACGCAGTTTATACATGAAACAATGTTTATTGAATTCGTTGCACATATAATTGGCTTTTACAGCAATAAGCATACGTACACTTGTACGGAATATAAATACATCTTTCAAGAACAATATATTTTCTATACTCACGAACAGTGAGTCAAACCAGCAGTACTGCCACGTAAACTTCTGGCCCGCTAAGCACTAGCGCAGGATAACACCTTTTCAACCTTAACAACCTCCTCTTTTTCATTAATGACGCTGCGTGGTATTTATACTAAGCGCGTATGCCGAAATTAGCATATCTAAAGCAGCTTCTTTAATTCACTCAAAAGTTCGATTCTTGTGAATCGAATCTTGTGTATACCTTACAAGGTTTCTCGGATCGATTCGATCCGAGCAAATGCCTCCGTTTGTGTTCGAAAAAGGCCTCCGTTTGTGCGTCGTCCGTTCATAGGGGGTAATGCTGTCTGCCTATATGATGCCCTCATAATAAAATGGACAGTAAACTTCCTCCGCTAAAAAAAAAATCTCTGGTATCATTAGGTATTGAGTTCTTGGGTAATGAAGATATTTTTGTGAGACACCTAATCACAACTCACTAAGAATTCTTCAAATATTTAAAGAATTTTATTAAACTCTGTCGAAGCTTAAGTCCCAAACAACTAAATTCGTTGTTTGTTTTAAAGGAAGTTTGTTTGTAATATTCAGTTTCCATTTGTTTTCATAGAATTTATGCAGCCTTAAAAATTTCGCCATTTTCGCAAAATAGGGTTAAAAAGGGATCACATAACTTTTAAAAAATTACTACAAAAGGATTTGGTTTCAGCTTCTATCTTATTAAATCTATCAGATATTTTAACTGTTTAAATGCAGACAATTTAAACTAACAAGAATCATATCAGATCACATTTACTCCCACATTTATAGCAATAGTTGTAATATCGCCGCCGTCCACACCCGAAGGTTATACGGCCCTTCAATAATAAAACTAATCATCCCGACGGCAATCCAGCCTAGCCGGGTCCCGAAGTTTATCTTTTTGCAATTCGTTTACGTGTCTTTTTTTTTTTAAATCTGAGGGGCTATCCACCTTCCTCTTGTAGGGGGAAGTGTATATTCATAAGTTCCTGTATAATATTCTTGATGTACCTTCTACAATAATAATCCGTAAATAATTTACTAGGGGCCCAATCTTTTTCGTGCTTCAGCCCATTTGCTACAATTGTATATACAGTGCTTTATAGTTTGTATATTGCCACACTTACAAAGATCTGTTTTGATAGACTCCTATACAGCCATGTTCAGTTATTGCTTGATTAACAAGGAAATATGCCGACAGTCTTTTCGTAGAAACTCTAGGGAATACCTCAAATACTTTCCTTCCTACACTGCTTCTCTCCCAATTTTCTTGCCATATATTTATGTAATAATTCTTAATTTTATTCTTAATCTGTTCTTTGGTTAATTTATAATTTCCTGTGATTTCATTCAGTGTTGTTGCTTGTTAGCAAAAATTTCAATTGATAGCAATAGTTGTAATCCAAAAAGATAATCCGTCCTTCCCGAAGGTATACGGATGATTTTGAGAGACGACAAATTTCGCAATGGCAATCATCTTGACTAGGATTATACAATACAAATAAATACATGCAATGTTACACAATTATAAAAACCGAAACAAACAAACAACAAAATTATCAATGACCCAAAAAAAGGGTAATGAAAGTCCATAAGGTCTTTCATCACAGCCAAAATGAATTTTCTACAATAGTAGTCATTATAGAATTTATGTGGTGACCATTCAGTAATTTCCCTCGGTAAACTCGACCGCAAATCTCTCAATGTTACACAATTAAATAAACAATGTTCTATTGTCTGGACCTCTCCGCATGCACAGATGTCACTCTTCCCAAAAAATCTTCTTTGATATGAGCCCACGCTTCCATGTTCAATGATAGCTTCATTTATATAGAAATTCAATATTAATCTTTCTAAGGAAACATGAGGGTAGATTTTATGAACCGGCCTCCCCAATTCACTATCGGCCCACCTTTCTTGCCAGACTTTCATTCCATATGCCTTAATCTTTGCCTTTACTTGTTGCTTGGTCATTTTGTAGGTACCTTCAATTATTTCCAGTTCCGTGGCTTCTTTAGCCGCAGTGTCAACTTCCTCATTTTGTCTGATCCCGATATGTGCCTTTATCCAGTGGAAATGCACGACCACACCATTATTTTTGATCTTGTGTTTCAATTCCTCAATAATCTCACCCTTATATTCTAAGGACCCAAGATCCTGCAAAGCACTCCTGGAATCGCTAAAGATGTCAATTTCACTTAGACCTTTTCCCCTAGCATCATCTATTGCCCTGGAAATAGCCGTAACCTCAGTACTGTATGATATTGCGTTATCAGGGTTTCTTCTCAGTTTAGTATCGATCTTCTGACACTCATGATACCGAATATAGGCCGACCCAACTTTTCCGTTAATCTTGGAACCATCCGTAAAATATGTATTCTTCGCAAAGGGTTCTAGTCTATAAGACCAATTGAAGCTCATTATATCCTTTATTTTTCTGAGATTCCTGGATTTTAATTCACAAGTTTGGCTATTGAAGGAGTCATTCCCCAACCAAATCTCGTCACCCTCATTTTAGATCTTATACCACATCTTATCGATTTTCGCTTTTAAATCAAGGGTAAACATCCCGCCAATATAGCTAGAGCCTCTGTCGATACGGTGCGATAACACTTTGTTATCATTAGCAGGAACGGCCTTTGCATCTGTCGTAACTTGGCATTCATCAAAGTCTTATCGTCATACCAGGCTTGAGCTCCATGTAACAAAATCTTTTCCACAACTCTTAAATATAGCTCTTTAATATTTTCGCCCTTAAGGCCCCATGTCCTTTAATAAATTCTCTTAATACCATAAATGAACTTCAGGGTTTTTTCTCTAGTGATGGTTATATGTTTTATAAAATTCAACTTTTCATCGATATACACACCCAGATATTTCAATGCGTCGTTGTATCTAATATTTTTATTCTTTAATTTAATAGCTGGTTTCCTCGTAACCTCACCTTTATACGGTATAGCAATAGTTGTAAATTTACATTAATTTTAGAGGCATTTTTCTTGCAAAAATATTTTTATTTTCCTATAAAATGTAAACTAAATAAAGTACCTTTGTTCGCAAAAATTTCAACTAAACATTTCGTATCCGTAACTATTAGAAGCTATCTTGCAAGATTTTTATTTTCTGAAAAAAGGATTTTAATATTTTCTGGTTCCTTTTTTTTCGATTGAATTACTTATCGATTCATTAAGTCATTTCTGCAATTCTAATTAAACATCAATTTATATATTTCTAACTTTTATGTTACTAATTTATAATATATGGACTAATGGTTCTCACTAATGGAGTAATGATTCTCAACCTTTTTATGTATACGCCCTCTTTTGGATAACTTGCAGACGCTACGCAGTACCCTACTTTAGACACTCTCTTTTATTTATTTTAAGGGATATTTCTATATTTTTTCAATTATTCTATCGTTTAATGACATTTATAATAATAATTCTTAATCTAAAAGTTATTTAACAGCCATATTTCCTACTACATACTAATCTGAAAATCGAAATAACATCGCATAAAAATGGAGATAAATTTGTCAAGTTTAATATGCGTGGTAATAAAAACAGAACAAGAGCACGATAGCCTCAGAAAATCATGATGGGATATGTACATTTTGAGGAAGTTAAAAAGGTTTATTAGAAACAATATAGCTGTTAAAAGGAAATTCAAATAAATTTATGACTGCTAAAAAGTCTATGATGTTGACAAATTCCCTCAATTTACGTCTTTTATTACATTAACGTTTATTTTTACCAAGTAATAGTGGTTATTTTTCTTATTACAGTGTTTCATTTTACTGAAAGAAAAACGAGAGAGACAACACATTTCATAACCTCTATAATCCAGTTCTATAAATCAAAACACGTGTTCAAATACCAACAAACTAAAATAATTTGCATCACGGATTCTATTAAAGGTATTACTGAAATATTCTGTCCACATCTTAAATTAGGATTTAGTTTTTTATCTATTACGAACACATACCGTTACCTCAGTAACATGTATATATCTAGCGTGATAGTCTATCCTGAAAATAAATGAATGGGGTAAAGCTATATATCAAAATCTTATCATGACTTATCAACAGTTTTGTTAACATTTTATTTTTTGTTTCCGTAGTGTTGCATGCAACCTTCGCTTTATTTGGGAGTGGTGAGAAAACCATAAAATTTGCTCTTATTATATAAATTAATCATAAATTTTTACATCCTTTCCGACACTTCTACGCTCTTGCGGCAGCGGTAGGAGTTTCATAAACCTTTTTAAAGTCCCATAATTTTGTAATTACTGAAGTTTAGAAGTCTAAAAGTAAAGTGGATTGAACTTGCTTTGAAGATGGTTGATTTTTATCCCAAAGGAACCATTCTGAATTTTTTCCCCACTTGTTATTAGCATGGCATATATCTGCAACCTATATTAGAGATGAAATGTGAGAGATGTAAGTTGTTTATCCTGCTTAACAAGGGTTAATCATCAGAAAACTTATGAAAATTTTATTGAATTTGTGTAACTAAAATGCTTTGTTTAACATCAAATTATGGATTTTTCATCTAACTACACTAAAAGATATCCCTAAATTATGAACAATATTTTATCTAACTTCCTCGAAGCACTGTCACCATTGAGAAAACTGGTGTCTCCACAGATATGACATATGTCATTTGTAACTTCGTTTTTCTCAGAATTCTTTCATGTCATCGTATTTTTTTTCCTTTGTGCTACACAAACAAGGATCTCTGAATAATAGTTGCCATCATATGAACCACTACAGATTCTATAAAGATTCTCCATTCATCAGGGATGTATCGGAGATGAATTTCTTCCATTGTTTTCAAACCATTATTGGAATAAACGAGGTCTCGATACTCCGAAAGATGGCAATGGGCAGGACTCTTTTATTCCTATAAAATAACACGTTCGTATTATTTTCTAGAAGATTCTAACTCTCCGTGTACCAAGTAACAGTCCTTCGGTTAGTGGACGATCAAAATCAAGTAATATAAAGTCACACTGTGTGGTCAAATATGTTTGTTTGGTACAGACCCGGGGAATATCTTTATCTCTTTTGTGCACTTTTTCCACGTTTAGGTGAATCCGTTTGACTTTCTAGTTCAGAATACAGACTAAACTAATCCATATACTCTTAAGGTTGTTTTGGATAAGGAATCACAAAGTAGCTTTAGTTACCTTACTTTGTGTTTAGATCGTCTTTAAAATCCATTGACAAAAGGTAAGCTCAGGGCCCTATTATGAATGCTGGGGGCCCCTGGGCAGATGCTATTTGCCCCCCCCCCCTCTTACGAACATTTATAAAAAATAAGAACTATCCATGAGCTATACATACTATTAGAAGTACTAGGTGCATGCACCAAGGGGGTTTGGGGGCCCCGTAGCATCAGGGTGCCCTGGGCTACGTAGTCCCGATTTTCCCATGCGATAAAAAGGCCCTGGGTAAGCTATACAATAACCTCTCATAAGTAAAGGGTTTGAAGGACATCCCTTTACTGACTCCATGTATGTCCATATTCAAAAAGTATGTTCTGCATGAAATCCTTAACATGTTTAATAAAATAGAATTAAAACATAATGCAATTACAAAAGAGAACTTGCAAGTGGGTCTAACAACTTGCGCCACCAAAAAAAAAAAAAAAACATTATGCCAAAAGGTAAATGGAACGAAAGCTTAAAAAAGAGCAGCCAACATGTCAACACATCTGGGCAGGAACATCAGGGCCATCGTAGGACCATAACAATTGACAGCTCCGCCAACGACTACTGTTGGTGGAGCGAGTCTGCTTGGCTGCGCGAATCCTCTTGAGCTGAAGCCTCTTATACTCTTACTTCGATCTGGTATGTAGGGGTGACCTGTGTACCTAGGGCCACCTTTTTTCAATGAACGAAAACAGATCCACTGACCTGTTTAAAATTGTGAAACTGATATGCACACATCGTTAAAATATTTACCATCCCATTGGGATTAATATAAATACTCAAAATAATAAGTTCTGTGAAATAGAAGGTTTTTAAAGAAACTTCACAAATGGCCCTAGGTACAAGACAGCATTGTACCTAGGCCAATAGCTGGTGTACCTAGGTCCATTCCCTAAAAGTCAGGTTTCACTCCATAATGAATAGAAAATAAACATATACAGATGAATTTTATAACAGAAACCAAATGAATATGTGCCAAATTATTAGTGAATTACAAGTATTTTCATAATGATTCATCATTCTTCAGATGAATCATTCTTCAGATGAAGTTGCCTATATTTGAAGCACATGTTTTTTCACAATTTTTCTTTTTCTTTTGGCCATTCTAATTGCATGTTGTTCAATTTCTTTCGTTTCTCTAGTGCCTGTCAGGATTCTACATCTCCCTGGTTTATGGCCGCCTCTTTTGGATATACGAGGTTTTGCTTTTGGAAAAGGTCGTACCTGTTCAGGCGTTACAAATGAAATGAAGTTAGATGTACGAAGCTCACAAAATTCAGCAGCACATGAAATGGAGTTTCATGTCGAAGGCTCTGAAAATTCTGCAGGTCATGAAACTGAGTTTGATACAAAAACTTCCAGGTCCGTCATTGTTGACTCACTTTATTCCCCTGGAAAATCGTTATTTTGCAATTTATGAATGAATCTGGTCTGTCGGTCACACTTGAACTCAAATATTCATCATCAGGGAATATGTCTGGATTCACTGGCCATACACCAGACACACGAAAGCCTGCTAGAATGTTTACAGGAGTAAAGGCCAAAGGATATGATTTGCTAACATTATCTGCAACTTCATATATGGCGATTGGTTTCCCGGGATTTATCAGCATCGAATTACTACACGCTGTACTGTAATATTCCTTAAAGGGTCCAAACAAGCCTCTATCCAAAGGTTGAATCTTATGTCTGGTATGTGGAGGAAAAGTAAGCATAACTACGCCATGTTCTTTAACCAAAGTGATTGCTTTAATACTGACGTGGCTTTCGTTGTTGTCCAAGAGTAAGAAGAATTTTCGATCCTCTGAACATTTGACGTGGTGAATAAAATGCCGAAAAATTTGTTGAATTTTTGAAACATTTTACCAGCCACTAATATGTGCTGTTCCCACGGTTTCTGGGGGCGCACCTTTCATTATGTGGTTTTTGAAGTTCACTCTTGGAAAAATCATCATGGGGACGGAATTTCCTGTTGCATTTACACTGCAAATAATAGTTATATTAGTTCTTCTTTCATTAGAAATCATGCTGCCAACCTGTTTCTTGCATTTTAGGGGCTATAACCTTGGCCGGTGTGTGCACTGCCATAATTCCCATTTCGTCTACATTACAGATGGATTCAGACAAAAACTCATAGTTAGCTAATAGTACCTCCTGATACACTGAAGTGACACTGAATTAGGGATAGCAAAGCCTATGCAAATTGTGTAGCGCTGCGCATCATGTATGCGCAAGTGAGGGCGCTGTGGTAACTGCATATATAGCGCGTACTGTGGTTGTTCTGAATTAGTTATTGGAATTGCCAGTATGGGTAAACTGCCTGATTTAGACGCTTTCGATCGCGGACAAATAGTAGGTGCGCGACGCATGGGCCATTCAATTTCCGAAATCGTCAGACAGCTAGGATTTTCAAGGTCGACGGTGTCAAGAGTATACCAAGAATACATGGATGGTGGAAAAAAAACTAGCGATCGGGCAAACTGCAAAGAACAATTAGCCTTGACATTGCGTGGTGAGAGACGGCTCAGGCGTATTGTACGTAGCCAGCGAAGCCAAACATTAGCTCAAATTACCACCCAGTTTAATGACGGTGCCAGTCGTACAGTCAGTAAACGGACTGTGCAACGGTCGCTTCACCGTATGGGTTTCGGGAGCCGTCGACCTTCGAGAGTACCATTGCTCTATACTCGCCATCGGGCTGCACGTCTTGCCTGGGCAAGAGAGCACAGAGACTGGAGTGTAGAGGACTGGAAACGAGTAGCATGGAGTGATGAGTATCGATTCCGACTACTTAACGCCGACGGGAGGCGGAGAATATGGCGTCAGGATCATGAAGCCATGGATCCTGCATGCCTGGCTGGAACTGTACAAGGGCATGGTGGCTCAATCATGGTCTGGGGTGTTTTTTCGTGGCACAGTTTGGGATCTTTGGTACGTGTACCAACCTCCCTCAATGCAATTCGGTACGTAGAGTTGCTGGGTGATCACCTCCATCCGTTTATGCTGTTCTGTTATCCGCACGGTAATGGAGTTTTCCAGCAAGACAACTGTACCTCTCACAAGTCCCGGTTGGCTACTGGCTGGTTGGATGAGCATTCCTCTGACTTCTCTGTCATGAATTGGCCACCTAGAAGCCCAGACTTAAATCCTATTGAGCGTCTTTGGGATGTTTTGGAACAAGGCGTGAAAGGCCACCACACAGCACCAAAGAACCTTACTGAATTATGGACAGCTTTAGCCAATATTTGGCAAGCCATTCCCGTGAAACGTTTCCAGAAACTTGTTGAATCTATGCCTCGTCGTGTGGCAGCCGTTATCAAGGCCAGAGGTGGCCCAACTCGTTACTAGGTAGGTATCCCTAATTCAGTGGCACTTCAGTGTACTTCTCAAAAAAAGTATTAACATTTGCTTTATTGAAACTTGTAGCTCTTGATAAACTTGTGGCTTGGGGCTTTGTTAGTGACAGGACCTTATTTCTTTTGATAAAATCGTAGTACCACTTATCACCAACTTCACCATTTGCATCCCAGGACATTGGATATTTTTTATTTGCTTTTGCATACTCAAAAGCAAGCTTTTTAACCTGTTGTTTTGACAACCCGTAATGCATATTGCATGCAACGACAAGGTACTGAACAAGGACACTCTCTTCATCGTTAGAAAATACCATCCAAGCAGCGCATCGGTTAGAATATGCACAATTTAATTCTGTATTTTCAGCATTAGTCTTCCTACAAAAGTCAATGTGTCTTTGCAGTGTTGTTCTGCTTACTCCAAACTGCCGTGCTGCAGTCCGAACTGGAACTTCATCAAACAAAGCTGCTTCTGCAGCTGCAGTTACATTATATTCATTAGGCTTTGACCGCTTTATTCCATCAGGATTAATAGGAATCTAAAGAAAAAATTACGAATTTGTAATTACCCTACTGGTAAATTAGGAATTTGTGGTATGAAAATAGGATAAAGGTTGAAAATTTAATTAAAATATCATATTTAGAATATATAAATCATATTTAGAATTATGCTTTTGCTTTTCTAAATATAATTTTTTTAAACAGATTCTCATTTTTATATAAACAAATTAATAATTCTGAATAATAATATTAATAGTAGCAAACATATTTTTTGTAAGTCAAGCACATTGAGAGTTCCAGAGCAAAATACATAGTACCCCTTCTATTTAAATAACATCCAATAAAAAAAAATTCACTAAATCAAAATTGTTCAGATTTTTCCTCCATTTATTATAAAAACTTTTTCAATAAAATAACAACATACAGAATAAGATTACAGTTGTACCTAGGGCCATGGACCTAGGTATAAGGCAACTATGTGGCCCTAGGTACAAGATTAGGTAATTTCATACAAAATGTCTTCTACTGAAAAACCTACATGGAGAGGGGACTTATTTAATACCTCATTTAGTACTTAATGTTGCAAACAGAATTATGTACTAGAATTCAAAGAAAAGTATTTGACTTACTTTTGTAAAACAATAAAAGAGATGAGCTGAAAAATTTTACTTCAGACCATGTAAAAACGTTTTACACTTATAACTTGCCACAGCTTTCTCCTCCAAGATTTGTAATTGGCTGCTAAAATAGCAATTACTGTTGCCACTCTCCCAACTGAGTAATAAAACCTAGAACTAAATATTATTCAAATAAAGTGTTGTGGCCCTAGGTACACGGGTCTCCACTACTTGGTATAATTTAGTATGCAATTTCCAATTTTCACTTCTTCAGACGCGATCACATCGCGGAAGACTGGAAAATGCTCAAACTCAGATGCATTATGACGTCATAGTGTTTGTAAGGTATTATCGACGTATTTCTATAAGAAAATAAAATTTAATAGGAAGAAGCTGGCGAGCATGTGTTGCTTGCACGCCTCATATGATAGAGATGCTGACATCACGCTGTACTATCATGATTACTAAAAAATATTAATTTGAGAGTTCCATACAACCACCTTTATGATTCCTCGAACATTAGCTGACAAAGACTTTGCAACATAATGTGTTATAGAAAAGTCTACAGACAAAGTAAAGTGTGTTTTCTTCCCTTTTGATGCAAATGCTTTCCTGGGGCATTTAACTTCAGTTCTTTTTGTTTTCCTTTTTAAGTAACAAAATAAAGCAGGAGGATTCTGAGAAGTTCAGATTATGCTTTCCTCAAGTTTCTGTAAAAATTTTTATTTGATTCAATTATTTTCCCTTTTTCTTCAAAACTGAAGCATTTATGAACTCGAAAGTGGTTTGTCATGAATGCACAAAGTTTAATTTGAATTGATCTCTTACTACTCACTGACCAAATAGTGCTTTGAGAAAAAAAGTTCAGAAATTCTAAAAAAGTATAAAAATTCTAAATTTAAAAGCGTTTCAACAATTGGAATAAAAAGTGTCTGCCAAAAAAATTGAGAGTCATAGAATGAATAATTTAGTTTTATAATTTGAATTCAGCGTTCTAAATTCCTAAAAGATGGCATATTTTTGAAGGGAAGAAAGTGCTACCTTTCAACGTTACTAAAGATGAAAATTCCAAAATCTTCACAAAACAGTCTGTGATATTTGGAAGTAAATTTAAGATATTTCAGTATCATACATATTATAAGATAAAGACATCAGTTTAAAACTCAATAATCTACTACATATTTTACTTTTCTCAAATTCTTTTCTTCTTTAATGCTTAGGGTGAATGAATCCAGACTGCAGTAATCACATTTCATTCCAAATAAGTCCTTAATAGGGAAAATAGGATATTTGGTGAACAGTTTCTATCAAGACTTGACACACAACAGATGAAGTTAGCTCTACAACGTAAAACATTCGCACATATAAAATACGGTCAATAAAAGCCAACATTTTTTTCATAATAGTATTAACCAACTACAGCTTTAGTTTTAGCTGCAGTCTTTGTTTCTTTTACTTTCATTTGATTAAAATTATAGATGATAGTTCTCATGAATTTTTCTTTATGTTTAACTTTTTTGTGTTATAACTCTTGAACACTCTTTTAATTTCGCTCTTTAATACAGTTAATGTCTCGTTTTTCGATTTTTTAAGCTTCTATTCTATTATTGAATAGCAGTCTCTTTCTGTATAGTAAAACTAATATCCGTGCACTCCTTTTGAATCACCTTTGCAAAAAAAAATAATTCAAGACATTATACCTAAAATATCCAAACATAGAGTGCGGAAGGATATAGTCCACATTCTAGGAAATCTGAAAGGAATTATGCAAATTTACTTATCAGTACTCTTTAATATATTTATAAATTCTGTCTTATCAACTTTACGAAACATTTTAATATAATAAAAAAACTCTCTAAATTAAATCTACTAAAAAAGATTGTTGTGTGATTACTTTTTTTTACCTTTCATCTTAGTACCAAGCAACCATCTGATCAACATTAAAATTCTGATTCAGTAGCAGATATGATTGTGCAACATCGTCTCAGAGAGTTTTATTCGCTTAAATATTTATAAAATTCAGATACGTTAGCCTCCTTCTGCAGTTAGCAAATCTAATCTAAAGGAAACGCCCATAAAACGTGAGCAATAAGATATCTAATGATAGTAAGACATAAACCTGTCACCATAATGCATTGAGCATGAAATATTGACAGTAGCATAAAACCTATCAGTTAAACACTCAATCTATTACCTACCACTGGAAGATATTTCGTAAAAAGGGGTATTATTGCAAACAGAAGTGACAAATATTATTTAACTCTAAAAAGCTAATTTTTTGACATCAAGCCAATAAGCCAATGGAGAAAAACTGGAGGTATGTAGAAGAAATTGTCGGCCATGATCTATCTTTTAATCGTGAAAAAAGACAGGAGTTAAGACCAAGTTCTTGAAGTATTAATTTGTATGAATTAAAAATTAAATAGAAAACATTTTTTACAAATTCAGAATTTTCATGGGTAAATAAAACTTTTCCTATGATTCGGTATTAATAGTAACGTTTAATAACAAAATTTTAAGTAATTTCCAAAACCTAATATTTTTTTATGTTTGAACTGACACTAACAATATACCGGAACAGTGTACGCATTAAATAAATTTCAGCAATAATACGGTGTCTTTTTTTGTTTTATGGAAATTTATTTTAAACTAAGAGACAAGTTTATAGTTTTAAGTATTTCTGGCAATCTCAAACAATTTTAAAGGAAGCAGTCCTCTGTATTTGGAGGAAATCCGCTGTTAAATAATTTTTCCTCTACATCTCAAGTTTTGTTTTTAATGAAGCATTTTTTAAGAGTTTAATAATTATTTTCCTTCCAAGCCTCTGCGTATTTTAAAACACTAAGCCTAAATTCTATGCATATCATTATTTAAATACCAATTTTCTTTTGAGCATACAATTCTTTGATAAGTCAGTCTATCAAAGAAAAAAACGCTCTCGTATGAAGGACATAACTCTTGAATTTTATTCAAAGCAAAATACCCTACAAAACGTTCCCTAGCTCATTAAATACATTTCGATTATTCCTTTAGCATTCTTAAAACGAAATAAAACTATATTGATCCTGAAAGATATTTTATAATTAGTGCATAAGTGTCCTGTCTCATTAGATTTACGAGAACTGTTACTTAGAGAAATGATTTCGCAGCCAACGAAATGTGGACTTGCAAGAGAAAGGATATAATGGATGGTGAAAAAACATTGAAATGACCTGAAAGTCTTCATTAGTAACGCAATGTTGCCGTTTGATGTGGCAGGGGACTCGAGTGAAGGAAACAGTTCAAATGCGCAATAAGAGAATCTTAAGTTAGATCTGAAGTGTTTTGGAGAGAGCGAACACAAAATTGGTTTAATTACTTTTATTTCTGTCGCATTATTAGAATTGCGTAACTTTAATATTACGTGTGTAGTAAATTAAGTAATCTGCCTTGTAACTTGAATAGTAAATAATCTGAAGAAATAGTTCTCGTGTAAAGAGAAAGTCTATTTCTTATAATTTGAAAGTTATAAAGTCAGGAGCGAACTTGTTTGAATTCGACTGCTTATAAACTGAACGAATATTATTATTCATTCATAAATAACTTTATGTTAAACTCATTAATTTTATTTGAATAAAGTAATACACAGAAATGAACTTTTTTACGGATTTCAAACTTAATTTACTAAAAAATGATTTAAAAAAAAATTATACTTCATACAAAGTATTTGATTTACATGCAGATTAACCATATCTATGTATTATACAGAAAAATAAAGTTTTTAATGGATTTTATGATTACATATACTTTCTTTTGGTGCTAAAGTTTTAAGCTACGTGGATTGATGCATATCGATTAAGGGAATCTCTCGTGAAATAATTCTCATTAATTTCCCGGATCACATGAGTTTCGCTGAAATGGAATACTCATTTACCTTCAAAGAAGCATTCCAAAATATATTTATCCTTCAGACTTCATTAAAATAACCTTAAAAATGTCTAATTAGATAGTCCCAGGCAGCAAAATAAGTTTTTATCTTCCGAGAGATAAAAAATAACATTGACTTGAATTTTTTAAACATATTAAAATATTTCCTGTTATATATCATTCAAATAGGGGCAAAATTAAGGATTGCGTATGATTCAGAAATTATACTAAATGCCAGAGTTGGCAAAATATTTTATAAAACTGATTTTTAAAGGAACTCTTAAACCATGTAAACCTTGTATAATCTCTTAGTTTAAAATCTTAAATAAAATGTACATAATACGAGGGATTTTTTTTATTGTGCATTAAGAGCATTGGATTATCTGAGTTTATTCGAATGACAGGTGTTAAAACTGACTTAGTAAGGTAAAAGTTATACTAGGCACTGACATTCTATCTATTAATCTTGATATTCTCTTCGATATACCCATATTCACTTCTATACAAAGACACATCATGCAATTTTTTCCTATTATATTTTAACTTAAAACCGGTCGTAATAATTATTACATTTAAAGCAAGCTAAAAAAACTTGCCAACGTATGTAGATTTTTGCTATGTA
Organism: Dolomedes plantarius; assembly: GCA_907164885.2. Taxonomy (NCBI): domain Eukaryota; kingdom Metazoa; phylum Arthropoda; class Arachnida; order Araneae; family Dolomedidae; genus Dolomedes; species Dolomedes plantarius. Next base: position 59,194,414 of record OU015494.1, on the reverse strand, counting down.
TTCTTCGCGATTTCTAATTTTACAAAACACTTCTACTTATCGTATCTGGAGTTCATTTAACAAGTGGCATTTTATTTCTTATCAGTCAACATTAATTACATAATGCTTTATTTGAACACAATATTCATGAGTGAATATCAGTAGGCGGGAAAAAAGGTGACTAAGACAATATGTCAAACCATATCACCATCTATTTTACATTGTGTACTGCAGTCATACCATTAACAAACCCAGTTTCATATAGGTTAAGCTTAATGATCATATATATTATAAGCTATTTAAAATCGTGTCTGATTCCCAGGAGTGTGTTGCATTTCAGAAAAAAAATCTTGAATTTTCAGTTGCAAATAGTTTTCACTGTACTAACTCCGTTTCTGAATTTATTTTCGTCCATTATATGATTCCCTTATATCTTAAATATCTTTCACAATTATAGACCTTCGATTTTTTCCCAGAAAACACTTCTTTTATTTGTTTCGTTTTCGAGTCTATCCCTTTGAAGAAAGAGGGACACACCGATGTGGCCATAAAATTTCTCTCCCTCGTTCCTCGGACAAGCGAATCCCTTTCCCCTCTCCATCTCTGCCACCGCTTCCCACGACGTCCTCCTTGAAATTTTTGTTGTTTCTCATATTTATATAAAAGATTTCGATAGCCCTCGAATTTGTGTACTGTCCATGGACACAATCACAGATAATGCTCATCAGCCTTAAGATTTGTGCTAATTGTTCCCAACTAGTTGAAACTCTTAGTTTTCGTTGTGGGTTTGGAGAAGCTGTGTTTCCGTGGCGGGATTTTTTAATCCAAGTCTTTACATTTCCGTACCAGTAACCTTTGTGGAAGGACTACAACGAATGAAATCGCCACACTTGGGTATCGAAAAAGTCTGATATTTTGAATTTCACAGAATAAGTATGCAGTTTCCAGTGCAATTATATAAAGAAAGCGAGTGATGTAGTAGTTTATTTTTTCTCCAAAATCCTTATATCAATTTATAAATTCACTGTCGTCAGTACTCTGTCCTTCTGCATTGTTTCAGTGAGAAGTCTTCCGTAAATATGTTTTTGTGATCTCATAAATTAGCTTTTGCTTCGCCTGACACTACTGGGCTAACCTCAAAGGTAGAACACCACGTCTATATTTTGGGAAGTAATGCAATTTCTTTGTTTCGTGTATATTTCGTTTGCTCTCATTATTTTGATATATACTGTAAGGCCAATATCGTCACTCAAAGTGCAAAAGGTGTAAATCCTTTTATATAAAGGGATATAGTAATATAGGGATATAAAGGGATATAGGTTGTAAGGTATACACAAGATTCGATTCACAAGAATCGAACTTTTGAGTGATTGAATTAAAGAAGCTGCTTGAGATATGCTAATTTCGGCATACGCGCTTAGTATAAATGCCAGGCAGCGTCATTAATAAAAAAGGTGGTTAAGGTTGAAGAAAGGTTGTTAAGGTTGATAGATAAGCGAGGGGGAGCTACGGGGTAAGTAGCTCCAGGTGTTATCCTGCGCTAGTGCTTAGGGGGCCCAAAGTTTACGTGGCAGTACTGCTGGTTTGTGAGTATTTGAAATGTGTATTTCTATTGAATGTTAATATATATATATATATATATTCTGTACAAGTAGTACGCAAGCTTATTGCTGTAAAAGCAAATTCTATATGTGCAACGAATTCAATAAACATTGTTTCATGTATAAACTGTGTTTGCATCAAATTCATTTAGAGTGCCACTTCAAATTATATACACCCAAGTCTGGGTAGAAGTGAGCTATTTACTCTATAAGGTAATCACATTTATACAAAGGGATATATAGTGAAAATCCTTTTATATAAAGGAATGGAGCTTGCACTTTATATCGTCACTCAAATTGCAGAAGGTCTTATGTCAAAAAACTGCATGTTTCAGGAGAGCAAAAAAAACTCATTTTTACCTTATGATTTGATTCTATAATTATATGCTTTCAGTTTTATTCTCAGTTCAGCATAATATGCTAAAGGATTTTCACTATATACCGGAACATACATTCCAGTATTCCCATTCCAGTTGAACCATATATAGATTGCCTTATCAAAGCTCTGTCTAATCATGAAAATGATTGCAGAAGACGTTTTAAATCAATATTTAGTGCATAGGTAATAAATGCATAATATGCAACAGATTTGCACGAAAGCAAAAAAAAACCTTCGATTACTTCTTTGTTTACATAATCCCAGCCAGAGGTGGCCATGACTGCGCCCCGGCTTGGCCATGATTTTCAACATCATCACCTGCGGGTTCCAGACACCAATCACGGCAGGCTGATCTCTGGAGCGGCCTGAATCGGCCTGTGCGCGCGCGGCTCTCTTCGAAGGGCAAAAAAGGATCTCAAGCTGGCGTTGTTACGGCGTTAATAATGCGTCAGCTGTGCGGCGGAAGTAATTAATGAAGTTTCCATTCGAAAGCACTTGAGTGAGGAGGCACAATTAAAATTTCACGAGGATGCAGCGATTTGAATCCGGAAAAAATTGTTGCCGAAAATAAAAAAATAGATTTATATGTATATATGTATGTGTGCAGGTTGGAGCAATTGGTTGCTTGTTGGGTTGGAAAGCAACTTTTTTCGGGAGACAGAGCGTGCGAGAGAATAAAAAAGAAACTCAAATACACAAAGCAAAAGTATAATGAGATCAGACAAATGCTACACGATTCTTTCCACCTTTATTCTGAATGTAGAAAGAAAAAATAACTTTCTAACTTTTTTCTAACTATTATTGAGGGAATATATATTTTTCTGCTTAAGTTAATTATAAATGCACATTTATCTTCAGTTTCATTTACTGAATATTTTGTTATATAGAACTGAAATAATTTTACTTGTTTGAATGTAGGTCTCGTTCTCAGAAGAATTGGTAATCCTAAATGGTTTCATCAATATTCAGAGCAGTATATGCCTGTTTAATTCACGAGACTACACTGAATAAAAATGAGGGTTCAGTAAATGAAGCCTTATTTAGTATATTTCATTCTGTTTTAGCATGTTAGTTTTATAAAACAGCATATAATATTTGAACTTGAAACATGTAAAATCGATCCATGAGACTTAAAAATCCCCACCCATTACAGAACTGAAACAAATATTTTTAATCTCTAATATAAACAACAACAAAAAATCTCCAGTTAAACACCAATTCATGTTTAAATTATTTATTGGTGTATAATGATACATATTTTAAACATATATCAGTGCATACATATGCATAAAATATCATCTATTATATATATATATATATATACATATATATATATATATAACCAATGGTGCAACAGTCCGTTGTGGACCAAGGCCGGAGGTGCCCATTTCCGCTATCTTGCCCGTGAGCTTGGGGTGCCATACAGGACATGTGTCGGGCAGGTGTTCAGCCTGCCACGGGACCCCCAGAATTAGTTCCGAAGCATGCTTGGTCCTCATTTTATCGACCCATTCAAGGTATCAAAGGCTGAGTCGACCTTGCCCAGTCGAAGGGTCGAACCCTGGACCTGTGGTGTGGCAGGTAGATGCTTTTAACCACTACGCCACCGGATGTTATGTATATACAGGGTGTCCATAACTAAAGTCCCACTTTCAAAAGGCTGCAAAAAAAAAGAATCACTGGTCAGAATGACTTCAAATTTGAACTGAATATACTGGAAGAATGGGGAAACGATTTGCCATAATAAAAAAAAGTTCCAAATTGTTTTAAAAGGCTGCAAAAAAAGAACCACTGGTCAGAATGACTTCAAATTTGAACTGAATATACTGGAAGAAGGGGGAAACGATTTGGGATAATAAAAAAAAGTTCCAAAATGTAACATTTTCCCTCAGTTGGAGGAAGCGGTTCCCAGCTTCATTCTGCAGCAAGACGGTAGTCCACCACATTGGCATAAAAACGTACGTCAGTACCTGAACTATAGTCTGCCTCATTGTTGGATTGGCCGTTCTGGGTCAGACGATATGCCATTGCTTTGTTGGCCACTGAGATCACCAGATCTAACTCCTTATGATTTTTTCCTATGGGGTTTTGTTAAGGACAAGTGTTAGTGCCTCCATTTCCCAAGGACTTACAGCATCTGAAACCGCGGATAACTGAAGTGCTCGAATCGTGATCAAAGGATTTTCTGTCACGAGTATGGCAGGAACTGAAATACCGCATAGATACTTGTCGTGTCACCGGAGGGGCACACATAGAACATCTATAGAAAATTGGATAACTATAGTTGTACTGTAAATTTGATTTATCAAAATAGAGTTATTACAGCGTTCACAGGTATGCTTTCTTTTTGTCCCATTCAATATGAAACACCCTCTCTCTCTCTCTCTCTCTCTCTCTCTCTATATATATATATATATATATATATATATATATATATATATATATATGTCTGATAATATTACTAACTACCTATAATCGCCCATTCTGTACTTCATCTCTGCCATGTTAACCCGTCCTTCTTGTCTTGACGTAAACGCTTCGCCTTCCCACATACTAACTTTCTCCGCCAATTCTGGCAACCCTTCTGACCTAATTCTATTTTGGCGCTTTTTTGCGGGAGACGCTGGACTGACTCGAAGCGAGTAAGATGTGTTGCTTTACTGTTTAATAAATTAGATTGTTCCTGAAGCCCACTATATTATTTTCCGGCCACGATGCAAGATACAATTTCATGAGATGTCCATCCGGACATTTCAGAGAGCTCGACAGGATCTGGACTTTAAAAATGCGAATGTAAATTGAACAAGTTTAAAAGTCTTTGTTCTGCACGAGTTTCGCTTTAGATTAACGCCATTGTTCTACAGGACTTTTGCTTTATTTTCCACATGCGTTTCTGAAGTCACCAGCTCGAAATGACAAAGTTAAAGCGTTCCTCATCCAACACCATGAAATTGTTACAGAAGTTGACTACATCGAAACAAGTAAAGATGCCAGTGTTCCGGTTCGTTCCAGTTTGGTTTTTGAATTCTGTTTCCCGCCTGACCTCACCAGTTTTCTTCCCGTTTTGGACTACGCCATCGTAAAGTCAAGTACCAGTGTTGCAGCATCCGATTCAACTAGGCCTCCAAGAAGTGATTCAAGATTTTATATGTGAGCGACAGTCATCAAAAACTTCAATTTCAAGAAAATAATTACGATTTCAGAGTGAACGCCAAACGCTGCTTTGAAATCAAAGAAGCTCATAAAAACAAATTTTCAAGTTACCATCAGAGAGCTTTGCATTCAAAAAAGTTCTTATTTAGTATTGTATTTTATGCCACAAAAGTTGGTGCTTTAAGCAGGTCAGTTATTATATTATTTTTGTAATTTCTAGTATTGTAAAAGTAAAAGTAAAATGAACACTGCCAAAATAAATGTCGAACATGAAAATAATTACGAAATATTTCAGGAGAAAATTAAAAATAGGAAAAAAAGAACTTAAATTTAAATAATGAAATTATGAAATAAGTCACCAATATGTAAATCATTCAGCTATCCTTAATCTTTCTATTTTATCATTACTGTTCTATCGCCATCCTAGTTAATTTTGAAGAAACCCCGTGAAAGTGAAACTCACATATTTTTTTAAAACTTTTTGAAGCTTACTACATTTTATATGAAAAATACTATGTACTAAGTAAATATTATTGATTTTTATACTGGGGTTTCCACTCACTGTCCTCCCTGTCCTTTGCACTTTTCAAATGTTCCGTTTGAACAGTTGCTTTTCCCTCTCATGTTTGAGAAACTTGCCTGCCCCTTTTCATTTTGAGCAGTTTGATCAACTTGAGTTTCAGGTTGGAACCACCTTCCATTTGGCAAACGCTCACGAGAATGTACTCACAACAGGTCACATACCTCAAATTTATGTTTGTATTGTCTTGCTTTTTTTATTTCTTCACAATAATTGAATGTTAGTGTCAATTGTTGGTATTTGTATTTTGTTCGAATTTTGCAACATCAGGTACCAGACATTTGGTATTGATGTTGAAAGTTGATTTTGACAGCATTCGGTAAATTTATTCTACTAATTGCTGAAAGAATAATTTTAATATTTTTGTGTACATGATCTAGAGAGAAAAAAAATAAAATATACATAGTGTTTTGCTCAAAGAAAAGTCAATAACTAATGTCAAACGTAATAGTAATAAACAACAAAGAACATTATTTTTCTAAAAAAGTGACTACAACCCAGGAGATCTCCAAAAGAACTAAACATTATTCAACGACTAAGACTGAGAATAATAATTACTTTGTGTTTTTCAACTAGTTGAACTGTACCCGTCCAGGACTCTGAACACTTTCAGACTGTGACACATGTCAGGGGCTGAGACATGCACAATTTTTTTACTTGTATTAGTATTTGGAACGTCTTTACATCTGTTGTTGTTAGTGTTTTCATTTAAGTGTACCATTCCATTTTTATATTATTCCAGCTATTTATTTTTAAAATTACGCCATTTTTCATAATATTATGTTTTTCAATTGTACAATTTAACATAAAAATTTGTGATTTTCGAGCCAGCTTCAACCTAATATTCTAACTACTAATTTTCATGTTCTCACTATCTGGAGTGTCTTGGAGTCGACGGCCGCGGCTCCAATCCATTTTGATGGGGGGGGGGGGATATTCTGTGATAATATTACTAACTACCTATAATCGCCCATTCTGTACTTCATCTCTGCCATGTTAACCCGTCCTTCTTGTCTTGACGTAAACGCTTCGCCTTCCCACATACTAACTTCCTCCGCCAATTCTGGCAACCTCTCTGACCTAATTCTATTTTGGCGCTTTTTTGCGGGAGACGCTGGACTGACTCGAAGCGAGTAAGATGTGTTGCTTTACTGTTTAATAAATTAGTTTGTTCCTGAAGCCCACTATATTATTTTTCGGCTACGATGCAAGATACAATTTCATGAGATGTCCATCCGGACATTTCATATATATAAATATATATATATATTTAATTACATACACCTAAAATGCTTTTACATATATGTTTTGAACAGAACTTTTAAGAAATTCCACTTGATTTCATTATTATGCTACAGAGCTATATACAAGTTTACTTAATTAGACTACTAAAAATAATGAGCAGGGGTTGATTAATACAATTGAGGTTGGTATAATTTTTTTTCTTTTTCCACTGAGTTATACCATGTGATCTATACAAAATAGCATACAGTATTTTAAGTATTAAGGTATTAAATTTACCTACATTTAAAATATGCTATCCAATTTACCTCTTTTTCTAATTATGGCTGGTTAAATACAATATGTGCTCATTATATGTCACAACTAAATCTCATAACTTCCTGTTAATAAGTATGCAAACGATAAGAAACTGAATTGTATCTGGGCTACAAAACCAGCCAGATATTTCAAAAATATCTCTCTGCAAATGAAATATAAATGTAGGAATATCTAACAGAATGTCATCCTTATCAAGACCCCATATGCTTTAGCATACTAGGATTTTTCATTGATATTTTTTTGTTTCCAATGGCAAGAATTACAGGACAACAGATATCAAAAAGACAAAAATACGAGAACAAAATAGAAAAATGACATCAGTTAATCCATCAACTTATGTCTGGCAATCCAATAGCGCTCCCATAAAGAAACGCGAGGTAGAGAAGCAAGGTAAAGCATGTCCATTTCTTCCTGGTTATCACACAGGAGACAAAGAGGGTCGGGAGTCAAGTTAATTCTGTGGAGGTGCTTGCAAAGGCAATCATGGCCAGATAAAAAGCCGTAGCATTGCCATAGATTTACCTCTAGGCCACTCAGGAATATCATGGACATACCAGGGCCTGTGACAGCTTCTAGCAGCAACAACCTGTGAGAAGGAGCACCTGAGGGTCTTTTTGATTATCGTCTTGATGAAATGGTAGGCCAAATCCTGGTTGTTTAGCAGTAAAACAGAAGCCTCCTTTTTCGCTAGGAAGTCAGCAGCCTCGTTCCCCTCGATTCCGCTGGGGGCCGGGATCCATTGTAACACGACTGTTTTATTATGATTCGACAACCATTCCAGAAGGTTAACACAGTCATCAATATCTTTAGATCGAGAGAAACATGGGAGTCAATAGCCTAAGGAGCTACTCTAGAATCTGAGAGAATCACCACTCTTGAGAAACGCTCTAATCGGCTCTGAAGCTGGATAAGAGTCAAACGGATGGCTGAGATTTCACCATCAAAAGCTGACACATAATTACCAACAGGAAAGTACAATGAGTTTTTCATTGATATATATCTATTAAAAAGCTGCTTCTGAATCATGAAAGTTTAGAAATAACATACACTTTCTCTAATTCTTTTGACTGCAGCTTCTGAGGATTTTCCTTCTCAAACCTACAAACCTATTACAGATTGGTAACTTTGCATTCGCTGTAGGTGCTCCTACGGTGTAGGTGTATACTCTTATTGATGTGTCCAAAAATCCAACCAAGCAAGCAAGCTCCAACTTCCGACAGAACATGGAGGTTCTGTAATTTTTAGATATTGGCTAAATTTAAATACATCCCACCTTGTGATAATTTAATTCTTGATAAAGAGGAAATATGAGGGTTCAATTTATAGGAAAAGATTCCAATTTTCAACTTCGACAAAGATAGTTTCATTAAATGAAACATTTCTCCTCGTGAGATAAGTTGGTACTGACAAACAGATACTACAGTGGAGTCCGTCTGTTAAAAAGAATGACGCGAGACTGCTGTAAAGCCCATAGAAAATATTTACGAAGAAAAAATACGTCTGTTGCATCTAATGGTCAAGCAATTATAATAAGTACTAAACAGCATACTGTGTTGTATTTGTGGAATACGCTTAACAGGATTACAAACACTCTTAAAATCAACAATAAGCATAAGAATTATACATAGGTAACATAATTCATCTTCAGGCCGTTGGGTATTAAATGTGATTGTCACTATGTACTATCCACAAATGAACCTTTCACGTTTTTAGAAGGATTTACTTTATCAACAGTTCCATTCCCGAAATATCCATTGAGACAATCATACCTAACGCTCCCCAGCCGGCCAAGAGCTGTATTAATTATCTAGAAATTAGTCGTCATTCTTATTTTTTTATCTAGGATTTCAAGAAGCTGTGTGTTCTTGTTGCACTCCATTGTCATTCTTAAAAAGGAACTGTAATATGTACGGGAAGTCATTGACAATGATACCTCACATCTTCGGGATAGTTCAATTTGTGGAATACGTAATCGGGGTTTACAGACGCATTTTCAAATTCTAGTCCTAGCGGACGGTTGTAAAATTATTGTATTGTAAATAAGAAGCGACACCAATAGTGAAGGGAAAATAGAGGCAACTTTAAGAAGTATTTTGACCTTACAAACGCTCTAATGAAGTCTCTAGTAATTGAGAAATTACATTGAATTTCAGATTTCTACAATTATTTACTTTAGTTATTTTTTCTTGCTCTAATAAAGGACTTCTAAAATTTTTATATGTGTAGTAAATCATGTTGTTCCAAAATTTCGGGAAGAAAATTGAAATTGAAACTCAGATAATTACGTTGCAAAGTTGTACAATAACAGATCTAAACTGTACTGGATAATTCATTGGGCAGTTTTAAACCTTTGCTTTTTTAGCTGCGGCATCATTTTTATCAAATTATGTTCAAAGATTCAAATTTTAATTCAACTTCTTAATTTTTTAATTAAATATTTTGGGTTAAATAAAATATGGATTGCGCTTCACCATTGTCCATCATAGATCAAACCACCTCTGTAAATCATAGATCGAACAAATGTTGTAAGTTCCTTTACAAGAAGAAGCTCATAATAATTATTCATAATAATGATTCAAACTTTCTTTACAGGTCAGTGCTAGCACGAACATAGTTACTGTACAGAAAATATATCCACGTGTAATAATGAAAGGGAAAAAATAGATTACAATAAAAAAATAAGAGGGGTAAAGGCAAAATGTAACATAGGCTATGACAGAATAAGGACGATTATTTTACATTTACTATTAAAAATAATATAAAATATTTTAAAATAAATGTTAGAAAATTTCTTATTTTCCTTAGCAAATTTATGCTGGTACAAGCTCAACTCTCTATAAAGTTAATAAACCAGGGTAATTACATCATTACGAAAACTGATTTTACTTCCTTAAAACTGTTTTTACAGCCGATTATGACTAATATGAGAAATGGTTTAAATAAATTCAAACTTTCGATATGCATATAATTAAGAACTATAAATCATCGAACCGCTATAGGAATTGGGAGGCATGAGCATCAAAACAAAGAATTTTTTTCAGTATCGGTTGAATGATTCAATTGATAGAACGCAAATATTCGGATTCGGGTCCCTGGGTTAGATTCCTAGTCCTCGTAAACATTAATTGCCGTAGCGTCCAATCGTTGAAAAAACGGTTATCATATACATGACGAAAATTACTAGATACAAAATATTTCACATGGTAGAAAAATAAATAAGAGACATGTGTAGGACAACATCATATGCCACTAGCTTTAAAAAGAAAGGTGTGTAATATATGTCACGTATTCAGGATGATTCAATTGGTAGAACATAGACCAAGAGGTTCGCAGACAACGATTTTATCCTCGATTGTGGTAGACATTCTTTAGACACTTACTCAAAAAACCTTCTGTCTCTTGAAATAAATTTTAAAATGTTTAAAGCAGTCACGCACATTTTCTGTTGAGGATGCCTAACAATGCAGTCACCCATGCAGAGGTATAACATATAGTTCTAAAATATAGTTCTAAAGTACTTAAAATTTTAAAGGATATTGTTTATTAAAAGGTCTTCTGTTTGCGTGATTCCCTTAAATTCATTTTGGTTGTGAATAAATTATAGATATTATGATTAGGCTCTTCGGAAATATAAAAACACTAGATATGTAAATATATTCTAGATCAATAAATCTGAAAAAAAAACTTTCAAATCGTTATCCTCTTTTATTGAAAGATGAACTGAATGATGTATCTTATTGACATTGGTTTTGAAGTTATATAATGTCTCACTCTCTATCTAACGTCCATTACTCTGCAAAATAGTACGAATGAATGATATGTATATGTATATATATATATATATATATATATATATATATATGAAACAATAACCTTTCACTTTCATTAAATAAAACGCCTATTCGAAATTCTTTCATTTTATTTCAATAAAGTATCGTCCCTTAATCCAAAGTTTGATCTAGAGATAACCAAAGTAATGAATTATATTGCCCCCTAATCCACGTGTAAATAGATAATCTTATATAACATCGAATGTTCCAGACGTCTGATGCAATATCACCTCATATGACGTGTGAGGTCAGATATCTTGAACTGGCCAATTAAGAGTTTAGCATACCCGTACTGTCAGGCAAAAAACTAGTGTCCTTTTAGCTTTTTTGTGTTCTGCCGTTGTGCTGTCAAGATGTAAATTTGGGCGCGCTGCGTCCTTTTGTTTTGTATGTGATGATCCGGTATGGGGCCGGAATAAGCCATTGTGCACGGATTAATGTCCAGTAATAAGTATGGGTAGCTCAGTGTTAAAAACGGATGATGTTTCCCGGAAGTTCCAACAAATAAAATATTCGTCGAGATGAAAGCGCTTCTTCCTTGAACTGGATTAGTGTTGTGTTAATTTCTTATTACTACCTGAAAGACGTTTGTTGGAGTTCCTCCGGTCTATTTTCCTCTCCACTCGACTACGACTACTCCTACCTAGTGCACCAACGCCACGCTCCTTCCTGTCCTCCAATATCTTATATGAAAATTATTACATATATACTATATACATAAATAATCTAAGAATAACCCTTAAAAGTGCCCCAGTGAAGTACTCTTAAGTACAAAAGCCCCAGATTTATAAATATTATTTATGAACAAAAATAATTATATATTGTGAATGTTTTAAATGTAGGATATGAATGGAACCATTCCGGAAATTCTGCTACTTAAAAGTTTTTCCCCTTGTTAATGATTTTCTAGCTAAATAAAACTTTGTTCAACGTATAGATTTTGTAGTAAAGTTTAAATTAATTCTTTCTACATGAAATCCTCATTACTCTACAGGACCCTCATTTATCTCTCATTTGTGAAATCACTATACATTTTTTTAAGAATTCAAAGTTTAATTTCTCAACAACTGGAAAATTCTGAAAAGCCGTGATTGAGCAAATAAGCTTAAGCATAAGTAAAATATCATAATAATTACTTTAAATGCAATATTTTTGAATAAATTAAAAATATCTGATATTATTCAGTGATGTATTTCGTATGTAAAACTTAAGATTTAAGCTTACCTCCTATATAAGAGGCATGGTATTATTTACTACACATTAAAAATATACGTTTGTATTTAGCAGCTCTTCCAATTTCTTACCGAAAATGTTGTTATTAGCAAGAACAAAAAATGTATAAATTTGTACAAAGAAATTTTAGACATTGATTATTTTTTCATCGTAGTTTAAACTGGGATAATTGATCTTGGTATATAAAAAAGAGGCCAGAGATTTACAAACATTTGCTTTATTAAAAAATTAATCAATTTCTTTTTTTTTTAGCTGAGCCGCGAGTAATTTTTTTTTATATCAATGGAACAATTTAAGGGGAAAACTTTGAGAAAATACGTCATTTCAACAGCAAATCATTAATAAATTATCTGAAAATTCAATTAAAATATTAATAGAGTTTTAGGAATTCATAAATATTCTTTTGTGTTTATTTTTTAGTGATACAGAATAGATAGGTTCTTTTAAATTTAATCATCAACAAAAATCAATTTACCCTCCACCCAAGTAAAATTAACGTTTGACTAAAAATTAAACCTCTTTTTCTAGAGGCACACGTGATTTTGTCTTTTACACGCTTCGCGGAAGTTTTATCCTCAACTTGCTTGTATTTTTTAGTTTCGCTAATGATTGGAAAAAGCTTCATTAAATCTACTAATTCACCTTTAATTACCAGAACCTAAAATAAACCATAATTTTTAATCGAGTGTATCATATTCAGTTACGTGTAATGACAGAGGAATACTCGTGTAATTGTGCTCTAAAGAAAACCTGGCTGTTTTTTATAATTTAATTTACGATCTGCAGGAAAAATAAGCGATTATCGTGAACGGCAGCGCTGTTCATTTAAATGACTTCATGCAACAAAAGGGGACAGTGAAAAACCAAAAAACAAATATTCAAGCGTTTTGAGGGACAATACACTTTTTTTTAATTTTTGGTAACATCACGTTTTAAACAGCGATTCATAGATCCGAAACTTTTCAGTCTTAGATAAATAAACAAACTATTACAGAAGACGCTTATATTTATACTTGTGTACGCTAAAATGAAAGGATAGTGTTTCAAATGTGTGGGGAAAAAAATAGATTTTGAGCTGGGATGGGGTGGATTTTTAGGCCCTGCATATGTCAGATAAATTTCTCTATATTCTGGAAGTGTGTGTGGCTAATGTCCCTGGGGGATGACGACATTACACCCCAGTCCGGTGTACATATGAATACAAGACATAGAAACAGACAAATGACACAATCACAGAAGAATTTTATTGACAAACGATGACACCGGCGATGGACGATAGGTTGCAGCTTCCCTTTCTAGACGGGGCTTCATTTGCAGGCGGAAGACTGACCGGTTCCCCAGAATACAGCCAAGTCTTATGCGGGAATCGAACCAGCACCCCCGGCGTGGCAGGCTGATGCCTTTAACCACTTAGCTACTGGGCGACATATTCTGGAAGTAATATAGCTTGATTGTTTCACAAAATAGATTTCTTCCTTTAATTTGAAATAATGAGTTCGATATCTAGCTTATATGTCACCTCAAAACGACCAGGATTAAAACCCTCTTCTCCATACCGGGAGGTCTAAACTGTCAGGCCGATGGGATATTCATTTGAATGACTTTTCGCCTAGCAATCTGCATAAAGTACAAATAGGTTTAAATGCATCTGTCGTAATTCATATAAAAATAAGAAAATCCAAGCGAAACTTATACCTCGAAACAGGGGAACAGAACTATTGAATTTCAATATTTTTTTCAGTAGGAAATAGATGTGGCCTCTATATGTGTGATATAACATTTAAAAAAAGAGTCAATATTTTTATGATCAAGTGCATTAAATTTAAAAACTTCCAAAAGATTAGCAATTTTATGCTTATATATTTAAACATAAAACTTATTCAAATACAGATAGACCTTTTTCGTCTAAGAAGCGTGTCATCATCGAACTTCATCCCCCGGGCGTTAGAAAAACCACTTAAACTAATGTCTGGTTGCCTTTAAGGTCGTTCTCAACATATTTCAGAGGAATAGAACTGCAAAATTTAGTTTTTTGGACAATAATAGGTAAAATTCGTAACCGGTACTAAAATCCTTGCTTTAAAATTAAAAAAAAAATAAATTTGAAGTTTGTATGGAAAGAGTGTTAATTTAAATTAATTACTCGGACTAAGTAAGTAACCATTTCTTAATACAAACCACCGATAAAAAATAATTTTTCCTGTTCAAACACATTATTGTAGACTCTATCCATTATATTTCCATATTTCTAAGGAAGATTATATCAAATATTATCAATAATAAAATTACTGTCATGTCAGTTTTTCCTCATTCCTCTTTGACCGTTTTCCAAAGTCCGTTCAGTGTTCTTAGATGCCGTTTTCCTAAGGCTCGTATTAAAAAACCGAAATCGCAAAAGTCCGTTGGAGAAGAGTAGGTAATTTTTCAGGTATTTCATTAAATGAGATAAATTTTATTCCTGTTTCTGATTCTTTCTTTGCTAAATAAGCGGCAGTTGATTTAGACGTGTGACTAGAAGATTTCTCCATATGAAGCTCAACTTTATCAATGTTCTTTTCATGTGAGGCTGGAATTTCTTCAAAAATTGGTTCTAAAATATTCTGCTGAGAGTAGAGTGAGTTCATTTTGGCTTTACTTGAGACTTTTTTCATTTTTAATTTGTCGCTGTAACAAAATCCTGCTACTATCATGAACTCCTTTGAGAACTTTTCTGTAGACTGACGTAGCCATTTCGTACGGTCATTCCCGTCAGTTAAGCAATAGAAAATTGATCTTTTTTTACTACAGTCACTTAAATGCACCGATGCCCCGTGGAGTGTTACCACAGATTTTCCTTTCTCAGCAGCTAGATGTTTTTCATATAATTTTCTACAATTTGTTTTTCGTTCAGCAATATGCTTTGGCAAAAGGAGATGAACTTTAGGTTTAAACATCTTTTTTTAACTTCAAATCTTTATGAATGATTTTACTTACAGTGCCAGAAGACATTACTAGTTTCAATGCAATGGATCTTTGAGTCGGCGTATTTTCTTTTAAGATCAGAGACTTCACTTTCTTGATATTTATCTGCGTTCGAACAGTCTTAGGATGAGGTTTAGTGGTCATGTTTTCATTTTTACTTTCAGTTAGACTTTTTTCCTTTTCAAATTTTATATATTATAAATATCTATTTTTGAAATGCCATAACCGAAATTTTTACACCGCTTTATAATTTGTTGATACGAATATTTCTCCCCGGAAAGTGCAGTTACGTAACCTTCGAGCCATCTATCAATTTTAGGAGCCATTTTCAAAATAAATCTTTCATTTTACATTCCAATCAAAGCAAAACAATAGTAGACGATTATTCTACGTTAAGTACGATTATTCTACGTAATAAGTTACCAAATATTTTTCTCAAAATGCAAATGCCAAAAACAAATTTCAAAATCGTTTCCATAAAGTGCGAACGACCCTCTGTAATAAAGAAGCCAGCAAGACTTCGCGGTGAATAACAAAATGTGAATATCTCATAATAAGTGTCACATAGAAAAATAAATGAAACAAGAAATACTCATATTCAACATGTCTACATAACCTTTCCCTATATGTTTGTAATTTTGGGCAATAATAATCCTAAGAAAATACAACTCTAAAAGCAAAACACTAAATTCACTCGAAAGATTGAATTAAGCAACCATCTAATTTAAAAAAATTTAAACAATATCTGAAACTTCCCTTTGATAAATATCACTTTCAAATCTAAGGGTTAAAAATGGAAAGAACAGAAGTTTATGTGACTAAAATTGGCATATTTTCTGTCTTCTACACATCATTCAAGTGCATAAAATATGCTACTTTGTAGTCGATGCAAAAATCAATTTGTGGTAACTATTTTGCAGCTTCAATCAAAATCTGTACTTCAGTGACAACTTTAATACTCATTATTCAGCTTTAGAAATAAGGAAGTTTTAAAGGAACTGCTTAAATTTATAAAACTTGCGGGTGCTTAGTATTTTCAAGGAAATTTACGGAGCTTCAAGGAAATTTATCGATGCTAAGAAATTGCTAGGTTGAAACCTTATTAATGCATTTAATTTTTAATTGAAACTATTTAAACTAATTACCACTAATTTTGATTATTTATTGCTCGTTAGAATTGTAATTTATGACACTGAACTGAGTACATTTGCAACTGATTTGAAGTTTATATCCTCGATTATATTTTAACTGGCATCATTTTGTGTTTTATATAACCTGTAAGAGGATTTTATGATTAGAAAATAGCTTTCAATAAAAAATTAAAGATTTTTATTTTTAAAATCCTGGGCAACATTTAATAGTTTGAATTGATTACATGTTTTAGATTATATATATTTTGCTGCATTCCTGAAAGAAATTTAAGCAAATTAATATCGAATCATACAGGAAAAGGCAATTACTCATAGCTGAAGTACTCTGCAACAAAATTCACAGTATGTTTTGTTAACTGGTTTGTCTTGGTGTCTTTAATTTATATGTATTTACTGAAAGCTCTTTTCTAAATTTCATTGAAAATACTAAGTATCCATAGATTTGGTAATGTAAGCAGTAAACTAGAAAACTTCCTTGTTTCAGCTTAAAGCTTTATAATGGGTATTTCAGTTATCACTGAAGTACAAATTTTGATTGAAGCTGCAAAATAGTTTCCACAAATTGATTTTTGCATCTACTACAAAGTGGCATATTTTATGCACTTGAATGATGTGTAGAAGAGAGAAAATATGGTAATTTTAAACTCAAAATTTCTGTACTTTTGACATTTTACCCTTAGATTTGAAAGTTATATTTATTAAATGGTAGTTTCAGATATTGTTTAAATTTTTTTAAAGGGCATGGTTACTATAGTCAATTTTTCATGCGCATTTAGTGCTTTGCTTCCACAAATCACTTTATAATATGCAAATTGAATAACTTGTTGCATCTCATCCGAACCCTTTAAGGTAAGTTTTTAACTTAAATAAGTGTGTTATCTTAGGATTATTAATGCCAAAAACTCCAAATATTTAAGGAAAGATTATTTTTAAGGGTATATATATATATATATATATATATATATATATATATATATATATATATATATATATATATATATATATATATATATATATATATATGTATATATATATATATATATATATATATATATATATCTTATATATATATTTCTTCTGTCCGTGTGTATGTAACTGAACTCCTCCTAAACGACTGGACTGATTTTTCTGAAATTTTGTGTGTGCGATTAAGTTGATTCGAGAATGGTTTAGATTCACAATTTGATCCGATAGAAAATGTTTTTATATTTTTAATTAATTAATAAAAATCCAACAATTTATAAGGGGGTGCGTCCGGTAAATTGAAACTGTTACAGTTTGTGGAATCACCCCTCTGGATAATGGCGTCCACGTTAGGTTTAGTTAGTAAACAGCGAGCGAAAAGATAAAAATAAAGAAAATCAAAAAGTTTCAAGTGAGATATATTAAACCAGAATAATAAATGAAAATAATAATCTTTGAAGTCAGATTTTATACTCTAAAATAGATCAGATCCAACGGCATATTGATATTCTCGACACGCGATGGAAAATTCGAATCAACCACACTAAGTCACACGAGATCTTTTTTAATCACTACTGCAGTCCCCCTCGCCTATATCTTTGTGCCTATTGAAGAGCTAAAGACTAAGATTCTATCTTGCTAACTTATTTCTGAGTAAACACTCCTCTGACATTTATAATCACCAGCCCACAACAACTTTCCAATAGCGAATATGTTTCACTTTACTCAGTCGAACGTCGTCTAATCGTGGCGTATTCGGAAGGTCGCCCGTTAGAAAAGTACCGTGCTTTCGACCCGTGTTCGAATCCAGAGTTGTGTACCTTTTGCTAGACCTGTTATTTGAGCTTTTTTTTTTAAGGATTTTTTATTTCAGCTTTTATTTTATTATTTTTTAATTATTATTTTATTTTATTTTATTATTTTTTTATTTTAATTTATTATTTTTTAATTTTAATTTTAATTTTATTTTATGATTTTTTAAAATTATTATTTTTATTTATTTTTATTTTTTTCAGCTTTTTTTATAATGAAATACCGAATATACCTGAAATCTGAGGAGTTTATTATGCATTTATACATTTTTAATTGGGTTTTCATATTATTAATATGTATAACATTTCGTATGCTTTTTTTTCTATGTTATTTATACTGCGTTTAGTTTTTTAATGGATTTTTATAGGTTTATTATAAGTTTATATATTTTATGTTTTACTTTTCAGAATTTTTTGCTCCAATGATAAAGGGTAAATCTTTTCTATGTTACTTATACTGTGTTTAGTTTTTAAATTGATTTTCGTTAACAAATATTCTTAAAATTCCGGGCATCGCCGGGTACTTCAGCTAGAATTACAACGTTTGAACAGGACAACGTCTGTCGGGTCCTCTAGTATATATATATATATATATAAATATATATATATATATAAATATATATATATATATATATATATGTATATATATATATATATATATATATGTATATATATGTATATATATGTATATATGTGTATATATATATATATATATATATATATATATATATATATATATATATATATATATATATATATATGTATATATATATCTATATATATATATATATATGTATATATATGTATATATATATATATATATATATATATATATATATATATATATATATGTATATATATATATATATGTATATATATGTATATATATATATATATATATATATATATATATATATACATATATATATATATATATATTATATATATTGTATATATATGTATATATATATACCCAACAAACACAGAGTCGTCGGGCCGGGGTCGGAAGGTTCCGGCTAGCCGATTTCTCCATTGCCGGGCCGGCGCATTAGGTCAGTATCGTTTCCGTCACGGTCGTGTCCTCTCGCCCGCGACTACCCCGTCGAGTTCTGGGCCGCTTCCGGTAGGAATAGAGCCATCGTTCATCCGACTACGAACCGTCAGACAGCCGCGACGAAGCCATCAATGTGGATAGAAAGCCGTCGTGTAACCGGAGGTTGACGGGCCGGTTACGGGAGCAATAATTGGTGCCGATAGGCCGTCAAGTACCCATCTCGCAGCCAGCAAAGCGCCGTGAATCAGGGCAACTCGCCAATAGTGAGCCGGAATCGGAATACCGGCAGATTTTCAAAGTTTTTCGTAGAACCCTTTCTTTCACATGCTTTTTATTTTTATTAATGAGATTGTTTTTAACCTTTATATATAATATGATCTGATATCTACCCTTTCACTTTTTTTTTCTGGCTCTCCATGTATAACTAGTATTGATATTTTTAACTGTTCCCCTTTTCTCGTGTATTTTCAGGTAATAGTAAATATTAATCTCTGCTATTACCTAAAATTTTTATTCAGAATAATTCCTGAAAATCAGGAATTACCCGATTATATAATCTTAATTTATATAATTTATTTGAAAATGATTAAAAATTAAAATTGAATGTAGTTCAATGTTTTATGAATTTTATTCAGTCTTTTTTTTTAGTAGTTGACAAGTGAAAAAAATGTTTCATTGTTTTGCATATCACAGAGTGATTCGTTGTTAAATCTTAGCTGTTCATGAAATATCTTTTTTGAGACATCTTCAAATAGGTCTTGAAAAGTTTATTCTTTGGAAATAAAAAATAATAATATTCTGTCATCCTACAGTCTTATCATATTGCTGAATATGATAAGACTGAAAATTAAACATACCTTTCGGTCATTGTCCAATGATGGTATATTTAAAAAAATGTTGAAAATAAAAAAAATCCCACACAGTCGAGCAGCGGAGAGATAGTAGATGTGGTGTTTCTAATCCCTGGTGTAGGAAAAATTATAACTCCCTGGTGTAGGAAAGCATACACCGAGTCCAAGAGATCCCGCCGTAAAAGAGAATCACAGACAAAATCCTGCTCAACCGACAGCTGTCTCAAAGAGACGCCCATACATTCTGTGAGTAGAAGTGGGGAAAGAGCAATGACAAACAGAAAAAGATTTCTCCCCCTCCCCGAATTTCATTCTACGGAGGTGTTCGCTTCTAAGTCCCGCCATGGCCGCAAATGTCCAACCTCGAAGTAGAGAAATAAGACAGCAACTGTGTCGAAATATAATTGGTGTAAATAGCGTGCGCCAAAGTTTCGCCAAAGTTTCGCCAAAGACTTAGATGACGGAAAATCGCCAATCTGTGTACGTCATGATCGCACGCTCGCCAAACGTATTTTGTCAATAGATCGCTGAACTTATATTTATATGTGTAGTAATTTACACGGACATCGAAAAATTTAAAACAGTATTTTGGGGGGCTGGGACTGAAAAAAACTCTTCTGGAATAAAAGTCTTTTTGAGTCCATAGACACTTTTCTTTTATTAATTTTTATTTTTATTTTCTGGAAATATTTTTTTTTTAACTTTCAGCTTTCTTGTGATCAAAATGTTTATGCTTTAAAACAAATACTTAGATTCTGATTTTTCAGCTTCCATCAAAGAATTTTCAGCTACGGCTTAAAATACATGAAAAGTTAAATCAATTTTTTAGACTAAATTAGCCATGTTTCAGAATTTCAGTAATGTGAAATACTACTTTTCATGCGGGAAAAAAATCCTTTTATGTAGACGATCAGCTTAAAGCGTTAAAAATACATATTAGATAAAGATTAGGTTAGTAAAAAATTATAAAGATTTTTTTTTTCACTGAGGCTTTGAAATTTCTTGTAACTTCTCTTTGAAAGCTTTTAATAGATGGCTCTCTGAACCCCTTGAAACGATTTAATGGATGCCACTGGCCTAATAATTTTTAAGAAACTTAGAATTAAATTTTCTCATTCTGGAATGTATACATGTGTAGGGGGGACTACAGAATGCCTGAAAGAAATAGGAAGATGGGAAATATTTAGGTACATGAAAATGGAACGAATGACTATCGAACATGGGGACATCTATATCTGTCAAAATTTTCTAAATTATCTGCAAGTGTAAATAGCATCATTGTTCTTAATATATATTAAGCACATTTGCGACCGTTTCAAGATAAAAAATCATTAAAAAAAACTGCGTTCTTTACATGTTTATTTTTTATCAAAATGTTGTTGTATTGATATTAGGAGTTTAGATGTATAATTGAGATAGTCATTTTATTTAACTGGCATCTGTTTTTCGACTTAAAAATGGAGAATGAGTTTTTAAGTCTTACGTATTGACAAAAAGTTTCCCATTGTTTTAAAGGAGTGGGGGTGGGTGAGAAGAATACTTCTAATAAAATCATTCACCGATTTAACTTGCTTAGGCTTGACCTAGAGAAAAACTTTTTTAATGACTCATGCACAGTAATTAAACTCAGTGCCTCGATCATTTATTTTTTTTCAGCGTATCAGCGACTACGAAAGTATGTATTATAATTATTGTATGTTACCTAACTGCATATATTGATCTAATAAGTAAAGATAAATTTGAAGAGAATCACTATTCTTGGCTTGCACCAAAAACTATTAACTTTTGGAAATTTAAATAGTTACATTCATTAATTTTAAGGCCAAAAATCTTAAATAATATCTTACAAGTCCAGTTCTTAAAGAAATTAATTAATTTTTTACTCAAAAATGGATGGCTCACTATTATGATATTACAGATTTTTTTCTTTTTCTTAAAAAAATATGATTTAAATTAAATCCATGAATAAAAATCTGGACGACCCATAAGACCTAATTTTTCAACCTTTACCCTGACGGACTGCCGAGCGAGGGCAACGCCCCCTTCTCACTTGAGGGGGTGTTGGCGAGAGAAAGCATTCCCCATATGTTTTAGATGCGAGGGAAGAAATTATTCGCCCCAATTCTGACAAAAAAGGGGCCTTTACTTGCCACCTGCAAACAAAGAGTGTCCACACAAGGGGTTGGGCGGGAGAGAAAGAAAACGACTTCTCAGAAGGTTTAAGTCCCCAGAATTGGTATGTGTGAGAGAACAAAGAATCTGACCCTGAGTGGATAATAAACTCATGACAAAAAAAAACAGGCTGTCGAGAAAGCAAGCTGATCGTTTGATTTTACTGTTAGATTTTTAAGTTCGATTCCGGTATACGAGCAAACTGCTCGGGTGAAATTCGGATGAAATCCGACGAACAGGGAAATCTCTCCGTTAAAGACCATGAATGGTCTTAGTTGAATAATTATCTCAATAAATTATTACTATTATTAATTAATATCGCTTAAAAGCCTTTTATTCCCGAATTTTCGCCTAAAAGTAGTAAAAAAATATTTTCGAATTTATTCGCATGCATTTCGTAAATACGAAAATTAAGTATCCCTACTAAGTATCCTACCTCATTGTACTCGGTGACAGTGATTAAGCATTATCAGAGACTAAATAGATGCCGATGTTTGGCACGTGAAAGAAAGTGCATTTCTTGTGGGCATTTCTCATGGGTGAATGGAACAGATTGTGTTTAAATTTTACCTCTGCGAAGCTATTAGTAATTTTTTTGAAAAAAATAAAATATTTATCTGAATCTGAATGTTTTATCTGTTTATGAAAAATAATCAACAATGAGGAAAATATTGTTTTTCTTCTAACTTTAAATAATTAAGAAAATATTATATGACTGCAAAATTGTTATTCAAACTGAAACATGAAATTATCGTATAAAGCATTTTTATTTTCATTAAACAAGTGCAGCTGTAAAGGTGAAGACTTGCATCGCAAACAAGATATACGCAGAATCCTTGTATGAAGAAAAAAATTAGTAAACTATCTATTTACTAGCACATTAAAAGCTACTAAAATACTCTCAACATTTACATACGTACAAACACACACTTTCTAATTTAATCTATGATGACATTTTTTTTTTTTTTTTTTTTTTTTTTTATGAAGCGTTTTCGGAAAACATGAATACCGTTCATATCAATGGGTGTTAGAACTTTACATCTACGTTGGTCAGCTATGTGAAATTTATTTGCAGTCAACAATATCCCCCTTGAAGTTCCCCTTGAGGTAATTGACATGGTTAGGCTCCCTGATGACGAGACCTGTCGGTTACCTCTGTTGTTTTATGGTTCAGTTCCGGCACTTATACAGAATCTTGCCGTTGGTGCGTGGATGCCCAGAGTGCTTGATTTCTATTTGTTTTTTGTCTATTTTAGTATAATTTTTTATCTATATCTGTTGGATTATTTATTTGTTTTTTTCATTATGGGGATATGAAGCTTCTGCGCTATCCTTTATTGAAAATGTTTTCTTTGCAGGATATATTTTATGTTATAGTAATTTAGCAGTCTATGCTTGAATTTTAATTTTGTTTATTTCTATTATTTACTTTTTACGTTCTATACATCACTAGGTATAAAGTATGCGAATAAATACCGTTAAAAATGACGAATATAATTCAATGTAAATCAATATTTTAATAACAATATTTTGACTGTATAGAGCAGGGGTGGCCAAAGCGGCGACCGCGGTCGACTGGTAGACCGTGTAACTATTACCAGTCGCCCGCCTGCCTGATATGTAATTGGTTGGGAATCAAAATGGATTTATTACTCTTTGTAAAAGTGATGATGATATTCCAAGTCTAACAAACTACCATTGCATTATCCAACAGCAGGCATTGTGCTCAAAAATATTGAATTCAGATGTGATGAATTTCGCATTTAAAATAGTTAATTCTATTCGTGGAAGAAGTTTGCAAAGACGCAGATTCAGAGCATTGCTAGAGGAACGTGAATCTGATTTCGGGGAACTACTTTTACACACTGCCGTACGCTGGCTAAGCCGTGCTAAGTTTTAAAAAGATTCTTGGATCTTTTTCCTGACATAAAATAATTATGGCAACTGTTAATACATCATATCCTCAATTGGAAGATAAGTACATTACAGGAAAGCTAAATGAATTAAATTTGCAACTTCAAGGAAAGAACAAAACATTAACTGAAATGGTTAGCGATGTTAATGCATTCAAGGGGAAACTTACATTCCTAGAAGCACAATTGAGGAGAGGAGATTTAAAACAATTTGAAAATATGGCAGCAAATTTTTAATATATGCTCAAATGAATGCGATCAATATGCTGATAAGATATCTCTGTTACGAAATGAGTTTCTAGAAGATTTAAAGATATTTATAAAACAGAGGATATAATATTATTCATGTCATTCCCATTCAATGATGAAATAAAAAATAGAAGAAATATCAATAAAATTAAAAGAATTTTTGGATGTGGATCAAATGCTAGTTGAGAATGAAATCCTTAACCTAAAATGCGATATATTTTTGAAATCAAGAGCTTCGTCTCAAAATAGTTATTGGAATTTACTTTGTGGAGAAAAATATTCATGTTTATGGTGCTGTGCAGCATATTTAACAACCTTTCTCGGCTCTACTTACCTCTGCGAAACATTTTCTACCATGAATGCACTCAAAACAAAACATCGCTCCCGTTTAACAGATGACCATTTGGTAGTATGTTTACGAATAGCTATAAGTGCATAGGAACCACAGTATGAAAAGCTTGCCGAAAATATGCAATGTCATGTTTCCAGCGCGTCCTCTAATATGAAATAAAAATAATAGTTAACATTAATTTACAATAATATTGTTCGCATTAATGAGAAAATAAAAGAACATATTGTTTTATTTATAAACTAATTACTTTTTAAGAAGAAAACCTTTTATCTCTTATTAACATAACTTGATATTGAATATAATTAGTAATATGTATGATTATTTTAAATTTAAACTAATTTTTGGCTTTATATTACTAATTTTCTTATGATCACTCAACACATACGATGTTGGTAGACCGCAGCCTATAATTTAAATTAAAAGTCGCCCGTAGTGATCAAAAGTTGGCCACCACTGGTATAGAGGTATAAAAAGGTATGGTACGTTTTTAGTGTTTAATCTGTTAAACACTTATTAAAATGCATTGGGACTCAATTTCTTTTAAAAGAGAACTGTCACTCGAAACATTTTACTTTATGCTATGGATATATCTATCTTCTAATAAATAAAAACGGTAGTGTTATTCATTGCAAAATCAGTACTCTTACCCCCCCCCCAAAAAAAAAAAAAAAGCGCTGAAAATAAACGAAAATGGTCATGTTTAAGTAAAAAAATGTCCAGCGCCACGAAATACTTAGATCATGAAATAATTATCAACACCATCACCGAAAAATAACTGTAGTCCAAATAAGTGTAACCCAGTGGTCTACCGAAAAAGGAAATGAAGCGCCTAACGAAATTTATCTTGGCGATAACCATCTTCGGGCAGGGTTGCCAGGTAAATCGAAGAGAACCAGGATTTGAAATGAAGCCCCGATAGATACCCGCTTTGGCATCCAAGAGAGTCTACTGAAAATTCCGTCTTAATCAAAATGAAAATCAAATTTAGGCAGGTACTATTTTTTCCTCTCTTGTGCATAAACAGAGGCGAAAAAATTATTCATTTGTAAGTGGTTGTTTATTTCATTTCTATAGGAGTTGATGAAAAATGTACAAGGGAATTTTGTGTTTTTTTCAGCTTCACCGGAGCTTGGAACGCAGACCCCCCCCCACACACACACACATACACAAACAACAACAACAACATACACAAACGCACATACTTGTGTAATAATACCACTGCGTTCCCCTGTTTGAAAAGCATTGTGTGCGCGTTTGTAATAGGAAGTCTTATGTCTTGAAGCTTAAAGAATTGGAAATCAGAAGGATACACGTTTCATAAATTCCCTCAAACATCAATTTCTAAGATAATATGGAATACAAACATACATATCTTAAATCAGAAAATAAGTTGAGCTCAAATATTCAGGTAATAAATGCAGCCCTATACAGAAAGTCGTTCGCACTTTGTGAAAACGATTTTAATAGTTAAGTTTTAAGTATAAATTCTTATTTTTTTGCTGCGATTTGCTTCTATCTGATAGCCATGGTTCTTGACAATAGACTCTAGCTCGAATTTTCCACGAAAGTAAACTTTTTCTTAGTACTGTCATGTCAATTTTACCCATTCCTCTTCGACCGTTTTCCAAAATCCGTTCAGTATTCTTGGATGCCGTTTCCCTAAGGATGACGAAAATAAATTACGATATCGATTCCATAAAGTGTGAACGACCTTCTATATTTCTGACATAATATAATCTAACATGATATATATCACGCATATATGACACTAGCTTTATAATGGCGTTGCACGGGTGTACCCTTAATAAGGCTTACTTGTATATTATGTACACTTGTAATTTTATGCCAATCGATACCTCTCCCCACTTCTCAGCAACCCATCACCATATTATAATCCCCCCCCCCCAATGCTGTCGTTCGGCATGTATTCGTCTTCCTTTTATTTTAAAGCAAGAATCTTATGGATATACGTTTCCTACTTTGAGATATGAAGGTATATGTGAAAAAAAGTTTAGCCCCTCCCCCCCCCCCCTTGGGGCCGAATTTTGAAAATCCTGAAATCGATTTTAGGTAATCAAGTTCCTTACATTTTAAAGCAAGAATCTTAGGGCTATCTATTTTCCTCTAAGAGATATGAAGGAATATGTGATAAAACACGCAAAAACACGTTTAGCCCCCCTCCCCCCCCTTTGGGGGCCGAATTTTAAAATATCCTGAAAATAATGTTTAGGTATTCATGTTCCTTACATTTTAAAGCAAGAATCTTATGGATATCAATTTTCTTCTATGAGATATGAAGGAATATGTTAAAAGCACGTTTTGCCCCCCTCCCTCCCCTTGGGGGCCGAATTTTGAAAAATCGCTTCTTAAATGACGCCTTCAGCACAAAAGTAATAATCTCCGAAAATTTGATATCTGTATCTCCAATAGTTTTTGCTGGGCGTTGATACGTGAGTAAGTCAGGACTTCTGCCTTTATATATATAGATAATATAACCGAAAGATTATATTATGTAAGCCGTATACTTCTCACATAATACAATCTTTAAATACAAGGAAAATTATGTGAATTTTCCGTGTAAAAGAATTTTCACAAAAATGAAATAAATTTTTATTAAAAGTCTCTTTAATTTAATCTTCGCCTTCCCTTTCAAATCCATAATTCTGACGCAGATTTCTGTTACTTATGGTTACGAATCGAACGACCGATTCCGGTGCGATGAAGTTTTATCGATGTCGCCACGATTCTGAAAACCCGCCACAGGCCCACTCACGCGTTCGGACGGGGAAACGCAAAACATTTCCCCTTCGGAGTTTCGTAAACAATCCTCCAGTGGGCCGGAAAAATTATCCCGTACTTGTCGCTCTAACGGCACCTCCAGCACTGGCCCGTAAAGCTGCCGTCAGTCCTGTGTTTGTTGGGTATATATATATATATATATATATATATATATATATATATATATATATATATATATATATATATATACATATATACATATATATATATATATATATATATATATATATATGTATATATATATATATATATATATATATATATATTGTAAGGATCCGTTACGACCTTTCCGAAAAAATCACCCAGACAGCCGGACCTCCCACAGCAGGTGACCTGCGAACAGTTCTATAGATCAGCGTCAAGGTGTCTGGAAGCAGAGAATAGTGTTGCTCCTAGCCGCCGCCCCTGGGAGGACGTAAACTAATGAATATTTAGACGTGAACTAATGATTTTCAGATCAGCTGATTTATAAGAGCCGACCACATGGATTCGTCGTCAAGCGAATCACAGCCAACGAACATGACATCACAAATTGGGCCAGCCAACCTAAAAATTTGCAGTCACGTGACCGGAAGCACGAGTGCCAACGCCGGAGAAAGGAATCCAGTTTTTAGGGCAGACTTGGTCGAGACTCTCATCTAGAGAGCACCTTTCGTCTCAGAGGTCCTGGAGTGACCGTCTTCATCCTGAACTTTATTTTTCAGAGCAGCCCGCTCTAAGCTTCTATTCAACTAATACTTCACCCTGAAGTATAGCTATCTCAGAGCATCCTGCTCTACAGGCTTCTGTTAGCACGTTACTTCATCAAGAAGTTATCTTCATATTTCAGAGCAGCCCGCTCTATAAGCTTCTCGTTAGCTATAACTTTTCCTTACGAAGTTACTCTATTTTCAGAGCTGTATGCCCTAGAGGCTGTGTACCGACCTTCTAGTTCAGTTGTGAATGTAATTGCCGACATCTCATCGAAATTATTTGGCTATTACGAAGGCCAGTTCCCTCTATGTCTAGAGGTAGATCAACACATTTGTAAATAGTGTAAAAAGTTTCCGACTTAAATTTAATAAAATTGTATTTTAATGTAGTAGACTGACTCTGAACATTTTTAGCTACCCGGAGTCTTAAGTTATCACTGTCTACTAAAAATGGTGGCAGCGTGTCTGGGATTTTGCCATTAAAAAAAATAGGCAATCTACCCCTTCGAATTAGGAAATTAGAGTAGGAAGACCATCTAGGACATTTTGTGCGGACGTCGCGTCCCCAGTGTGTGCATCACAGATACCAGTATATAGCAGCGAGCAGCGAACCAACAGTGGATTTGTGCAGCGATCAAGTATTGGTGCTTCATATTAAATAAGGAAATCCCCCCAGAACCAACATGGAAAGACTTCGCCTAGCTTCAATGAGAGCCTACAATCCAGTCTTCAAATTAGACAAGGTAAGCCTGTTCTCATTAGAGGTAAAAGTAATTGATTGATTAATTAAAAGTAAATTAATTGATTAGAATCTGTGTAAATATTAACATGTGTAAATTAATGTTTCATGGGAAATAACTATTGAATGGGAATAAGTAAATTATCTGTGAGAAATTAATTAATTTAGTTAAAAGTAAATTAATAAAGTATTAGAATTGTTTATGCAAAAGAATAAAGTAAAAATGAATTGTATGCAATGTGTTTAAAATTTTAAAAAAAAAAGTGAATGAAAAAATATTTGGTAGATCAATACTAGAACTGTGTTTTGCCAACTAATTTAGTCAATTATTGAAATTAAGTAATTGTGTATTGCAATCTAATTTAGTCAATTACTAAAATTAAGAAATTGTGTATTGCAAATTAAATTAGCCAATTATTGAAATTAAGTAATTGTGTATTGCAAACCAATTTAGTCAATTACTGAAATTAAGAAATTGTGTATTGCAAATTAAATTAGCCAAATATTGAAATTAAGTAACTGTGCAAATTAATTTAGTCAGTTATTGAAGTTGTGTAGAGTGCTTAAGATTATATTGAAGTAGCATTGATTTATTATGCGTGTGAAATTTGGTCTGAAAAATTTTAAACATT
Organism: Dolomedes plantarius; assembly: GCA_907164885.2. Taxonomy (NCBI): domain Eukaryota; kingdom Metazoa; phylum Arthropoda; class Arachnida; order Araneae; family Dolomedidae; genus Dolomedes; species Dolomedes plantarius. The sequence continues at coordinate 59,164,759 of OU015494.1, read as the reverse complement.
TTTATGTGCCATGTTAGTATTTCAAAAGAGTCTGTTAAACTGTAATCTTTCGGAGTAACCGACCCCCCCCCCTTTTCATGAAAGAACATAGCAGTAGAATTCCCCGAATTGAAAGGGCTCTATTGTTAAAAAGCGAGAAAAGCGGACAACCAGTTCTTTTGTTGTGTTGAGGTCACGATTCCGAGGTTTCCGGTAAGGTTAAGTTGTGGATAAACGGTTAAAGAGGGATTGATATCAGTTAGTTAAGGAGGTAAAATGTCGTTTTTAGCAAAATACAAGAAAATTGACTTGCAGAATTTGGCTTTTGAGCTGCAAGTATAAATACAAGAATCAGATAGAATAATCGATCTGGCAAAGAAGATTTCAGAAAGTGAAGGTTTCGAGGAAGAGAGCGCGAAAAATATTCTCGTAAATCTTATAGAAGATAGAAAATTGCAGGAGATTAAAGAAGCCGAGAGAGCGGAAAAAGCAGCAGAACGCGCTTTTGAGCTTGAAGAGAAAGCAGCAGAACGCTCTTTTGAGCTTGAAAAACTTAAAATCACACTAATTGGGGAAAATAGTAGTGTGAATTCCGTGAACTCAGAAAGCGGGAACCCGCCTAGGCATGTTAAATCGGTAATGCAGAGGTATGATGCCGAAAAGATAGACATAGCTTTATTCTTAAAATTGTTTGAGAGGCAAGCTAGGAAATTGCAAATGTATGATTGTGATTTAGTGTCAGGGTTACTAAGCCTTTTGCCGAGCGAAATAGCGGAATAATCATCAGGGAACCTGAAGAAAAAAATGATAACTACGAATATGTTAAGTCGGTACTGCTAGACAGGTTTAAACTCAGTGCCGAAGCATTCCGTACGAAGTTCCAAAACCATCAACGGCAGAACGGTGCTTTGTGGGAAGATTTAATATTTGAATTGAGGAGCTATTTAGAGGGATGGTTAGATGGAATTGAAATTAAAGATTTTGAGTCACTCAAAGAACTTATGGTAGCCGACCAAATAAAGCGACGCGTACCAGCGGAAATTAAAGATCATTTCGTAGATCTATGGAGAACACTAAATGATCCTATAAACTTAGTAAATAAGCTAGACGCGTATGAGTCGACCCTCCGATTCATAAAGAAACCGACGCAAATTAAACTACCCGAAAATAAAAAGGTAGACCGCCCCAAGCAGTCAGAGAAAGTTAGTCCCGCGACGAAAACGGGAGTAGAGAAATCAGGTACAAAAGAGTGGCGCAACGCTGCTAATAAAAATAACAATGATAGGAGGACCAGGGAGTATGAGAAGCGAAGTGGCCCCATCTGCTTTCAGTGTGGTCAGAATGGACATGTCCACCCGAACTGTCCAGAATTAAATAAATCCAGAGAAATCATAAACAACCTAGTTACGACGGAAGATTTTTCTTTTGTTTTTAAGTCCTACTTAAGCGAAGCTTACGTGAATCGGGTCGAAACCATATTATTACGTGATAGCGGGAGTAGCGCAGATTTGTGCCCTGTTAAATTAGTTAAACCCGGAGATTTCATCGTAGAGAATATTTTGCTGAAACAGCTCTTGGAAAATGAATTTAGACGTTTACCTTTAGATCGCGTAACACTTGAGAGCCTCGAATTCGGCCAGGTGATAGCAAAGGCCGCCGTGGTAGGTAAGATTGTGGAAATGAACCACTACTTGCTGGGAAATTCCACTCAGGAGCTGATAGAGGCGCAAATATTAAAACTAGCTAGCGTAAATGCGGTCGTAACCCAAAGTCGAGGAATGCGGAAGGAAATTCAAACGGGAATTAAGGTAGAGAACGGGGAAACGGCAGAGCAAATAACTGAGTCGCAGGAACCCGAGGTAAATTCACCGGATGAATTAAAAGAACTTGAATTTCCAATAGTCGTCGAGACTAAAAATGCGTTAGTGGAAGAGAGTGCCGACACTATCGTTTTAGAACAAAAAAATTGCCCTGAACTTACATCTATTTGGGAAAAAGTTAAGCCACAGAAAACCATGGGAATTGTGGTCAAAAATTAATTACTTTTTAGGAAACCCCGAGATCACAGAGGGGAGGAAAGAAAACAATTGATTGTACCAACTAAGTACAGGTCTAAAGTTTTGAGTTTATGCCATGATGGCATCGGATCGCTCATCGGAATGTCAAAAAGTAAATAGAAATTAGTGAGGTATTATTTTTGGCCCCAGTGCATAAAAGAGTGTAAGGACTATGTTAGGTCATGGGACCTGTGTTAAAGAGTAGAGAGATCGAGAGAACGGAAGAAAGCCCCGTTGAAATTAGTCCCAGAAATTACGGACGTTTTCACGGGAATTAATGTAGAGATCATTGGTCGTTTGCAGACCCCACCAAAAGAAACCGGTATATTTTAAACGATTTGTGGAAGTATCCGGAAGCCATAACTTTGAGTACTTTAAACTTAGAACATGTTACGGATACTCTATTAGAAAATTTCAGTCGGATAGGGTTCCGAAGGAATTGCAATTATATAATTTTACCGAATTCACAAGCAAATTAACGACCACGTTTCTGGAGGAAGTTCATATTAAGGTGACGCGGAACGAAATGTTTCATCCGCAAAGAAATCCCGTCGAGCGCTTCAACCGCACCATTGAACGACTCTTGAAAGTTAATTGACTTGAGGCGGAAGAGAATTGGGAGGTAGGGTTACCCTCAGCCATGTTGGCACTTGGATACATGACTCATATGGTTATGGTTTTTAGCATCGCCGAACTGATATTTAGGAAGAAATTAAGGGTGTCGGAAACACTACTTTTAGGAAAATGGTGTAGGAATTCGCCGGAGACTAATGTGGTTACAGATTATGTTTTCAAATTCATGAATAGGCTACGAAACTATCAGAACATCGCTTCCGAAACCAAAAGGGAGATTAAAGTTAGCAGAAAAACTTGTTACGATAAAGGGTCAGTGAGAAGGGAGTTTAAAATTGGGGAGAAAGTTGAATGGTGAGGGGAGTGCTATGCAGCGTTTCGAGAATTGAAAACGAAACCAACCGAGAAACCTGTTTTGTACGCTCCGGATTTTGCCAAAGAAATTATCCTGCACACCGATGCATGTGACATTGGTATCGTATAATTTTGGCACAAAAGAGACCGCAGAGATTCACCATCGAGACGGATCATAATCCGTTCGTTTTTCTTAAGACGAATGCGGGAAATAACCAAAGGCTTATGAGATGGGCTCTTGCCTTACAGCCTTTCAATTATCAAATTATCCACAAATCTGATAAATTGATAGGTCATGCCGATTGCCTAAGCCGTTTGATGGCAGAATAGAAACCTTAAGTCAGGCGTAATGTTGTAAATAAATTAATGTAGTGTGAAAATAATTAATGAATTGTGTAAATAAATTAAGTGTATTAATTTCTTAGGTAACGTAGTAATATCATAATGTATTAGAATAAATGTACTAACCTGTGTAGTCAGTAAATGTAGTAATAATTGTGCAGTAAATTAAATTCATTGCCTCTAATGATGTATCAGGTGAGCTGTGTCTAACCGTGATTTTCAGATTTTGCCATTATGCCAAAATCTCCTTCAAGGAGGGAGGGGTTGTAAGAATCCGTTAGGACCTTTCCGAATAAATCACCCAGACAGCCGGACCTCCCACAGCAGGTGACCTGCGAACAGTTCTATAGATCAGCGTCAAGGTGTCTGGAAGCAGAGAATAGTGTTGCTCCTAGCCGCCGCCCCTGGGAGGACGTAAACTAATGAATATTTAGACGTGAACTAATGATTTTCAGATCAGCTGATTTATAAGAGCCGACCACATGGATTCGTCGTCAAGCGAATCACAGCCAACGAACATGACATCACAAATTGGGCCAGCCAACCTAAAAATTTGCAGTCACGTGACCGGAAGCACGAGTGCCAACGCCGGAGAAAGGAATCCAGTTTTTAGGGCAGACTTGGTCGAGACTCTCATCTAGAGAGCACCTTTCGTCTCAGAGGTCCTGGAGTGACCGTCTTCATCCTGAACTTTATTTTTCAGAGCAGCCCGCTCTAAGCTTCTATTCAACTAATACTTCACCCTGAAGTATAGCTATCTCAGAGCATCCTGCTCTACAGGCTTCTGTTAGCACGTTACTTCATCAAGAAGTTATCTTCATATTTCAGAGCAGCCCGCTCTATAAGCTTCTCGTTAGCTATAACTTTTCCTTACGAAGTTACTCTATTTTCAGAGCTGTATGCCCTAGAGGCTGTGTACCGACCTTCTAGTTCAGTTGTGAATGTAATTGCCGACATCTCATCGAAATTATTTGGCTATTACGAAGGCCAGTTCCCTCTATGTCTAGAGGTAGATCAACACATTTGTAAATAGTGTAAAAAGTTTCCGACTTAAATTTAATAAAATTGTATTTTAATGTAGTAGACTGACTCTGAACATTTTTAGCTACCCGGAGTCTTAAGTTATCACTGTCTACTAAAAATGGTGGCAGCGTGTCTGGGATTTTGCCATTAAAAAAAAAATAGGCAATCTACCCCTTCGAATTAGGAAATTAGAGTAGGAAGCCCATCTAGGACATTTTGTGCGGACGTCGCGTCCCCAGTGTGTGCATCACAGATACCAGTATATAGCAGCGAGCAGCGAACCATCAGTGGATTTGTGCAGCGATCAAGTATTGGTGCTTCATATTAAATAAGGAAATCCCCCCAGAACCAACATGGAAAGACTTCGCCTAGCTTCAATGAGAGCCTACAATCCAGTCTTCAAATTAGACAAGGTAAGCCTGTTCTCATTAGAGGTAAAAGTAATTGATTGATTAATTAAAGGTAAATTAATTGATTAGAATCTGTGTAAATGTTAACATGTGTAAATTAATGTTTCATGGGAAATAACTATTGAATGGGAATAAGTAAATTATCTGTGAGAAATTAATTAATTTAGTTAAAAGTAAATTAATAAAGTATTAGAATTGTTTATGCAAAAGAATAAAGTAAAAATGAATTGTATGCAATGTGTTTAAAATTTAAAAAAAAAAGTGAATGAACAAATATTTGGTAGATCAATACTAGAACTGTGTTTTGCCAACTAATTTAGTCAATTATTGAAATTAAGTAATTGTGTATTGCAATCTAATTTAGTCAATTACTAAAATTAAGAAATTGTGTATTGCAAATTAAATTAGCCAATTATTGAAATTAAGTAATTGTGTATTGCAAACCAATTTAGTCAATTACTGAAATTAAGAAATTGTGTATTGCAAATTAAATTAGCCAAATATTGAAATTAAGTAACTGTGCAAATTAATTTAGTCAGTTATTGAAGTTGTGTAGAGTGCTTAAGATTATATTGAAGTAGCATTGATTTATTATGCGTGTGAAATTTGGTCTGAAAAATTTTAAACATTTTTATGTGCCATGTTAGTATTTCAAAAGAGTCTGTTAAACTGTAATCTTTCGGAGTAACCCCCCCCCCCTTTTCATGAAAGAACATAGCAGTAGAATTCCCCGAATTGAAAGGGCTCTATTGTTAAAAAGCGAGAAAAGCGGACAACCAGTTCTTTTGTTGTGTTGAGGTCACGATTCCGAGGTTTCCGGTAAGGTTAAGTTGTGGATAAACGGTTAAAGAGGGATTGATATCAGTTAGTTAAGGAGGTAAAATGTCGTTTTTAGCAAAATACAAGAAAATTGACTTGCAGAATTTGGCTTTTGAGCTGCAAGTATAAATACAAGAATCAGATAGAATAATCGATCTGGCAAAGAAGATTTCAGAAAGTGAAGGTTTCGAGGAAGAGAGCGCGAAAAATATTCTCGTAAATCTTATAGAAGATAGAAAATTGCAGGAGATTAAAGAAGCCGAGAGAGCGGAAAAAGCAGCAGAACGCGCTTTTGAGCTTGAAGAGAAAGCAGCAGAACGCTCTTTTGAGCTTGAAAAACTTAAAATCACACTAATTGGGGAAAATAGTAGTGTGAATTCCGTGAACTCAGAAAGCGGGAACCCGCCTAGGCATGTTAAATCGGTAATGCAGAGGTATGATGCCGAAAAGATAGACATAGCTTTATTCTTAAAATTGTTTGAGAGGCAAGCTAGGAAATTGCAAATTTATGATTGTGATTTAGTGTCAGGGTTACTAAGCCTTTTGCCGAGCGAAATAGCGGAATAATCATCAGGGAACCTGAAGAAAAAAATGATAACTACGAATATGTTAAGTCGGTACTGCTAGACAGGTTTAAACTCAGTGCCGAAGCATTCCGTACGAAGTTCCAAAACCATCAACGGCAGAACGGTGCTTTGTGGGAAGATTTAATATTTGAATTGAGGAGCTATTTAGAGGGATGGTTAGATGGAATTGAAATTAAAGATTTTGAGTCACTCAAAGAACTTATGGTAGCCGACCAAAATAAAGCGACGCGTACCAGCGGAAATTAAAGATCATTTCGTAGATCTATGGAGAACACTAAATGATCCTATAAACTTAGTAAATAAGCTAGACGCGTATGAGTCGACCCTCCGATTCATAAAGAAACCGACGCAAATTAAACTACCCGAAAATAAAAAGGTAGACCGCCCCAAGCAGTCAGAGAAAGTTAGTCCCGCGACGAAAACGGGAGTAGAGAAATCAGGCACAAAAGAGTGGCGCAACGCTGCTAATAAAAATAACAATGATAGGAGGACCAGGGAGTATGAGAAGCGAAGTGGCCCCATCTGCTTTCAGTGTGGTCAGAATGGACATGTCCACCCGAACTGTCCAGAATTAAATAAATCCAGAGAAATCATAAACAACCTAGTTACGACGGAAGATTTTTCTTTTGTTTTTAAGTCCTACTTAAGCGAAGCTTACGTGAATCGGGTCGAAACCATATTATTACGTGATAGCGGGAGTAGCGCAGATTTGTGCCCTGTTAAATTAGTTAAACCCGGAGATTTCATCGTAGAGAATATTTGGCTGAAACAGCTCTTGGAAAATGAATTTAGACGTTTACCTTTAGATCGCGTAACACTTGAGAGCCTCGAATTCGGCCAGGTGATAGCAAAGGCCGCCGTGGTAGGTAAGATTGTGGAAATGAACCACTATTTGCTGGGAAATTCCACTCAGGAGCTGATAGAGGCGCAAATATTAAAACTAGCTAGCGTAAATGCGGTCGTAACCCAAAGTCGAGGAATGCGGAAGGAAATTCAAACGGGAATTAAGGTAGAGAACGGGGAAACGGCAGAGCAAATAACTGAGTCGCAGGAACCCGAGGTAAATTCACCGGATGAATTAAAAGAACTTGAATTTCCAATAGTCGTCGAGACTAAAAATGCGTTAGTGGAAGAGAGTGCCGACACTATCGTTTTAGAACAAAAAAATTGCCCTGAACTTACATCTATTTGGGAAAAAGTTAAGCCACAGAAAACCATGGGAATTGTGGTCAAAAATTAATTACTTTTTAGGAAACCCCGAGATCACAGAGGGGAGGAAAGAAAACAATTGATTGTACCAACTAAGTACAGGTCTAAAGTTTTGAGTTTATGCCATGATGGCATCGGATCGCTCATCGGAATGTCAAAAAGTAAATAGAAATTAGTGAGGTATTATTTTTGGCCCCAGTGCATAAAAGAGTGTAAGGACTATGTTAGGTCATGGGACCTGTGTTAAAGAGTAGAGAGATCGAGAGAACGGAAGAAAGCCCCGTTGAAATTAGTCCCAGAAATTACGGACGTTTTCACGGGAATTAATGTAGAGATCATTGGTCGTTTGCAGACCCCACCAAAAAGAAACCGGTATATTTTAAACGATTTGTGGAAGTATCCGGAAGCCATAACTTTGAGTACTTTAAACTTAGAACATGTTACGGATACTCTATTAGAAAATTTCAGTCGGATAGGGTTTCCGAAGGAATTGCAATTATATAATTTTACCGAATTCACAAGCAAATTAACGACCACGTTTCTGGAGGAAGTTCATATTAAGGTGACGCGGAACGCAATGTTTCATCCGCAAAGAAATCCCGTCGAGCGCTTCAACCGCACCATTGAACGACTCTTGAAAGTTAATTGACTTGAGGCGGAAGAGAATTGGGAGGTAGGGTTACCCTCAGCCATGTTGGCACTTGGATACATGACTCATATGGTTATGGTTTTTAGCATCGCCGAACTGATATTTAGGAAGAAATTAAGGGTGTCGGAAACACTACTTTTAGGAAAATGGTGTAGGAATTCGCCGGAGACTAATGTGGTTACAGATTATGTTTTCAAATTCATGAATAGGCTACGAAACTATCAGAACATCGCTTCCGAAACCAAAAGGGAGATTAAAGTTAGCAGAAAAACTTGTTACGATAAAGGGTCAGTGAGAAGGGAGTTTAAAATTGGGGAGAAAGTTGAATGGTGAGGGGAGTGCTATGCAGCGTTTCGAGAATTGAAAACGAAACCAACCGAGAAACCTGTTTTGTACGCTCCGGATTTTGCCAAAGAAATTATCCTGCACACCGATGCATGTGACATTGGTATCGTATAATTTTGGCACAAAAGAGACCGCAGAGATTCACCATCGAGACGGATCATAATCCGTTCGTTTTTCTTAAGACGAATGCGGGAAATAACCAAAGGCTTATGAGATGGGCTCTTGCCTTACAGCCTTTCAATTATCAAATTATCCACAAATCTGATAAATTGATAGGTCATGCCGATTGCCTAAGCCGTTTGATGGCAGAATAGAAACCTTAAGTCAGGCGTAATGTTGTAAATAAATTAATGTAGTGTGAAAATAATTAATGAATTGTGTAAATAAATTAAGTGTATTAATTTCTTAGGTAACGTAGTAATATCATAATGTATTAGAATAAATGTACTAACCTGTGTAGTCAGTAAATGTAGTAATAATTGTGCAGTAAATTAAATTCATTGCCTCTAATGATGTATCAGGTGAGCTGTGTCTAACCGTGATTTTCAGATTTTGCCATTATGCCAAAATCTCCTTCAAGGAGGGAGGGGTTGTAAGAATCCGTTAGGACCTTTCCGAATAAATCACCCAGACAGCCGGACCTCCCACAGCAGGTGACCTGCGAACAGTTCTATAGATCAGCGTCAAGGTGTCTGGAAGCAGAGAATAGTGTTGCTCCTAGCCGCCGCCCCTGGGAGGACGTAAACTAATGAATATTTAGACGTGAACTAATGATTTTCAGATCAGCTGATTTATAAGAGCCGACCACATGGATTCGTCGTCAAGCGAATCACAGCCAACGAACATGACATCACAAATTGGGCCAGCCAACCTAAAAATTTGCAGTCACGTGACCGGAAGCACGAGTGCCAACGCCGGAGAAAGGAATCCAGTTTTTAGGGCAGACTTGGTCGAGACTCTCATCTAGAGAGCACCTTTCGTCTCAGAGGTCCTGGAGTGACCGTCTTCATCCTGAACTTTATTTTTCAGAGCAGCCCGCTCTAAGCTTCTATTCAACTAATACTTCACCCTGAAGTATAGCTATCTCAGAGCATCCTGCTCTACAGGCTTCTGTTAGCACGTTACTTCATCAAGAAGTTATCTTCATATTTCAGAGCAGCCCGCTCTATAAGCTTCTCGTTAGCTATAACTTTTCCTTACGAAGTTACTCTATTTTCAGAGCTGTATGCCCTAGAGGCTGTGTACCGACCTTCTAGTTCAGTTGTGAATGTAATTGCCGACATCTCATCGAAATTATTTGGCTATTACGAAGGCCAGTTCCCTCTATGTCTAGAGGTAGATCAACACATTTGTAAATAGTGTAAAAAGTTTCCGACTTAAATTTAATAAAATTGTATTTTAATGTAGTAGACTGACTCTGAACATTTTTAGCTACCCGGAGTCTTAAGTTATCACAGTCTACTAAAAATGGTGGCAGCGTGTCTGGGATTTTGCCATTAAAAAAAAATAGGCAATCTACCCCTTCGAATTAGGAAATTAGAGTAGGAAGACCATCTAGGACATTTTGTGCGGACGTCGCGTCCCCAGTGTGTGCATCACAGATACCAGTATATAGCAGCGAGCAGCGAACCATCAGTGGATTTGTGCAGCGATCAAGTATTGGTGCTTCATATTAAATAAGGAAATCCCCCCAGAACCAACATGGAAAGACTTCGCCTAGCTTCAATGAGAGCCTACAATCCAGTCTTCAAATTAGACAAGGTAAGCCTGTTCTCATTAGAGGTAAAAGTAATTGATTGATTAATTAAAGGTAAATTAATTGATTAGAATCTGTGTAAATGTTAACATGTGTAAATTAATGTTTCATGGGAAATAACTATTGAATGGGAATAAGTAAATTATCTGTGAGAAATTAATTAATTTAGTTAAAAGTAAATTAATAAAGTATTAGAATTGTTTATGCAAAAGAATAAAGTAAAAATGAATTGTATGCAATGTGTTTAAAATTTAAAAAAAAAAGTGAATGAACAAATATTTGGTAGATCAATACTAGAACTGTGTTTTGCCAACTAATTTAGTCAATTATTGAAATTAAGTAATTGTGTATTGCAATCTAATTTAGTCAATTACTAAAATTAAGAAATTGTGTATTGCAAATTAAATTAGCCAATTATTGAAATTAAGTAATTGTGTATTGCAAACCAATTTAGTCAATTACTGAAATTAAGAAATTGTGTATTGCAAATTAAATTAGCCAAATATTGAAATTAAGTAACTGTGCAAATTAATTTAGTCAGTTATTGAAGTTGTGTAGAGTGCTTAAGATTATATTGAAGTAGCATTGATTTATTATGCGTGTGAAATTTGGTCTGAAAAATTTTAAACATTTTTATGTGCCATGTTAGTATTTCAAAAGAGTCTGTTAAACTGTAATCTTTCGGAGTAACCCCCCCCCTTTTCATGAAAGAACATAGCAGTAGAATTCCCCGAATTGAAAGGGCTCTATTGTTAAAAAGCGAGAAAAGCGGACAACCAGTTCTTTTGTTGTGTTGAGGTCACGATTCCGAGGTTTCCGGTAAGGTTAAGTTGTGGATAAACGGTTAAAGAGGGATTGATATCAGTTAGTTAAGGAGGTAAAATGTCGTTTTTAGCAAAATACAAGAAAATTGACTTGCAGAATTTGGCTTTTGAGCTGCAAGTATAAATACAAGAATCAGATAGAATAATCGATCTGGCAAAGAAGATTTCAGAAAGTGAAGGTTTCGAGGAAGAGAGCGCGAAAAATATTCTCGTAAATCTTATAGAAGATAGAAAATTGCAGGAGATTAAAGAAGCCGAGAGAGCGGAAAAAGCAGCAGAACGCGCTTTTGAGCTTGAAGAGAAAGCAGCAGAACGCTCTTTTGAGCTTGAAAAACTTAAAATCACACTAATTGGGGAAAATAGTAGTGTGAATTCCGTGAACTCAGAAAGCGGGAACCCGCCTAGGCATGTTAAATCGGTAATGCAGAGGTATGATGCCGAAAAGATAGACATAGCTTTATTCTTAAAATTGTTTGAGAGGCAAGCTAGGAAATTGCAAATTTATGATTGTGATTTAGTGTCAGGGTTACTAAGCCTTTTGCCGAGCGAAATAGCGGAATAATCATCAGGGAACCTGAAGAAAAAAATGATAACTACGAATATGTTAAGTCGGTACTGCTAGACAGGTTTAAACTCAGTGCCGAAGCATTCCGTACGAAGTTCCAAAACCATCAACGGCAGAACGGTGCTTTGTGGGAAGATTTAATATTTGAATTGAGGAGCTATTTAGAGGGATGGTTAGATGGAATTGAAATTAAAGATTTTGAGTCACTCAAAGAACTTATGGTAGCCGACCAAAATAAAGCGACGCGTACCAGCGGAAATTAAAGATCATTTCGTAGATCTATGGAGAACACTAAATGATCCTATAAACTTAGTAAATAAGCTAGACGCGTATGAGTCGACCCTCCGATTCATAAAGAAACCGACGCAAATTAAACTACCCGAAAATAAAAAGGTAGACCGCCCCAAGCAGTCAGAGAAAGTTAGTCCCGCGACGAAAACGGGAGTAGAGAAATCAGGCACAAAAGAGTGGCGCAACGCTGCTAATAAAAATAACAATGATAGGAGGACCAGGGAGTATGAGAAGCGAAGTGGCCCCATCTGCTTTCAGTGTGGTCAGAATGGACATGTCCACCCGAACTGTCCAGAATTAAATAAATCCAGAGAAATCATAAACAACCTAGTTACGACGGAAGATTTTTCTTTTGTTTTTAAGTCCTACTTAAGCGAAGCTTACGTGAATCGGGTCGAAACCATATTATTACGTGATAGCGGGAGTAGCGCAGATTTGTGCCCTGTTAAATTAGTTAAACCCGGAGATTTCATCGTAGAGAATATTTGGCTGAAACAGCTCTTGGAAAATGAATTTAGACGTTTACCTTTAGATCGCGTAACACTTGAGAGCCTCGAATTCGGCCAGGTGATAGCAAAGGCCGCCGTGGTAGGTAAGATTGTGGAAATGAACCACTATTTGCTGGGAAATTCCACTCAGGAGCTGATAGAGGCGCAAATATTAAAACTAGCTAGCGTAAATGCGGTCGTAACCCAAAGTCGAGGAATGCGGAAGGAAATTCAAACGGGAATTAAGGTAGAGAACGGGGAAACGGCAGAGCAAATAACTGAGTCGCAGGAACCCGAGGTAAATTCACCGGATGAATTAAAAGAACTTGAATTTCCAATAGTCGTCGAGACTAAAAATGCGTTAGTGGAAGAGAGTGCCGACACTATCGTTTTAGAACAAAAAAATTGCCCTGAACTTACATCTATTTGGGAAAAAGTTAAGCCACAGAAAACCATGGGAATTGTGGTCAAAAATTAATTACTTTTTAGGAAACCCCGAGATCACAGAGGGGAGGAAAGAAAACAATTGATTGTACCAACTAAGTACAGGTCTAAAGTTTTGAGTTTATGCCATGATGGCATCGGATCGCTCATCGGAATGTCAAAAAGTAAATAGAAATTAGTGAGGTATTATTTTTGGCCCCAGTGCATAAAAGAGTGTAAGGACTATGTTAGGTCATGGGACCTGTGTTAAAGAGTAGAGAGATCGAGAGAACGGAAGAAAGCCCCGTTGAAATTAGTCCCAGAAATTACGGACGTTTTCACGGGAATTAATGTAGAGATCATTGGTCGTTTGCAGACCCCACCAAAAAGAAACCGGTATATTTTAAACGATTTGTGGAAGTATCCGGAAGCCATAACTTTGAGTACTTTAAACTTAGAACATGTTACGGATACTCTATTAGAAAATTTCAGTCGGATAGGGTTTCCGAAGGAATTGCAATTATATAATTTTACCGAATTCACAAGCAAATTAACGACCACGTTTCTGGAGGAAGTTCATATTAAGGTGACGCGGAACGCAATGTTTCATCCGCAAAGAAATCCCGTCGAGCGCTTCAACCGCACCATTGAACGACTCTTGAAAGTTAATTGACTTGAGGCGGAAGAGAATTGGGAGGTAGGGTTACCCTCAGCCATGTTGGCACTTGGATACATGACTCATATGGTTATGGTTTTTAGCATCGCCGAACTGATATTTAGGAAGAAATTAAGGGTGTCGGAAACACTACTTTTAGGAAAATGGTGTAGGAATTCGCCGGAGACTAATGTGGTTACAGATTATGTTTTCAAATTCATGAATAGGCTACGAAACTATCAGAACATCGCTTCCGAAACCAAAAGGGAGATTAAAGTTAGCAGAAAAACTTGTTACGATAAAGGGTCAGTGAGAAGGGAGTTTAAAATTGGGGAGAAAGTTGAATGGTGAGGGGAGTGCTATGCAGCGTTTCGAGAATTGAAAACGAAACCAACCGAGAAACCTGTTTTGTACGCTCCGGATTTTGCCAAAGAAATTATCCTGCACACCGATGCATGTGACATTGGTATCGTATAATTTTGGCACAAAAGAGACCGCAGAGATTCACCATCGAGACGGATCATAATCCGTTCGTTTTTCTTAAGACGAATGCGGGAAATAACCAAAGGCTTATGAGATGGGCTCTTGCCTTACAGCCTTTCAATTATCAAATTATCCACAAATCTGATAAATTGATAGGTCATGCCGATTGCCTAAGCCGTTTGATGGCAGAATAGAAACCTTAAGTCAGGCGTAATGTTGTAAATAAATTAATGTAGTGTGAAAATAATTAATGAATTGTGTAAATAAATTAAGTGTATTAATTTCTTAGGTAACGTAGTAATATCATAATGTATTAGAATAAATGTACTAACCTGTGTAGTCAGTAAATGTAGTAATAATTGTGCAGTAAATTAAATTCATTGCCTCTAATGATGTATCAGGTGAGCTGTGTCTAACCGTGATTTTCAGATTTTGCCATTATGCCAAAATCTCCTTCAAGGAGGGAGGGGTTGTAAGAATCCGTTAGGACCTTTCCGAATAAATCACCCAGACAGCCGGACCTCCCACAGCAGGTGACCTGCGAACAGTTCTATAGATCAGCGTCAAGGTGTCTGGAAGCAGAGAATAGTGTTGCTCCTAGCCGCCGCCCCTGGGAGGACGTAAACTAATGAATATTTAGACGTGAACTAATGATTTTCAGATCAGCTGATTTATAAGAGCCGACCACATGGCTTCGTCTTCAAGCGAATCACAGCCAAAGAACATGACATCACAAATTGGGCCAGCCAACCTAAAAATTTGCAGTCACGTGACCGGAAGCACGAGTGCCAACGCCGGAGAAAGGAATCCAGTTTTTAGGGCAGACTTGGTCGAGACTCTCATCTAGAGAGCACCTTTCGTCTCAGAGGTCCTGGAGTGACCATCTTCATCCTGAACTTTATTTTTCAGATCAGCCCGCTCTAAGCTTCTATTCAACTAATACTTCACCCTGAAGTATAGATATTTCAGAGCATCCTGCTCTACAGGCTTCTGTTAGCACGTTACTTCATCAAAAAGTTATCTTCATATTTCAGAGCAACCCGCTCTATAAGCTTCTCGTTAGCTATAACTTTCCTTACGAAGTTACTCTATTTTCAGAGCTGTATGCTCTAGAGGCTGTGTACCGACCTTCTAGTTCAGTTGTGAATGTACTTGCGACATCTTCTCATCGAAATTATTTGGCTATTACGAAGGCCAGTTCGCTCTATGTCTAGAGGTAGATCAACACATTTGTAAATAGTGTAAAAAGTTTCCGACTTAAATTTAATAAAATTGTATTTTAATGTAGTAGACTGACTCTGAACATTTTTAGCTACCCGGAGTCTTAAGTTATCACAATATGTAGATAGGCAATAAGTACGCGTTATGTGTATTTTAAAAATGTATTAAATGTTTTCGCACATGTTATTTAATGATTAAATGGATTTTGAAACTGAACTGCCAGATAGTGTTTTATATCAACAAACAAATTAGCTACCGGGTGTCCCAAAAATAACCGACGATTTGAAAAATCAGTTAAATTAAAACGGATGGTGATAGAAATGTACGGTTTGCTGCATTCTGCTTAGGTAACCAGGGAATTTATTCTCACTAATTTTCAAAATTAGTTACAAAGTTCGCCAACAGATGGCGCTGCTGACTGGGAAAAACTATAAAACAATGTTTTCAAAGCAAGAAGCATATTCAAAGTGGCATGGATTGGCCTTCCTATTAGCCAGATTTGACGCCATCCGATTTTTTCTGTGGGGGTACTTGAAAGACCAGGAGTATCGTCACAATCCACAAACTGTAGATGAACTGGAACAATACATCTCTGCTGCTTGTCAGAACATTCAAACTGAAATGTTTGCACGGGTGTCTGCGAATTTTGACCTCAGACTGCGCCACGTTGTTGTTGCAAACGGTGGTTATTTTGAAAACATTGTTTTATAGGTTTTCCTAGTGAGCAGCGCTATCTGTTGACGAACTTTGTAACTAATTTTGAAAATTGGTGAGAATAAATTCCCTGGTTACCTAAGCAGAATGCAGCAAACCGTACATTTCTATCGCCTTCCGTTTTTCTTTAATGGATTTTTCAAATCGTCGGTTATTTTGGGGACACCCGGTATATTAGATACTCCATAACTATGTCAAATAAAATTTTTAATTTTTCATCGTTTTATTTGCAATATGCTTAGGAATTATACTACGTTGTCGTCATTTTATCTCACCGATTCATCCTGGCTTAGGAAGGAAAAGAGCATATTTTTCCTTTAAAAACTGAGAATAATACAAACTTCTTTACTTTGCGAGCCACCGCTTTATTTATAAACATCCGTACAGTATTTTCTCAACCATAAGATAATATTTTAGCTAAAGATATGCGACTAAACATACAACCCTGCTCCCTCAGAAAACAGTTGTATATTTCAAAATCTCTGTTTGAGCCTCAAGGTATAAAAATGAAGTAAAATTCTAAATATTCATTCTTCATACTATTTTGGAACATTGTTTTTCTGGCACAGGCTGTAAGCGTTTTTTAAAAATTTGAATTACATGACAAATGCAACATTTTTTCTTTGTCAATTTTTTCTTTAATTTATAAAACTTTTGATTCTTCTTTCTTCATTTTAAGAGTAAAGTTGATTAAATTTTTATATCCCCATCTTTTCAATCTTAGATACATTTAAGGAGCGACATAACTTTTAAACTTCAAAAAGACTTCTTAATAATTTTATTTTTATAACCATTTTTCATTCTTGAATCATTTAAACCAAGTGACCCCATAAAAACGAACATATTCCAATACATTTGAAAGTAGTTATAACGAGAAAAAATATACAATCATATATAGTTTTTTGACAATTATGTTTCTGGAATTCAAATCATACTTTTCACATAAAATTAAATTGAATGGGGAACATTTTTTCTTTCTAATTTTTCATTCAGTACGAAATTTTATGAATAGTTTAATTTTCCCCCTTTTTGTGTGGAGAGAAAATTAATCAGTCAAGGAATTTTCCTGAGATTTTAAAGTCTACGTAATATATTCAAACTAGAGATACAGCTGTTAAAACACTGGATGACGTATATCAATAATTCTATTTTTATACCTTTTCTTTTCAGAATAATTTAAATCAAACCCTTCTACATGAGAATATTTTGAATAAGTCATTCGCATAGTCATGTAAATAACATTCTTTCTTCTTTTCAGAATTCTTTCAATAAATTCTGATACAATCAGAATAAGAACTGTGTAAAATTTTTTGTCACGAGAAAATACCATTATATACAAATATATTTCAGTAAAAATAATGCTTGTGTTTCCTTGGTTATGTGATAATACCGTGCTTTAAAGACCTATCAGTTTGATATAGAAACGATGGAAAAACCCAACACCTTTATTTACCTGCTAATATACACTGAAGTGCCACTGAATTAGGGATACCTACCTAGTAACGAGTTGGGCCTCCTCTGGCCTTGATAACGGCTGCCACACGACGAGGCATAGATTCCACAAGTTTCTGGAAACGTTCCACGGGAATGGCTTACCAAATACTGGCTAAAGCTGTCCATAATTCAGTAAGGTTCTTTGGTACTGTGTGATGGCCTTTCACGCCTTGTTCCAAAACATCCCAAAGATGCTCAATAGGATTTAAGTCTGGGCTTCTAGGTGGCCAATTCATGACAGAGAAGTCAGAGGAATGCTCATCCAACCAGCCAGTAGCCAACCGGGACTTGTGAGAGGTACAGTTGTCTTGCTGGAAAACTCCATTACCGTGTTGATAACAGAACAGCATAAACGGATGGAGGTGATCACCCAGAAACTCTACGTACCGAATTGCATTGAGGGAGGTTGGTACACGCACCAAAGATCCCAAACTATGCCACGAAAAAACACCCCAGACCATGATTGAGCCACCATGCCCTTGTACAGTTCCAGCCAGGCATGCAGGAACCATGGCTTCATGAGCCTGACGCCATATTCTCAGCCTCCTGTTGGCGTTAAGTAGTCGGAATCGAGACTCATAACTCCATGCTACTCGTTTCCAGTCCTCTACACTCCAGTCTCTATGCTCTCTTGCCCAGGCAAGACGTGCAGCCCGATGGCGAGTATAGAGCAATGGTACTCTCGAAGGTCGACGGCTCCCGAAACCCATACGGTGAAGCGAGCGTTGCACAGTCCGTTTACTGACTGTACGACTGGCACCGTCATTAAACTGGGTGGTAATTTGAGCTAATGTTTGGCTTCGCTGGCTACGTACAATACGCCTGAGCCGTCTCTCACCATGCACTGTCAAGGCTAATTGTCCTTTGCAATTTGCCCGATCGCAAGTTTTTTTTCCACCATCCATGTATTCTTGGTATACTCTTGACACTGTCGACCTTGAAAATCGTAGCTGTCTGATGATTTCGGAAATTGAATGGCCCTTGCGTCGCGCACGTACGATTTGTCTGCGATCGAAGGCGTCTAAATCAGGCAGTTTACCCATACTGGCAATTCCAACAACTAATTCAGAACAACCACAGTACGCGCTATATATGCAGTTACCACATCGCCCTCACTTGCACATACATGATGCGCAGCGCTACACAATTTGCATAGGCTTTGCTATCCCTAATTCAGTGGCACTTCAGTGTATTTTAATCATTTGGTTAAAGAATTTTTTAATTGCTTCCTTTCGATTAAAAAAATTATAAAATGTTATCTTTGTTATAGTGGATGGGAGAGAGGGGCAGGGTGATTTATATCCAAAATATCATGCGTGGAAATTGTATTTTTATTTTAGTATTCCAGCATCAACTGACACAAAATAAACTTTCTTATATAGGGTTGAATTCTTTCAAATCGAAAAGCTATTTTAAGCATTTCTCTGAATGATGAGTTATATAACAAAAAATCTATTTAATTTACCCTCTTTTGAATAGAATACTTTTTATTTTCTAATGGTTATCATTGTTAAAATTTTCAGACCTTTTTTCAGAAATCTCAAGTTTCATGCGTGTAATTCCTAACAATTAGTAAGTTTCGATGAGTTATTTTTGTTTTCCATTCTATTTTTACCTTAAAACTTTTCTGTTTATACATATCATGAAGGAAAGTAATGTAAATGCATAACTTGTTATCCGTGAATTCTCTTCTTCCTTGGCCTAATGCAAGTCTTGGCCACCTCGAGTATTCGTCTGCTGCGTTTCCTATCCAGATCTATCTGTCGTCATCCCCTAACATCTAGTGTAGTAAAGTCTTTAACCACATCATAAGCTATCTGGTGAGGGACCTTCTGCTCTTTCTAGAGCCTTACGGGTTTCCGAAGGTCAAAATTTTAACAAGATTGTAGTCCAGGGATCTCCTAAACTGCCCCAGCTTCCTAATCCTTCTAATCCTTATTACCTTCAAAATATATATAGTTCCTTTGTAAAGTCTGTACATTTCAAAGCTACACCTTGTGCACCATAATACATTATATCATGCATATCCGAAGCTAGCTCTAAGAATTTTGCTTTCAAAAATTTGTAGTTGGTTTATTTCAGTCTGGTTAACTGTCCATGATCCACTCCACAGGATTACAGGCGAAAGAAGCATTTTATAAATACTTATTTTTATTATAAGAGTCAGAAATTTAAATTTAAATTGTCATTTTAGTCCATGGTAACACCTATTTTTCATAACCATTCTATTTTCAATTTCTATTTTAAGATTTCTTATTTGTGGTAATAAGGGTGCCAAGACATTTAAATTTCTCTAGAGGTTCAAAAGTATATCCATTGATACTTAACGCGTTATAATTTGTAGGTGCATTTGAGCTTTCTATACAATTATTTCTCTATAAGTTTTACATTTGCTATAAATTCATATGTAATTTACATGCATAAAATCCCAAATACTTTATACTGATGTTTTTCTTAACTTTATAGGAAATAAGGCTATTATTCAGTACATGTGACCATAGATGAAAGCTTAATTTTTAAAAGTTTGAAATTATTTTACTTTAAAGTTTAAAATTTAATATTTAAAAATGTTGAATGTTCTGTCTTAAAAAGTGTTGGTATCATATGTTTTTAAGCTATATTTATTGTAAATATCAGAAGTATCCGGGAAAAGAAAAACTTTCCTAGATTTTCTTTTTTTGTCACAGAGTAAGAGAATTCTTAAAAGAAGATTTTTATATGTGTAATATAATTTCGTATTGAGGAACTTCTAGCAGTTATGCCATTGAAACAAAAAAACTAGGAAACTCAAATCAAGTAAACAGGACTTTACTTTTTACTGGGCTACTATATTTTTTTAAAATTTCAAATGTCTGTAAAATCATCAGTTTTGTCTTCAGGCATACAGTAAAACTAGTTTCAAATTTCTTATTTAAATAATGCTAAGTATTTATAATTGTTCAATTCACATAATGATCGTGCATAATTCATAATGTTCATTAGTCATTCAAAGTTACGTTCAGTCTATAATTCCGGGATTTAAATAGTCTTCACGTAGCAAGATATTCATTAGATGAACTAAAAATATTAGATAAGATAACGAAATAAAAATCGTGCCTGCCTTTATTATTACTTCTTTACTAATGTTTCGTCTTCTATTATACATGAACTGTAGTGATAAAGAAAAGTTAATTACATTTTATGTTTAAATAGTAGCACTTGAATATAAAGATTTAATCAATAAATTTCCCTGGAGAAAATATATCGCAACCATGGTAAAGTGAAAAATAAAAACACAAATTAAACATTTCATTATTGTTTAAAGGAGGGTTGATATATGAGAAAAAACATTTTACGCTGTAAACTAACTTGAGTGCTAAGTTTGCGTAATAAAAACTCATTCAAAGCAAAGCTATTTTTCCATCCATTGCAACTTGATCGAACAAAACTAGCTTATTTACTTCCCCTACTTTAAAAAAATTTTCAACATTCTTTTCATTTAAGTAGGAGGCAACCAGGCAATATTTCCTGTATAACTCTAAGTAATATTCCATTCTAGAAATAGCAACGTTGACAATCGCCAATGCTATAGCGATTGCTATACGCTTGTACATACATAAACGTTCCTTTTTATATGCTGGATTGGTAGCAAATTAAAGTACAAAGTTTTAGACTACAATTGCTATTAGTCTTCACTTCTTATTAACTGCAGTTTCAGACAATGGTTTTGAGAAAAAGGAAGTTACTACTGAGTCTAAAATCATGCAACAATTATGCAAAAAAATATTAAAGTATTTATATTTGTGTATAAATAGGTATTAAAACTTTTCGGAATTTTTTTCTACTGAAACAAATGGAATGCTTGCCAAAATTAATACATTTAATATGCAGTTTCAATTTTCTGGTATAAGGAAACAAATATTTTCTATTTATATTAACTGTAAATCTATATTATAAGCTGTATTTTCATGATCTCGGCATGAACGATTTCTTAGTTTGAAAGCTCGTATACCCTCTTCACTACTGAAGTATAAAAGATTATTTCAAAAAAATATTTAACAGTTCCAAATTTCTGTTTTACCTTCATAAGTCATAATAAAATAGAGAAAACATAAATTTTACTGTTAGGGGGCCAATAATTTTAGGTACACTTATGTGTACCTCAGGTTTTAACAAAGTAAAAATACTTAAATATTCCAAATGATAAATAGTTTCTAAATCAGGTACAAATATACATATTATTGTATTATAGTTAATTTAAGTATAATAATGAATGTATTTAATAATTGTTTAGAAGGAAAATCAAATTTTAAAAAAATCTGAATTTTTATCTAAGTACAATGCTTTAATATTTCAAATGAAAAAGTACAACTAATTATTATTGACATATTACACTATGACAAAAAATTCAAATGCACAGTTTATGGCTTATTTCGTGTTGCTAAAATACGCACACAATGTTTTTTGTGTTTTTAAACATTTATACATTAGCAAATAAAATGTCTTATTGTGTGTGGTATTTCTCAAAGCAATTGTTCTTTAGGATACATAAGTACATTTTGCATTTAATACACATAACTCTTGTTCTCGATTTGTATCCTGCTAAACGACATTTTGAAGCGTTCTTATCGTCCATATATCTTGGAAAATGTCCCACATTATCAAGACGTATTGCTTTCAAGGGTTGATTTATAATTTTGCGTTGTTTTCTTGTAATATCATCCTCTTCTGAGCTTGAGGAAGAAATCCTAGGTCTTCCTCGAGGTGCAACAACATTTTTTGTTTCCTTCATATTTTATAAGTGCTAATGCAATATGCATTCTGTATTTCAAAAGGGACATATGTGTCAATTTATTTGCTTTATGATAGAGTACATAATGAATCCAACAATTGGAGATTGCTAGATCTACAAAATGAGTAAATACACGGATTGGCCATTTTTTTGTTCTAACTGTGCATCGATAATAGTCTAAGTACCTATCACAAAGATCTGTACCACCCATAGAAGTATTGGAGGAACGAACTATGGCAGGTTGAGGTATCCTAACTTTTTTCTTCTCTTCTTTAGACCATCTACAACAGCTTGATTCTGGTTCACTTCCTACACATGTTGATAAAAGTGTGACACTTTTATTGTCCTTCCATTTCAACACACACATTTTTCATCATCCCAAATTAATTCAGCCCACGCACCTTTCTTGATTTCTTTATCACTTCTCAATTTCTGTTGAGCGATTCCAATTTTATTATTCCTCACAGTTCCAGTCAAGAAAATATTATGTTCAAGAAGATATTCTGCACATTTAATTCCAGTAAAATACCTATCGGTATAAATTATATGTGTAGAATCTTGAGGAATAGCTTCAGAAAGACGCTTAACAATGCCACCACCTACACCCAAATTACTCATATCTTCGACAAGAACACATCGTTTACCATCGTAGATAATAAAATCTAAAACTAAGCCATCTACTGCAGGTAAAACAAAATTTTTAAATCCAAGAGGATTAGGTTTATTAGGCACAAATTGCCGTAGATCTATCATCGCTATCTCATGATAGAGCTATATCAGACGCATTGATAGTCGTTTTTTTAGAAATGGGCCAACCATCATCACTATCACTAGATATGTCTGATAAGTCACTCTGCTGCAAAATATTTTCAATTTCCTCTTGAGTCAGTATTCCTAAAAATTATATAACATTACAAAATTAGCTAACAATAATTTTTTTAAATTATATGCTATTATAAATATTATTCAAATATTACATTAAATTTTAGTTTCATAACTATTTCAGTTATGCAAACCATGCAAAATATCTAAATATATTGAAAATTAGCTAACATTATTTTTTTTAATTATCTAATTTTGGGGGTAAAATTTCAAAATTATGGAAAAAAAATCCAGAAAGATAGGTATTAGATGTACCTAAACATTAATCACTTAACTGAAATACCCATAAAAATATTACTAAATAGATATAAAATTAATACTCACAGTACAATGG
Organism: Dolomedes plantarius; assembly: GCA_907164885.2. Taxonomy (NCBI): domain Eukaryota; kingdom Metazoa; phylum Arthropoda; class Arachnida; order Araneae; family Dolomedidae; genus Dolomedes; species Dolomedes plantarius. The sequence goes on along the minus strand of OU015494.1, from coordinate 59,141,511 downwards.
GATTTCACATGATCACTATTACAGTCACAATTTAGCAATACGTACGAAGGTACACACACGTGTACTTGCATATTCTTGACTATATTAGATTTTAATATTAGGTTAATATAAAATAAAAATGTTCATACAGATGATAGAACTAATAAGTTTAAAGAAATAAAATTATTTTGTGAATAACTAAATTATACAATAATGAAAATTACTTACGTTTTCGTGCACTCTGAGATGACGCCATTTTTGGAAAATCACTTCTGTAATGTGAAATTCTTCCCAAACGCCGTACAACTGCAGCCATCTATTAGAATTGCCAGAAAGCGTGAACATCCACGTATGTAACAGCGAGGTTAGAACTACAAATTTTCTCATGGCATGTTTTTAGAATCTAAGAAGCGAAGGTCCACAAATGTGGACCGAGGTAATGAAGAGGATAAGAAAATTCGGACATTTTCCGTTAGAAATGATGTACTAATTGAGATATCTCACATTGTCAGATTGGCATAATTCAACAACGCACTGATCTTCACCTCCAGTAATCCGTTAGTTGGATCAAGATTCATGTAACCAATTGTTGCAGACTTTCTTCCAACCATTATTGTATACATCAGGTGGAACAGTAAAAAAAATCCCATCTGCACAAAGTAAACAAAATATTTATTTTGTGATGAAGGTATTTAAAACCTCTAAAATTGGGTAAAAAAATTCCATTTTAAATACAGTCTGTTTTGTAAATAATGCATTTAGTTATTATTTTTAAGAAGAAAAATTTATTGTTATAATAAATGTATCAAAACCTGTCGGGAAAATGTTCAAGTTTCTCTAAGTGAAGTAAATGTTTTTCGTTTCTATTTTCTATCTCCTATATATGTGTTACACTAAAAAATAGTTTTGAGTCATAAACACATGTTATTAATATCATTTTATCTAAGAGTATTTTCTTTCATTCTTTATGTAAGGTTGTTTTGTTTCATTTGTATATCTGAGAAAGTGTGTATAATACAAAACAAACTGGCATTCCTTTTTGTCAATGCTGTAATTTAGAGAGGATAGGAAAAAAATAAACTTCGTATTATTGTAAGTGATCCTAGATGTAACAACATTTAATTAGGGCATTATATCTCTGTGCAGCTAGTTATGGGAGAGCGATGAGCCTTGTTCTAGCGAAATACTTTATTAATTTTAATGAAAAAAATTGATTACTCGTTGTGTACTAATCGATAGTCATTTTTCAACCAAATCAAGAACATAAAATCTGGTAGTTAAAATCCTTATCGAAGTCTTAAATCGAAGCTTCGGCAATATTGGATGCTAAAAGAAGCATTACTGAATCTCGATAATAGCTGCTTCATTTTCCATTAATACTGGGCAATGGATTAGAATTGCTTTCTTCAAGTACGCATTTTCTTTTTCGAACTTCCCTAGACACCAATAAGCGTCTCAAATGTCTCTTTAAAGATTTTTGTCTTTTTGTATTTTCGTCCATTTGCCATAGCAATTTATTTTGTCATTTACAAGTTTTAAAGTATTTTTAAGCCATTACATGAGTTTTAAATTTAAGTTAGTAAGTTGTTGAGTAAAAACCACAAAATAAGTCCGTAAATCAAAAACCAATATTTTTTTTTCTTTCGAGGACGGATACAAGAAACAACATGACTGTGGTAGGTATTAGGAAGAGGATGTGGGGTGGGATGAAACAAATAATCAGTTCAAATTCACTAATTTTGTAGATTTCTGAAATTTCTTCATTTATAACACTCTTCTTTAAAGCTTTGCAAGCAAATGTTAAAAATGTTCGTGTTATAACCAAACTTCATTTTTCGACATGATAACGAATCCGAACGAACACACGAACGAACACACACACACACACACACACACACACACACATATATATATATATATACACTATATATATATATATATATATATATATATATATGATTGGGATTCTTAGTTACATTATGTCCATATTATAAGTTCTAACTAGGTTTAAATTCATTGAAAAATATTTCATAATACTTCTGTTAAATCATAAACGAGTTAAAGTTGATGGTATCACATTATTTCCATCATTGTACATTATTCAACCAAATATATTATGTTGATTCTGGATCAATAATTTATGTAATAAATTTGTAATTAATGTTATTAATAATTCAAAAACAAATATAATGACTAGCGCCAACCAAATAAAAACAAGGTTCCTTCTTAATTTGAATAAAAAGGCTAAAATAAAAAGACAAAAAGTCTTGAGCTACTATCTATGTAAGAATTTAGTCTGTAGGCAGCAACGAACCACATGCAAAATATCCACCGTTCTATGAATATCAGACCAACTGAGGAACATTTAGACCATAAATGGCGTATCCTATGAGCACCTCCCTCCACACTCACACATACACAAAAAAAGGGTGTTCATGGAAAAATTATCTAAACAAACTGGTCTATCTAAATATACTGGACTTTCATTGCTCTTACCAGTTAACTTAGGAATGCATTACGTGATTTTTACCAGTAGGTAAATCTACCAACTTTTGTAAGCCCTTGAGTTTGACATTTCCACATTTCACAATGAGTTCCAAAAGTCAGTCGAAGCACGAATTATCCAATGACATCACAGATACACATTTATTTAAAACTCGGGACTAGAGCAATGAACGAACAGAGTACGGACAAACATATCTACGCGTCTGAGAAAGCTCAAACACAACCGCAGAGCTATCTGCTAGAGGAATTCAGGCTTAAAATGCTTTTGAAATGCTCCCCGCTGAAACCTTATCAGAACACCCCTAATTATTAAGTGAAAAAGAAACTTGTGTAAGTGGAAGATTTCAAAAATTTACATTCCTTACAACATTTTTCTGCTTTATTTAGAAGTTATTATGGCCACAAGCAATAAGAATTTCTAAGAATAAAATACCTAGCTTTTAATTACTTAGGGAATTTTTCCCTTTAACAAAATCTTCAAATCAAAAACGTATCATATAATATTTATATGAAAATAACATTTTTTGTATTTTTTTCCCTCACAGTGGTTCTGTTCAAAGAAAGGTAGTCTTTTATATGTTTCAAAAATACCTAAATGAAGAGAAAAGTCAAATCAATGTAACTACATCTTTCAGATTTTTTGATGAAGAAAATTCGGAAATATATAATATGTCTAGTCAGAAATATTTATCACTGGAAATTTAGATTCTTTTAACTTGAGAAAAAGAATTTTTACGTAATTAACATCTGTAAAACTCATCTACTTTTGTCACGTTAGTGCCTAAACAACGAGCATAAACACAGTTCTTTGTCTCCAGAATTAATTAACAAGTTGCAGTGGAGAATGATATTCCAAAAAGCAAATCCAAAATCCAAAACCATCAGTATTTATCCTTCCCGAACAAAATTATGAATGTGTCTGAAATATCAGCTTCATAATAGTAAAAATAAGAACTCGCTTGAAAAATACTAAATTGTAAACGTTATAAAACACAAAAGTTACCTTTTTTGTATTCAATCAAATTTGTCTTTATTAAATGATTCATTCTTTCCGATTGAAATCTTAATCAAGTAAACTTTATGATTTTTGAAGAACATTTAATTTAAAAATATTTTTTCTTTCTTGCAGTACTAATAAAAAAATATTTTTGTAAGTACAACAAGGATTCATAAGATGTAGGATTAAACGATTTTCTTTTTATACTCTTTCCATTTGACTTTTCTCAATTATTTTCAGCGTGTTTTTCACTGAAAAGAAGCAATGGCTAGACAGTTTCACTGAAAGAAAGAAATCTTTTTTATTCCTATAATCTATAAAGAAAACAATGTATTACAGTTAGGTTAATTCATAGTATGTTTTCCTTGAAGTAAATAGCTTTTCGAGGCACAATTACTATGCTTTAAGCTTTTAACGCAATGACATTTATTTTTCAGTTGCTGAGTTCTGTTATCATGACATTATTATACTTGAGAGATATTGATGACATACTGCATACTTAAGAGTCATATTTTGTTTCTTCTGTGGCGCATTCTTATGCCGTAAACCAAAAACATGAAAAATTTATATTATTCTGGAAAGAACTTTCTAATCATATCACGTTATGTTAATGTAAAGAGTGGACATTCCACACAGAATTGAAACGAAAAACTTGAAAATTATGTTTCGTTTTCAATGCGCATTATAAAAAAAGTTCCCACTCTTAAGTTGAGTGTATACTTTATAAGGTGTTTTAAATCTATTTTTTTTTGTAAATAATAAGCAATATATAAAAAATAATAAAATATCTAATATACTTTTTTTCCGAAATACTTTTTCAAATTTAAATTCTATATCATAGTTATATATATATGTGTGTGTGTGTGTGTGGCTTGGTAGAAGTGCCTAAGTCAGTTGTTTCCAAGATGACTTTGTTTGCTTATGTCTCTTTAAAAAAATATTATTTTCAATGTAAGAAGTACCCAAATCTGTCCGAAGCTTTAAAAGTGTTTTCTAAACCATTGTACTGACTTGGGTACTCCTTACATTGAAAAAAATATTTTTTTAAGAGACATAAGCAAACAAATTACTCTTGGAAAAAACTGACTTAGTCACTTCTTGTACCAAGTCATATATATATATATATATATATATATATATATATATATATATATATATATATATATATATATATATATATATATATATATGTGTGTGTGTGTGTGTGTGTGTGTGTGTGTGTGTGTGTGTGTATGTGTGTATATTTATGTATGCATAAAATTTTTAAAGCGATTAATTTCTTTGTGAACAAATGAAATATGAAAGAATGTAAAATGTTTGAATATGCAGATTCCTAAAAACATGTATGGTGATTTTAAAATCGTGCATCAGGCGAACAAATTCTTAAGGTATCGTAAGTAGAAAAGGAGTTTTTTCTTTGGAAGCTAAATGTTTGTAACATTTTAAGATTCGATGTCATCGAGGGAGAAAAAAGTGCTTTATATTTTGAAAGAAAATAAAAGTAGACGGCCCTTAAAAGGACTTTTTGAATATCTCTTTCAATTTAAGAAGGCGAAGAAAATGGAAGCCTATTTTTCTCCACTGAGCTGCGTGCAACCGGACATTTCACCAGCTCACTCAGATAACTCCCACCCCTTTCAGGGAAAAATTCAAGATAAACTTCGGTGAAAGGAAGCTTACCATCCACATTTTACGAACTTATCACGAACTTACTGCTATTTTTTACTAGCATTTCTTTTATGGTGTTGTGGTTTATAAGTAACATAAAAAAAGTAGATTTTCGAATACTTTGTGCACAGAAACTACAGAAATGGAGGAAAAAAATATCAAATGTATTTAATCAGTTGTAATATAACTCTGGGCTTCTCAGTACATTTAATGCGTCGAGATCTAAAAATTATTTTATCTGACGTTGTGAAATAGGTTTAGGTGAGCTGTAAAGAATTTTTTTTGTGTTGTCTCTGATAAAGTTAGTGGTAAAATGAAATATTCGGAATTTGTACATCGTATGTTAAGTGATTGAGGAAATTTTGGGCATTATTTAGGGTTCAAATATCCATTACATTCCTAATATACATGTTGGAATGAAATATCGATTTAGCTATCTTTGTGTCAGGCCCTCGTCTGGTTTATAAGTATTTTGAGAATGTTATATAAAATGTATTTCGCTTTGAAATCCTTTCTAGTAAAGCGCGATTAATATTAAAAATATGCGACGAAGAACCTTGTTAATTAGTTACGTATTTAGTATGAATGACTAGACAAAATGTAATATCCTTTCGGATGTATCACCTTCTTCTTTATTACAATATAGAGGATGACTTTGCATACACTTTTTAAGATATAAAATATTAATTTCTTCAAAATGCAATTCAATCCTTTTTTACTAAAATGCTTATTATTTCTTGAAGCCTCTGGTAATTTTTATGAGAAATAAAATAATACCAATACACTGTATCGTTAGAAGCAATCAGACACATAAGTTGAAAATGGAAATGTGTGTATATTTCGAAAGACTATTTCGTTTTCCTTCTATCTGATTTGAGTGAAAATTGAATAACACTCGAATATTCTTAAAACCAAATACAAAGCGCAACAATCCCAACCGCATTATGGTTGACTGATCGGAAGTTACATTCATATATTGGTCTCTTCCTTGTTGCACCAGAAATAAGATCTGGACACAAACAGCAATCAATCGAGATTTACCACAAGTAATTAAACGACGTTTCTCATTCGTTAAAATGATCTGTTCTAACATTTTATGTGGTAACTATTTAATCGAACTCCAAGGTTAGGCACCCGAAAAGTTTTACCGTGATTATAGACGCCCAGAATGCATGGAGGATTCATACAAAACTTACTGAAGCCATATTTACAGAAATTAGTTACAAATTATTCGATTTCAAAAGGGTAGATCGGATTAATTTTTACTTACACTTGTGACTTTTTTACGCGTCATAACCATATGGCGATATCTGTCGTTCTATTCACCTTACTAACGTGAAACTTGTAGAACTCAAAAGAGACCATGCTGATAATTTTTTTTATTACAAATGTCCGGAAGATTGGCTATGAAGCTATTTGTTCTCAGTAAAGGTCGAGACTGCTGGCCATTCATTTAAGGGGGCACCATATAGGTGGCCAGTATTACCCCCTACAAGCCGGTCCCGTAATTTAGAACCGAGTCAAGTGACGAGACCGGAACACGGAGTTGACCACGCACCTCCAGAGGTAAATGTGAGAACTTAGAGGATATTGCAGCCACGACAGATTTGACATCACCGGACCATACTGATAATCATTCGCATCATTCGCATAATGGAGGGTTGATCGGGAGCTGATTGCACTGGGGAAAGGAATGAAAAGAGAAACTACGAGAAGTAAGTCTTGTAAAAGGATTTCAGTTTTAAGAATAGAAGGGGATTTCGAGAGAGTATGTGAAACTTAAATTCCGGCTTATCAGTAGTAGGCTTTGATTATTGAATATTTATGTTCCAAATAAGTATTCTGGTCCGTTTCTGAAATTTTAAAATGATAGGATGAGTTTTGGTTTTTAATTAGGCTGGAGACATTTCAAACTCTTACAAGGTATAGAGTTTTACTTGATTATCAGGTTTCCGATAATAATGATGATGGTTCCGAAGCGTAACTGTAGAGTTTGGAAAGGAGAAGTGTTAAAATGAAGAAGCTCACGAGCAGAAAAAACTTCGATAATTAGTCTTAAAGTAGTGTTTGGCGGGGAAAATAAAATTAGTAAAAGAGTGTTTCGTAGAATTTTGATGAGGAAAGCTTTGGAACATAAGATAATGGGAAATATGTGAATAACAAAGTACGATTTGACAGTTCTGCTTTTGAAGGTTCCAATATAATTCTGATCTAAAAACTGTTAAAATTTGTATTTTTTATTTTTATTTCCTACATTATATTGAACTCAGTTTTCAAAACAACCAAGTGCAAAAAGGGAAATTTAATTGTAATAGGAATTGAATTATTGGAATTCTCATTCACTTTCAATACACTATTTGTAAAAAAATGGCGTTCCCGAGCTGAGGATTTTTAGGCTTATAGCACTACCCAGAAGGGGTGTTCTTTCAAGAGAGGCGAGGCTACTTAGAGAGGAAAGAATATTTTTGGAGTTGGACTAGAAAATAATACTGGAATTCCGTTAAAATTTTCGAAGTAAATTTTAACTAGCCTAGTTTATGAAGAATCGGAATTTAGCATCACTTTGGCCAAATAATTTCGAGTTACAGCAACGTTAAAACTTGCTCAGCGTGGAAGATTTTTAAGCTTTAAGTGTTTGAGAGCGATTCTATTCATCATAAAATTTCAACACCCCCCCCCTTTTTGGGTGTATGTATGTATATTACACTTGAAAGAAATTTTTTTTAAATATTACAAAAAAGGAAGAATTGTTGTTTAATATAATTACTTACATCGTAAGGTGTACATTGCAGCCCTTTTCTATGTAAAGCAAAAAATTAAAAAGGTTGAAACAGAAACACAAAACATGAAGGTAAACCAAAACAAGAAAACCAAAAATTAACTGTTTAATTCTAATATCTTTTTGTCAATAGTGGCAACCTTATGATTGATAAAAGGATGTTTTCTGAAAGTTGTGTCCTTCAAAGCATATACAACTTGGTACTAGACAATGTTTCCAAAAAATCAGTCAGGGATAAACTCCAAAAGACAGATGAATCGCGTTACAAGTGTGTTTATATAACGGCATATTTTGAAAGACCCACGATTTGGGCACTCAATTGCCGGTTTGACGAAAGCATCAGTTTCGCCATCTGTTGATGAATATAGGAATATTTTTATTATAAGTTTTTTTTTAAACTTCTACGCAATTTAGTATGTTTTAAAATCTGAATTACATATATAACACAGGATTTAAAGAGATTTTAACAAAATAAATAAATGAATAAATTGAAATAAGTATATTATTTAATTTTAAATTTACTTTCTTCAAATATCCACAGTAATTTTAATTTTTAAAATTTTAATGTTAATTAGAAAATAAATGTATTTAATAAGCTTTAATTAAAAAAATTAAGTTGCATAAATTAAAAAATTTAAAGTTTTAAATTCCAATAATATAAATTTATTTTAACATATAATTTTTAAAAAATCAAATTTTAAATTAATCAAATTTTTAAAATATAAAAATTTATTTTAATTTGGTTACATTTTTATGCTAAATTATTGAAGAAATGAGGGAATGATGCTGAGTATGAAGGAATGACAAATCACTATTAAAGTTGACTATTTTCATATAACAAACTAGTTTTGATGCAATTATTAGTAGGCAAAAATAATACATTATTTTAATAATGGTTTATTTAATTATAGTAAAAATTTTATCCATAAATAGGCACATGTAAAATTATTTATCACGAAATTTATATTGGCTTTCTCTGCTATTACAAGGTGTAGGCTGGGGCAGTTCACATTTTATACCTATCAAGCTGTAAGCATGAATGTCCTTTGTTGAGGGTCATGCATATCTGTAGTTTCCTGTTGAAACCATTACATTTACAGTGAAATTTTCATTGTCTACTAATAGGATCTCTCCAGGATACAGTGTTTTATCATAATTTATCATCACCTACTCACCAACTTTGTATTTAGTGTTTTTGATCTTTTGATATTTCTATGTTCTTTCTTTAGTTCACACTCTCTCTATATACAGAGGCTGTTCACACATTTTTTAGACGATGTATATTGTATTCACAAAACTAAATTACATAAAATTCTTGTGTTTTAAATGTTCTATTTGACATCCCTTATTCTGAACTATCTTTCGACACCGCAATTTCCAGGATAATAATGCCTTTTGAAGTGTCAGAAGAGGTATTCTATCCCATTCCTCCTGAACAGCTTTCCAGAGTTCTTTAAGGGTTTGGGAACGACGTTTGGATAATACAGATTTTAAAAGTCCGAAAGCACAAAAATCCATAGGTGATACATCGGGAGATTTAGTAGGGATATCAGTGAAGGGTATGGCCTTGATGGAGTCTGATGGAGTCTCACAGATTGATGGCACTGTGGGTAAAGCGATGGTATTTCATTCAGAAAAATTGGCGATAAAATATGTTCCTGATAGTATTTGGAGTTAATCTTGACATTTTTTTTCCACTCTCTTTATTTTTAACTTGCCATTATAAGAAAAACCAGCAACAATCATAAATCCCTTAGAAAAACTTTCTTTCGATTCTTTGAACCATGTACTTAAATTTTTTTCTCCCCTTTTATATTAATAAATGGCTCTTTTTTGTTGCAATCATTTAAATACACCTATGATTCATCTATTGTGACAATTGTTTTCCATTTTTCTTCGGATAAGTGTTTCTCATATAGAATTCTGCAGCGTATCCTGCGTTCAGCGATATGATTTGGAAGAAGACGATACACATTGCGTTTTTTCGCTTTCTTAAGATTTAAATCAACGTTTATCATTTTGTTTACAGTGGATACCGAGCATTTTAATGATTTTGCAACTGTCCTTTGACTAAGGGGATTTTCTTTTAACATTAAACAACGTACCTTTGCAATAGTCGAAGATGTCCGTTTTTTCCTTGGATAGTTGTTTGGAATTTTTGTCCCACTTGAGGCTCCAATTTGACGTTTTTTTCCTTTCTTGTTGACGATATTACCTATCGACGCTTTAGATATCACAAAACCACGACTCTCACATCGTTTTTGGATAACGGAGTATGCATATTTCTCTTCGGAAAGAGCATAAATGTAGCCTTCGAACCACTGCTTTGTTAAAAACGCCATTTTGAATAAAAACAAAACTTTCAAGCCCTAGACGATAATATTGACTTTTAAAAACATAGTACAATTGCAATTATTTCTTTTGCAGCAAACGAATTTTTATTACCGCTTACCAAAATCGTCTAAAAAATGTGCGAACAGCCTCTGTATATCTTGTTCAAATTTTCAATCGTTAATAAAAGCACTTTTTATTCATCCACTCAAGTTCAAATACATTTTTTTAAACTTGTAGTGGATGACACTTGATGTTAATACAGTTTTTCAAATATTAATTCATTAATTAAATTTAATTAATCAATTTTAGTTTTAGACTATATATATCTTGTTCAAATTTTCAATCGTTAATTAAAGTACTTTTTATTCATCCACTCAAGTTCAAATACATTTTTTTAAACTTGTAGTGGATGACACTTGATGTTAGTACAGTTTTTTTCAAATATTAATTCATTAATTAAATTTAATTAATCAATTTTAGTTTTAGATCTAGAGCGTCTCTTGCTCTTGAGTAGTAATTTCTCTCTTGTTACTGTGTAAACGGTAGCACTGTGGTATCGTGGGCTTCTCCCGTCCTGTAGGTTGCGAGATCGAATCCCCAACCTGACAAACTTTTTTTCTCTCTTTCCCCCCCCCCCCCCTCCTAATCTCGCACAGTAGGCAAGGTTCTGGCAGGCAATCCTTTTTTTCAATTCCTACTATTAGTTCACACTCAAATTTTTTCTTTGCTGACCTAAGTAGGAATTGACTTTAAATTTTTTTTATATATTACTTGTTTTTGTTTTATTTTCAGAATTTAATTGAAAATAAGAGCATTTGAAAATCTTGCCCTGAAAGCAAGAAAGTGAATGAAAGTCTAGTACTGTATGTGCTGAAGTATATACAGTCTGATAAAAATGGTTCTATATCTTTTTCAAAACAAATATGATTACTTTCAATTATACAAAACAAGTACGATTACTTACACATCTTAAATTTTTTTTCTAATTTTCTAGGCTTTAAATCATATTGTTTTAAGTAATTTCGTGTTTTCAAATCAGGAATACTGTATTCAATGCAATATTTTAACATGAACCCATACAGATCCCACTTTCAAACTTATACAATCATTTCAGTACTATATAAAGTATTATTAAAAAAATTTGAAAATTTTTCAAGCGGTGCATTTTGAAAAATTCAAATTTTAAATTCAAATAAAATAAATTTTTCTAAGCCCTAATTGTGTTATATATCATTGAAAAAGGTCTTGAAAATTGCTTTAAAATGCCACCAATCTTAGCTCTCTAGCTCTTATTGTTGAAATTTTTTTGGATAATTGAATTAAAACACAAGGAGTGCGGTAACGAAGAAGTGAAAACATTCTTTCACTTCTGAATGTATTTGATTTCGTAATGGCTGAATGATTATATTTGGATGTAAATATATTTATACATAGCATATTTATACATGTATATAGCGTAATACATGAATATATAATACATTTATATTAAATTGAAATAGATTGAATTTGATTGTTAAATTTGAATCTATTCTTATTTATTGAAATAGACTGCAAAAATGTTTTGCATTTGAGTAATTTGTATGATTTTTTAATCTGATTTTCTTTAATTTTAGTGACGCTATCTACTGGAAAAATAAACTAATAACATAGGTTTATAATTGAATCATCTTTCCTTTTTTCGTTGGCTTTGCAAAATATGAAGTAACAAATTTAGCATTTTCAAATTATTAATTAATAAATAAGTAAAAATTATTGTGGATATTTGAAGAAAGTAAATTTAAAATTCAATAATATACTTATTTCAATTTATTCATTTACTAGCTGTACCCGTCCCGGCGTTGCTCGGTTTATGTAATTACCAATTTTTTAGTAGCCTTAACCCTTTGTTAATGGGCGTCGCTGTCATCCTTTTCCTCACCACGATACATTATTTTATCCATATAAATTTAATCCTTTCTGGCACATTTTGGCAAAATTTTTGACATAGGATTACTTAAAACTTTCCACAACAGTCAGCGAGACGAAAAACGTTTTCCACAAACACACCACAAATTATATGATATTAACTAAGTGTTGGCCAAAAAAATTACGGCATTACTAAATGCGATTTTTTAATCGATTATCATTGAAATAGTAATCGATTTCCTTTATCCACTCAATCCCTCATAGAAAACAAACGCCCCAACACATCACGTGCTTGACGTCGAAAACGACCGACGAAAACGGCTTGACGTCGAAAACCTGTTTTCCCCCGCTGTACCTTCGTCCGGAAATGAAGAACGAAATCTCCAAAATGAGATTTCTCGCAAAAGTTTCCGAATCATAAAATAAATTATTAAAAAAAAACTACAATTTGTAAATTAATTTTGGTTCTGGATTTCGAAACTGTGATGTCTAGGGTCTCTGAGATAAAAATTTCGTAAAAATGTAACGACATTTACGTATAGATTCGACAATTTGGAAAAAAGGGTCGCGGCCAAAATCGCGTTTTTTTCCCGAAAAACGGGGTGCGTACAGGCGATCGAAAAAAAAATCACAATTAATCGATAAATTAAGACAGACAATTTTAATTGTGATTTCCGTATAGTGTCATCTTTCCCATATAGGTTCGTCCGAAAAAAAAAATTCTTGGACGGATACGTTAGGATTTACGGAGCTTTTACTCGTCCGGGAGCTCCAAATCGCGACTAAATATTTAATTACGGAAAATCTAATTAAAAAATCGAAAAAGGGTTTCGAGGTGCATAATGAGACCTCGGGGGGGCATCTTCGTGTCGAATCTCAAGACTGTCCGACCTGCCGTCTTTGCGCCGTGCCGCGAGCAGACAAAAACTCGGTCACACACACACAGACTTTGCCTTTTATATATAAAGATTTATTTTGTTAAAATCTCTTTAAATCTTGTGTTATATATGTAATTCAGATTTTAAAACATACTAAATTGCGTATAAGTAAAAAAAAACTTATAATAAATAGATTCCTATATATGTCAACAGATGGCGAAACTGATGCTTTCGTCAAACCGGCAATTGAGTGCCCAAATCGTGGGTCTTTCAAAATATGCTTCCCGCCCGGTCACTAATAAGCAAGGTTGCAGTTAAGAAGTAAGCTAAAGGCGTAAAACATGAAGTAAACTTCCCATATTTCAACAACATATCTTAAACATGCGTCATTTTAAAAATTAGTTTATTTTAACTAAAAAACAAAGTAGAACAAATATAGCATAATAGACTTTGAAAAATATTATTTTAAGTTTAAAGTAATATGTATCTATGTTAATATTGATAATTACTTATGGTTTTTTTACTTTTATATTTAAAACTATAGCAATAGTTATTGAATTTATTTAAAATGACATGTTTAACAGCTTATAATTATTTTTTTTAATTTGACTAACTAAAACTTTTTATTTTACTTATTAATATTATATTAATTTTTACTTATTAAAACTAATTTTGTTTTTACTATATCGTCTAATAAATTAACTCTATGTTTAAAACTATTTATTACATTAATATTTAGTGGTGATACATTAAATTTCATTAAAATATTAGAGATATATTTTTCTGTGGTCTCAAACTACGAATACGTTACTGTTAAAAATATTAGGACAGTTATTTTTACCAAGCACTATTTTCAAAGCTTGAGTATGTTTGATCCTATTATCTTCCCAACATAGTCTATTTAATCGTATGAGTTGATTAACAATATTATTTAAAAAAAATTCATGACATCATGTGGTAAAGTCTTAAAATTTCATTAACAGCCTTATTTTAAATGCGTATAAACCTTTGATTTTAAGGCTTTATTTAATAACATAGACATTAAAGATCTTAATAAAATAACTATCCAGTTTTCTAAACAAAATAAGATATATCTTGATGTAAATTTTTATATAAATCATTTTTTCAGAAAATTACCTTTTGTCACACAAAATGATCATATTTCACAAAATAGCAAATTCTATGAACAGTGAGTATACCTCAAGGTGGTAGTTTTTCTAGTTTACTGGTCAGTCTCTATTTGTATTCAAATGAGATTGGTTAATATTAGTTGTAATGAACTTTTTATATGCATGTTAAAGTATGATCTAATTATATTTAGTTAAAATGACTCAGGAACAGATACAGCTTTCTACCACAAATCATTAGGTTATTCCCTAGTAGTTATAATGTAAATTTCTTACGTCTTAATATTTGCTTTATTACTAAGCAAAACTTTTCTTTTTATCTGTATGATAAAAATATGATATGGCTGATTAAAGCTTTGAAAGTGTTAATTTTAAGAATTTAGCACCTGAGATCGTAAATCCATACATAAAAACAATATTTTTTCATACATTAATAGTAAAATATAGTAACTATAACTGAGTGTCTCAAAAGAGGAGATCCCTAGCTACATGTTGTATCCCTACACAGCATGATGGTATTTTTTCACTGCGGAGCCAGGCACTTATCCCGTGGACAAAGTCAAACTATAAATTGCATTAAATTTTTTTTCTATATCAAACAAAGTTCATTATCAGACACATGCTAGCTTTTGTTTCAGAGACACTACGTGAAGGGTCTAAAATTAATATAAAGCTGACAAGGCGTATAATTATATATGGAGGCTCTTGATGATTCGTATAAACAGATGCTCTCTTCTAAGTCATCACATTTGTCTTAAAAAATACCAAAAAATGGAAAAATAAAATATTTTTTATGTGAAATATTTTATCACATTACCTATTCCTTATTATACTGGACTGGAGCAACCCTCAAGTAGTGTGGATGGAATAATGGCTTCACGCCAAGATTTCAAAACAGTGTAGGCAATAAAGGAGTAAAAAATCAAATTTAAGCTGCTGTGTCTTAGAAAAACTTCATAAAGTATATATTTTTTGTTTTATTTTACTCCCGCAAGTTGCAAGCAAATACTTTCTTTTTCACGCTCTAAATTTTAAAAAAAAAGTGCTTAAGGTATTTTCGTGGAACCATTTAGTTTTGCGTTGTAAAATTTTTAATAAATATATATATATATATATATATATATATATATATATATATATATATTATTTGAGTAAGTATCCGACAAAAAGTAACCTGCAAAGTCTGATGTAGGCAGAATTATTTAAAGACATACATTTCTCAAGAACAAAGAACACCATTTGAGCTTGCCAGAATTTTTTAGATAAATATCTATAAACAAATATTAAAATTTAAAAAATTTAAAAAATATTAGAATTTATTTTGAAAGACGTTTCGAGATAAGTTATTAACAAGCCTTTTCCTCTCTCGATTTAAATAATTGACCATATTGTTAAATTATTTCTTACATTTATATAAAATATATTCTTAATGAATTCAAACTTAATTACTAAATTAATCTTGGGAAAATATATTTAATATCTAATTTAAATTTATTAATAAACAAAAGCTTAATTCAGAATGCAGGTTTAAAATATTTTTAATAAAAAGGTATATTCCAATGTAAATCGCTACTGACATAAATTTTCCAAGAAAGTGGTTAAAATAGTGTTTCAGCACAAATTTTGTATTCCAAAGTCGATTAGGAGATAAATCACTAATTTTTTCTGTATACGTAATTCCCAATAAAAATTTTATATCGTTTTTCCTTCAAAAACTGTCAAAACTAAATATATAAGCGAAATAATATACCAAAGGAGGGAAATATGTAGAATGATTAAGTGCAGACACTCTAACAAAATCTTCCCAGTCTTTCTAATTGGAAAAATATACTCTTCATAGTACCAAATATATCTCTTATTTTTCTGTTGTATTACAGTAAGAAGCAGAACTTATTCCGGTGACAATCAATTAGGAAAGATCACTCGATTGCCAGCAGAGCTCTTTGACAACAAATTATTTAGCCTTATCGGACCAGATTAAATCGGTTCTCAACTCTCTTCATCACGAGATTCTTCAGTTCGTCTGGCTCTGCTTTATTCTCGGTACTTTCATTCGTCGATCCTAACGTTGAAACATAAGGGTAATTCAAGATCAAATATTATGTTCGTAAATTTCGAGTCAGTTCTTTTCTTCAATCATGATGTCAAGTAAATTTTGAAACTTAGTCTATTGATACTCATTGGTCTTTTCCTCCTGACAATTACATTTTACAGCTATTCCACAGCTATTAATCCGTGTTCACTCCCTTGAGCTTACCGAAACAAGTGCCGGGTTTTCCATACCTTCATGACGTAAACCTTTGCAAATATCATAACATATATTTCATCATGATCTTTGGGGAAAGGGGGGACATTACTTCAAGTTATACTCTATATTTCCTTCCTCTCCCCTCTTTAATAAACAGGAAAGTGTGTCAACAATTCACACTTCGATACACATCAACTTCTATAAAGATGTTGCTTTATGAACTTCGTGCTTTGTAACTCTCCACCTGACATGCTGACAACTAATTGAATGCGTCTGTCTATTAGAATACACATAATAAATTGTTCACAGAAAGCCACACCTAATAATTTTTTGTCCATTCTTTAATTCACCTGAGAGGTTATTCGTTAAGTGCTTCGTGAAATAAGCTATTAACCTCACGCTGTCCTTGTGGTAAGTTCCTGACAATTGTTGTAACACTAATACATGCAGTTATTAATGATTTACCTTTTTAAATGAGATCCTAACGAGGTGCTAAAACTATTATTGGATAATAAGTTAACTAGATATATATATAGTTTCAGTCTCTGGCAAACACGCGACAATGCATACACTAAACTTTATTCAAATATCTCACGTATTGGCTTGCATTTCTACTTGAACAGCTTCATACATTCATGAACTTAAGCTCGTCCTTTTGACTAAATATTTGAGCTTCTATTAGCAAGAAATATTACTCAGATTTTTTCGTTGGGACTCTTCCTTTCATACGCTGCCTGCATTTTGATTTGATGGTTTAAATTTGCGTATCCCATCTAAATTGTATTTTATTTTCTGCACGAGCGAGGGTGGTTTGAGTTTGGGTGTACAGGTTTTAAGGAAAATAAACGGAAATAAGATTTCCTATCAACGTCAGGGTTGTCCAACAGGTAAATCATCGGTCTGAAGATGAAACGATATGAAATCGACGCCCATTTCTGAAAAACATCTTATTATATTTAAACGAGGGTATAAAAAATTGTATTTTAAGTAGCTAATAAAAAATCTGAGGGGAATTTCTTGATAAAAGAAGCTCAAATATTTAGTCAAAATGACTGAGCTTTAAGCTCATGAATGTATGAAGCTGCTCAAGTAGAAATGGAAGGCAACACGCGAGACTTTTCGATAAAGTTTAGTTTATTCATTTTGGCGTGTTTTCCAGAGACTGAAACTATATATATCTAGTTAGCTTAATACTTATAATAGTCTTAACACCTCGTTAGGACCTCATTTAAACAGGTTAATTATTAATAAATTGCATGTACTAATGTTACAACAATTGGCAGGAACTTACCACATGGACAGCGTGATGTTAGTCGATGATTATTATTAAAAATTATTCAAGCCTTCGGTTTCCTCTTTCTGCTGTAGATGTAACAATTATTTTATGTTAAATAGCATACAATCATCCCCTTACAAACTCAATTATCATAAATTCTCAAGCCTATAGTTCTGGAAAATTTGTCGATCCCATCTGTAAAATTCCCTTTATTCTTTCTACTTTGGTAATGATACTTATCCATCTGTTTTTCTCGGTCTTACTTATATCTGAGAGTTATTCCCTTTCTTTGGTCTACCATTTTCGAACCTGTCAATCTCTTTCCCCTTCTACTCTGTTCTTTTATGCATCCTTGAGGGATCTCTTTGTCTTATTCTCTTTTAGTCTTAGCATATATTTTTCTTTCACTTTTCCCATCCATTTCTTATATAGGTCCTCATCTTTTTAAGTTCCTCTTTTTGTAACATTTCTCAAAGGTCTTTGCAACTTACGTAATACATACTTCAGTTAATTTACGTTTGGTTTTCCTCTGTGATGATTCTTAGTGTTTGTCGCCTGCAAAAGTAGAAATTTGAAAAATAAAGCAGCTGCTAATACATATTTTAATCTTATTCTTTTTTTAAATTTTTGTTTTACTGAAAAATCTTTTGTTGGCCTGTAAAATTCTCTTCCCCCTGAATAATTTTTCAGTACATTCGGGAAATCGCTTTTCCAAACTCCTGTACTTCTGCATGTATCGTTCTATACTTCTTTACATTTACGTGCGATTACGATTATCATTCTATCAAGAACACGATACTTTTCACAAAATATTGCATAGTATATATGAAGTACTATTAATTATGTAGTGATGATTAAACGAATTTTATGAGTGATGAATCCAAATTTTATAGTTTTGGTGTGTACAAAGTATTTTCACAAAATTTTATAAACCGAAAAGTCGAACCATTAGATGATTTCAGTAGGCCTCTCCAAATGTACAAAGAATCGTCGCATCATCAAAATTTCACAGCTCATTTTCATATTATAACGCTTTTATCACTATTTTAGCTCTTTATTATTTTCTTTTTATTCTCTTTATTTATTTCTTTTAATGTACTAAAGGAGACTGAATGGGGAAAACAATAGCATAACTTACTAGTTATAAATTTGGTACTGTCACGCAGAGTGACAATAAAAGAGCACGCACTGGTCTGACATGAGGTATGTTTAGAAATCAGCAAGACTTAAGTTAAAATAATTAAGTTCATTCGAAACTTCAATAAACATTTAAAAATATTAAAAGCAATAACTTAAAACATTTGTATAATCAAAACAATCTCACACGGAGACTTCTAACATATGCGTCTCACTAGCTCGTGAGTTCAACTGTGTCTGCTGCAAGCGGCCCCATTGCTCTAACTCGAGCAGTATTTATACAAGCCAGTAACATAACATTGACATATTTGCATAAAATATACTGGAAAGGAAAAATAACAAACCATGGGGAAAATAAACGAAAAATAACATTTCTCATATGTATGACGTCAAAGTTGCTGTGACGCCATTACTTGTTAGATAATAAGTGCTACATCAGTCTAAAACGATAGCATGAATGTCGGAAAGTAATACAAGTAAATGATCTAATAAACTGAAGTTTAGGTAGCCCTTTTAAGGTTAATTTTCCTAACAAGTAGCCCGCCTATTACTTTTAAGACATTAAAAAAAATTGTTTTACGTTCACACAGAACTTGATATCTAAGAAAAAACTTTTTAAGTTTAAAAATGTTCACCCAGAACAAGTCACCTTAATTGTCATTCGAGCTGAAAATGCTAAGTCCACACAGAACTAAAACTTTTACGGTAATGTTGAGAATTTAAAAGATTAAGTACTTTAAATTTAGTTTACAAGCATTATCATTAATTGTATATACACAGTTCATATCTACAAAAAAAATTAAACTTACTTATATTTTAATTTGCAGAAAAAAATTCCCAGAAAAGTTCAGAAAGGTATAACTATCATACAATACACTCAAGGAAATAAAAGCAATCACGATTCAAGTAATACATTTCATGAACAAGATGCAAGCATATGAAAGGGTAATAAACACATTGCAAGACGTAAATATCATGGAATGCTGAAAACAAAGATACCACAGTAATGCGTGATTACATACATAATTGCAATAAACATTTTCGAGAAAGAACACATCACATTTTACAAGTGTACAAAAAAAAAACACTTAAATTAAAGCAAGTGAAAAGTACACATTTCAGATACAATAGAAAGACAATACTAATCTTAAATTATGAGTGTAGCCATACTCCCCCCGAAAATATTACACGGGATAATGCAAAAAGTATCACACAAACATTAATATCAAAAGTATGTAAGATTGAAAATTTATATGTGCATGTGGTTATCTAGAGTAAGAGTGGCCATATGACAGGTTCCATTTTAAAACTGGGGCTTACGGAAATAAAACTTAACGACTGCCGTGACTGGGGGCTAAGATACACATTTACTAACGCATAACATATTCTTCATAACTTTCTGGCAAATTACAGTTTCACCCCTCCGAAACGGTATTGGGGCTGCTCGAGCAATCCGAATACATTACGATTAGCAAAAATGTACCCTCGCGGGGACCGTTACTCTCTCCCTCTAAAACAACCACATACATACACAGAAATATATACAAGATAACATTTTTTACTTTTAAAAACAACCAAACACTTTGCAAAAAGGTATAAAACACAAAAAAGTGCCAGAACACATCTGGACTTATAAAAATTCTTGCAACTTAAACAGAGAGTCCAAAAAATTTTTAAGTTGAAGTTTGATCACTGCTTTAGTAAAGCAGTCAGCAAGGTTTTTCTTTGTATGTATATACTGTAAATTAAATAGATTATCATTAATCAAATTTCTAATAAAATGTAATTTGACCGATATATGTTTTGTTTTATGATTTTCTATGGGGGATTTACAAAAACTGATAGCAGCCTGGTTGTCGGAAAATAAAGTGATTTCAGATGGTTTAAAATCAAGAATTTTCTTATCATAGCACTCATCTAAAATACGTGTTATCCAAACCAGTTCTTTTGATGCCTCAGTAATAGACACGTATTCACTTTCCATTGATGAAAGGCTCCCACATTTCTGCTTAAATGTACGCCAAGCAATAGGGGCCTTATCAACTAAAAGTAGCATTCCTCCCATAGAAATTCTATCATCCCGGTTGGATGCATAGTCGGCATCACTAAAACAAACTAATTCTAACTTATTACCTTTGACAACTCAAGTCGGTAATTTTCTGTTTGACACACATGCCCCAGAAGTTTAACAAGTGCATTCCAGTGCGTCATACCAGGGTCTGATTGAAATTGTGATAGGATGTTAAGGGCGAAACAAATATCGGGCCTAGTTCGGTTAGCAAGAAACGCTAAACACCCTATAGCACTCCGATAAGGAATTTGTTCCATCTGTTTACGTTCTTCATCCGAATAAGGACATTGGTTTTTTGACAGCACTAAGCCCTTAGGAATTGGTAGTGAAACCACCGGGAGCTTAAACTTGCAGAAAAGGGTTGTCACTCTTCTAATATAGTCCTTCTGGTGAATAAAAATTTTGCCATCAGATTCTTCGATTTCCACCCCCAATAGGTTTCTAGTTCTGCCTAGTTCTTTCAAATCAAAATTAGAACTTAGATTTTGTATGACGCGGTCGATAGACTATTCATTTTCACCAAAAATTACAATGTCGTCCACGTATAGCAACAGAACTATATTATTTTGATATGTAAAAAACACAATTAGCCCAAGAAATTTCATTAAAACCCATTTCAAGCAATTTACTGCTAATCTCAAAGAACCACTCACGGCCGCTTTGATGCAGGCCGTATAATGCTTTTTTCAAGCGACAAACTAGGTGTGGTTTTTGGGGGTCAACAAAACCTTGAGGTTGACTCATATATACGGTATCAGATAGTGGGGCATATAAATAAGCACATTTTATATCAAGTTGTCTATGGGACCATTTCTTATAAGCAACCAGAACAGTGAAAAACAACCTTATTAAAGTGAAATTTACTACAGGGCTGAAGGTTTCATCATAAGATTCACCTTTACGCTGAAGAAAACCCTGGGCAACAAGGCGAGATTTAAATCTCACCACCTGACCTTCCGAATTTTTCTTCAAGCTAGAAACCCAACGATTTCCAACAATCTTGGCTTTCTCTGGTTTGGCTACTAGATCCCAGACGTCTCGATCATGCATCACTTGTATTTCCTCCTTCATAGATTTATACCATTCATCTGCTTGGGGGGTTCTCAGGGCGACATTAAAACTTGATGGGATATTGATTTCATCTAGTCATGCAGAAGAATGACAAGATTCATCGCCACGCGATTCCTTATTCTCGTCAATCTTTTCAGCTGGCCCAGAATAATTATTTTTTGTACTGAAATTAAAGTCTGCTTTGTTATACTTAATTTTATTTGCCCGACAGTATTCCTCCACATCATTAAGCGACCTCAAACGTGCTTTTACTGCCTTCGGGGTTAATGGTATATATCATGTCTGTTGCCGATTGCACGAAGTACAGCTCGCCTGGTCCAGGAGGTGGTTTTCAAGGGAAATTCTGGGTCTCTGGATGGACCTGCAACAGGTTCAGCTTGGTCATCATGACTGGAAGACCCTCTATCCTCCACATCCTGCTCAACATCTGATTCGTCGATTTCTGTCTCAGTGTCGCTCTCGACGTCTATGAAATCAGGGTTTGGTACAATAGGGTCCAGTACCGCGACCACTGGGCTCCACAAACCTAACATAATGTCTCAACGACCTTATGTTCCTCCGGTATCCAGATACGGTACCCTTTGGTACGCATTGCGTATCCAACCATGACGCCCTTTTTGGCTCGAGAATCTAACTTTTTCCGTAGTTGCTTGGGGGGTCCCAACAAAAGCAGTGCTTCCAAAACATTTTAAATGTCTTCACTGAGGGAGATTTACCTCCAAAAATCTCAAAAGGTGTTTTTACCTGGTTGTGATGGCAAACTCTGTTACAGGTGTATGTGAAACATAAACTGCCCTCGTTCCAAAATGACTTTTTCAAAGAAACTATCCTCTAGGAGGGCTCTTACCCCGTCTACGGCTGTGAAGTTGAACCTCTCACTTACCCCATTTTGTTCAGGGGAGTAAGTATTGGTCCTCTCTGCTCGAATACCTTGGTCTTCTAGGTAATCTTCGAACTGTTGGTGACAAAATTCCAACCCTTGGTCAGTTCTTACATTAATCACCTTTTTTCCGGTGAACCTGTCGGCCCTCTTTGCCATTTCTTAAAACATCGAAGACCTCTGTTTTTTCTTTGAGGGGAAAAACCGTTACCTACGCGAGTGGTCATCTATAATACTAAGAAAGTACTTGTGCCCTCCCTTAGATTTCTCTGGCATTGCACACAGATCCATGTGCACTAGCTCTAGAGGTTTATTTGACCTGATCTTCGCAATAGGTTTGAACGAGACACGTTTAGATTTTGGCTACTTGACAAGGCTCGCACTTCATATCCTCAGTATTTTTAAACTTTGGTAAACCTCGCACACAGTTTTCCTTACTAGTTTTAACACTATATTTGCTATTTATGTGGCTGAACCTCCGATGCCACTTACTGAGAGAATTGTCAATAGTACTCAAGACCCTCGGGGATTCGGCCTTCTTAGGTACTGGGGGTACACGTAGTACAACCCTGATGTTTCTTTGCACAGAAAATTAATTGGCCATCTTTACCAAGAACTCTAATATGACCATTCTTACCCTCGAATGTAGTCCCATTTCCTTCTATCAGAGACCCCGCTATTAAATTACGCCGAAGTCTTGGCGAATAAAGGACACCTCGACAGAGTTACATCTTCTTGCCTATTTTTATATCTGAAAAACATTTTTGATTTTCCCTATCCCTTCGATAGGACAGTCAATACCATCAATGGCCCACAGCCATAGAGGTTCCGGACTTTTTCTTATAGTCGACAAAAAGGGACCTATTGCAACAGAAGTGGGAACTAGCCGCGGTGTCAACAACCCCAGGCTGTTTTCCTATCACTACTATTGCCCAGGGAAGCCTCGACAATAAATTACTCTGTGTTCTCTTTCTTAAAAATTTTCTGCGGGGATTTGACTTTTGTACCGCTTCAGGGGTTTGACAAATTGGGTGTCCTCGACTGGTTATCTGTCTTGACCCTACAATTCTTGATAAGATGACCTTTTTTGCCACACCGAAAACATTTGCGATCTTCAAAAGTTCTTAAATTCGTCTTCGGGTAGCCTCGAGTACAACTGCCTCTTGGTCACCTTGAGCCTGCAACAGACGAGACCTCTTCGGCCAAAGTTCACTCAAAACTTTATCAGATGTGAATTGGGGGTCTGGTATCTATAGATCGTCTGAACTATGCCAGCAAATCGGTCGGGAGATGTCTGATAAGCTGGAAAGCAACAAACCAGTCGTCAATAGGCTTGCCGGCATCATTTAATTTTATTTACTATTCTCCAACAGTTTTACTCATTAGCAACACTTTTACATCATTTGCCCAAGTGGCATAATTGTCCGCCCCCAATGGATCTATCATCATAGGATCCATCTTTGATAATTGTAAAGGAGAGCAGCACAAACAAAACAAAATTTACAGACCTGGCCCGCCGTCGAAGCACATCATAATTACAGCTGCCGATAAAAATTGCAGTCAGTTCAGCATACTGTTGCTACGAAGTCAGTTCACTGGATCCACGCCGGACACGTACTGTACCGGAAACACGGAACGGCCATCACTGGAGCTACTTCCACAGCTACACCACACACCCGATTACACACCACAATTACACCCACACCCGAGTGCATGTCTAGGCCCATAACCAAGTGTCACCGCAGAGTGACAATAAAAGAGCACGCACTGGTCTGACATGAGGTGTGTTTAGAAATTCAGCAAGACTTAAGTTAAAAATAATTAAGTTTATTCGAAACTTCAATAAACATTTAAAATATTAAAAGCATAACTTAAAACATTTGTATAATCAAACAATCTCACACAGAGACTTCTAACATACGCGTCTCACTAGCTCGTGAGTTTCAACTGTGTCTGCTGGCAAGCGGGCCCCATTGCTCTAACTCGAGCAGTATTTATACAAGCTAGTAACATAACATTGACATTATTTTGCATAAAATATACTGGAAAGGAAAAAATAACAAACCATGGGGAAAATAAACGAAAAAACAACATTTCTCATATGTATGACGTCAAAGTTGCTGTGGACGCCATTACTTGTTAGATAATAAGTGCTACATCAGTCTAAAACGATATCATGAATGTCGGAAAGTAATACAAGTAAATGATCTAATAAACTGAAGTTGAGGTAGCCCTTTAAGGTTCATTTTCCTAACAGGTGCACTTAACCAATTTCATCTCCGGAAATGTATGTACAGAAATTTTTTGGGTTTATTTCATGGGCTAGACCGTTGCAATCTAGATAGGAAAATTTGAGACTATGAGGAAGGGAG
Organism: Dolomedes plantarius; assembly: GCA_907164885.2. Taxonomy (NCBI): domain Eukaryota; kingdom Metazoa; phylum Arthropoda; class Arachnida; order Araneae; family Dolomedidae; genus Dolomedes; species Dolomedes plantarius. The sequence continues at coordinate 59,116,284 of OU015494.1, read as the reverse complement.
GTCATCATAACATATCTTGCCTCCATTGAATAGTTACGTATTTTGTTTGCACTATTTTACATGCTACTGTAACTTGGAATCTCATTTGGTCATAGGTAAATCTATTGCGTTAGGCATACTTTTAGATTTTTTACAGTTAATCACAATTATATATATATATATATACAATTTTATATAATAAATTTGTTTAAAGGGCATGGTTACTATAGTTAATTTTTCATGCGCATTTAGTGTGTTGTTTCAATAAATCACTTTATGATATGCAAATTGAATAACTTGTTACATCTCATCCGAACCCTTTAAGGTAAGTTTTTAACTTAAATAAGTGTGTTATATTAGGATTATCAATGCCAAAAATTTAGGGAAAGATTATTTTTAAGGATATATATATATATATATATATAGGGTAACTCTAGGATAGATGGCCATAGTTTTTAAAGATTGAAATAAAAATTCTTGAAATGCAAACACGAGATATATTTATGCATATTTAAAATTCTTTATACATATACTCATATTTTGAGCAAAAAATAATTAAACATTGAGAACAAAAAGTGGAAAACATAGTTTGAAATTAAAATGGCAGATGACCAACCTCTCCTTCAAGCCGAGGAGAGATGGCCTCGGCTTGAAGGCAGAGATGCCCATCCCATACAAGACAGAAAACGTCGAAGTTAAAATAGCAAAAATCAACACATTCCATACAGTTAATCATGAAAAACATATAGCAATTTGTAAAGATGCAATTATATCATGGAAAATGAGTGAATAAAATTCGAATAAACAACGTTTGAAGTATATTTTCAACCCTTTATTTTTCGTAAAATTTTACCACGTTTTGGCAAAGGTCTTGATAGTTTGTACACGGATTCATGGACCACCTTCAGGCACCTTATGCATTTATCCAGTCATCCTTTTTGGCTTTTGGTATAGTATTCTCTCCACAACCAACACAGTGATCCTCATCAAATTCTATTCCCTTGGAATCTGTAGAATCTGATAATTTCAAATGTATTTCATCTTCTTCGCTACTAGGAAGTGACGTGTTTTTGTTTTTTTTCTCGTGTTAATTTTAGACATTTTACTGATTTTAAACTTATTTATCAACTTTACCTGTTTCTGGGATGATAGATTCCGAAGTTTGTCAATATTTCTGGTGATGTCAAAAGCATAGCTACCTGTTGGTGCGGTTTTCTAACAGTTTTGTCATGGTTCCATTAGGAACGGTGTTGCAATATCATAAAGTACTTTTGTTTGGTGACTGGAGCAGTTCCATCAGGAGTTTTTGATGTGCTGGTCGGGTTCAAAATATCCTATTTCGTTGTTGCATTCTATTCGATTCTGCAGACTGGCGTTTCGAAGTTACTTTGAATAACACTATCTTGCGTTTCTGGTGTAGAAAACAATGTTTTTTTTTTATCTGGAATTCTTTCAGAAGCTGACAACTGTAGACACGCGTAATCGGGAATAATATTCGGATAAAAGGATAAATCCCCGTTGCTTTGAATCCTGAAATTGTGTTTTCTGGAGTTGCTGATTTCCCAGATATATTAAGTAGTTCTCCAAATTGCAGTCATGTAATGCGGACGTCCAGGATTGCGTTTGAGCCAATTTCTACACGCGTTAAAAAAAACTACTTTTTAATGACTTAAACGTGGCTCTGTCCAGAGGTTGAAGGTAAGTTATGTATGGGGAGGTAGTGACAAAAGTACAATATTGTGGTGAATCAGCAAATGTCAACATTTCTACTGAAGTAGTGTGGGAGGTGTTTGACCATCAAGTATCAGCAAAGTTTTACCACTTGGTTTGCACGGAACAAAATATCTTTGAGCCACTGAAAAAATAATTGAACTGTTAATATATGCAGACTTTTGAGACACATAAACAACTGCTCCAGGTGGCATTCCATCTTCATATTCCATCTTTTTATTTCTACCCTTTATCACACACACTGGTGGGAGAAAGCATCCTTCAGCGTTACAACAAGCTATAAGAGTCCTGGATTCGCCTCTTTCCGACGAAGTTAATGTGGAAACCACTTTCATGCCCTTTTCGTCTAAATCTAAGCTAGGTCGATTGTTCAACTGCAATCCGGACTCATCCATGTTAAAAATGTTCGAGGGTTTATCAAACAACTCATTTTCTTCAAGAATGTCATGAAGTAGTTTGAAGTATGCATCCATTTTTTCATGATTCATGGCTTCACTTCTCGAAGCGACACAAATGCAGCTTTTCTGATTGATATATCAGACTGACGACTTAAGGATAGACTTAGCCAAACATACCCAGCCTTTTCACTTGTATCATTAAAACGGTACTTTATATCCAGTTTTTTGGCAAATTCAAAATCGAGAATTCACACATCATCTCGAGTAAATGGGAATCCTTTTTTCTGCATTCGTTTAATGTGTTTAACTAATCTTTCTTCGTTTTCTTTTCCAAACATTGAACCAGGACCCATTCTTAGGGTGGTTCGAAAAAAACTGTTCTTTAAATTTAAGATCTCTAGAGTGCCCAAAAGTTGCCATTGGTATAGACGTGAAAAAAGCACTAATTATTATTTTTTTATTAATTTGTCTTCCGGTCGCGCAATGCCATCGAAGTTAGCAAAAAATTGTGAAAACCCTTAATTTTTCATAATTTTTTTAAGCACACCAGATGGTTTTAATGGCGTTCCTATACCATGAATTAACTACTAAAAGTATGTAAAATCAATATATATGCACTTATTTTACTTTTGTTTCATATCTTCCGGTCGCGCAACATAGTACAAAATGAGTAAAATTAGTAGTTTTTGCAAAATTTCAAAGTTTGACTGTTTAGTACATTTTAATCATACGATTTTTACAGATGCTATAGATTAAATCTATTACAATAATATATTTAAAATCCAAGCACATCAGATAAACTTTGATATTCAAGTGGAATTTGGTCGCGCAGCTTCGTCAAAAACAGCAGAGTAGCCTACTACCAAGAGGCGAGGTGTACGTGGCGAATGCCGCGCCGTGACGAGTGACCGATATGGCGTATCGGATCGAGCTACGGCTGCTATTGCTTCAAGTGTACTGCAAGATGTTGGGTTGATTAATGAATCAGATACTTCTTATGCTGTAGACAAGAGTAAAGTCCGAAGAGAAAAAACTTGTGTGAGAGCTAGTTTGCAAAGTGATATAAGTTTAGAAATTTATGGTCTTTACTTTGATGGACGAAAAGACAATACATTGTCAATTGAAAAAACTGGCAGAAAACACTTTCGCGGAACCTATAAGGAGGAGCATTACTCTTTAATTCGGTATCCGGGCTCCACTTACATAGGACACACTTGTCCTATGTAAGTGGACAAGCTCAGCAACTGACATAGCCAAAAGCATCACGTCTTATTTATCATAAAATGGCTTTTTACTTGACAAATTGGAAGTTGTTGGATGTGACGGTACTCTTATTAATACGGGCTTAAGAAATGGTGTAATTCGACAAATTGAGATACATGTGGAAAGACCTCTATAATGGAGTATTTGTCTTCTCCATTACAACGAACTGCCATTCCGCCACCTTTTCCAACACTTAGATGGAAATACAACAGGCCCAATAGGATATTCCGGACCGATTGGAAAGGCCCTACCTGATTGTGAAAGACTACCAGTTGTTGATTTTTAATCATATTGATTGTGAGATTCCAAAGTTGACAAGAGTATTCTTAGCAAGGACCAATTATTCTTGCTTGAGATATCAGAAGTCATCAAGTCAGGACATTGTTCAGAAGACTTTGTAGTACGGGATCCTGTCCCAATATCACATTCAAGATGGCTTACTATTGCAAATCGAGTTTTGCGCCTCTACATCAGTGTGTCAAGCCCTTCTGAAAATCTGAGAAAAATTGTCACATCCATTCTCAAATGTTATATACCTATGTGGTTTGCCATAAAAATAAACCGCAAATTCACAGATGGGCCTAGACATGTTTACAAAACTATTGAATCTACAAGGTACTTACCAGAAGAGCTGCTTCAAGTTGTTGATCTCGTTTTACAACGGAATGCTTACTTTGACCATCCCGATAATTTACTTTCTGCTATGGTAACTGATGAAAGAAACCATATCCGACAGCTGGGCTTTAAGCGTATCATGAAGGCAAAGCAAGCAATATCTGAAAGTGACTTTATCAGAATAAACTTTGAAGCTAAAGGCTATACCGAAATTATCAAATGGAACACCAGTACACTGACTCTTCCTCCACTGTTAAGAACATTGACTAATGAAGAGATAAAACAGTATGTGAGCAATGACTTCACGCCTGTTATAATTATAGATGCTTTCCCATGCCATACACAGACAGTTGAAATATGCGTTAAGCTAGTGACCGAAGCTTCAAGTAAAGTGTGTGGACACAGTTCCAGAGACGGCTATATTAGAACCACATTACTATCACGCTCAGCGATGCCAACTTTTTCACACAAATCCGAATTTCGATGTTTATCGATAGATAAAGACTAGAAAGGAAACATAAAGAGAGAGAAAGCGAAATAAATTTGTACATATTGTAAATAACACACCCTACATTGGATGGTTGGTTGGGTAGGGTGTGGGTGGAACTCGGAAGTGCATCCACCTCCCCATGGTGAGTTCTGGGTCGTTTTGTAAACAAAATGAGCGAAGAGCTGCACCAACAATTGAATATTGAAACAAAAAAATTACCAAATATTTACTATTAGAAAATTTCTAAATTATCTGAAAGGAAACATTGTCAAACAACAAAATTGTCAGACAACGATAATGGCTGCTACCGGCTGCGAGCGCATCGCTGGCATTCGTCACGTACACCTCGCCTCTCTGTCCAGGTAGGCTACTCTGCTGTTTTTGACGAAGCTGTGCGACCAAATTCCACTTGAATATCAAAGTTTATCTGATGTGCTTGGATTTTAAATATATTATTGTAATAGATTTAATCTATAGCATCTGTAAAAATCGTATGATTAAAATGTACTAAACAGTCAAACTTTGAAATTTTGCAAAAACTACTAATTTTACTCATTATGTACTATGTTGCGCGACCGGAAGATATGAAACAAATGTATAATAAGTGCCAATATATTGATTTTACACACTTTTAATAGTTAATTCATGGTATAGGAACGCAATTAAAACCATCTGGCGTGCTTAAAAAAATTATGAAAAATTTAGGTTTTTCACAACTTTTTGCTAACTTCGATGGCATTGCGCGACCGGAAGACAAATTAATAAAAAAATAATAATTAGTGCTTTTTTAACGTCTATACCAATGACAACTTTTCTGCACTCTAGCGATCTGAAATTAAAAAAAAAGTTTTTTTCAAACCACCCCTACCCATTCTGCCTTTATTAGATTATTGGTCTTCAAACGGCGCTCCAAAGTCTTGCGTGGAATGTGAAATGCTACAGAAGCTCCTTTTACCGAATATGATCCCAATTGCACACCCTTCATTGCCTTAGACAAATCATTTTGACTCTAGGTCCCTCGGTTTGAATGAGGCTTTCTTATGTATTTATTCGGCATCTTGAAAAACTGGGAAAAAACATCGTTCGGCATATTATATTATTATTATAATTGAAATATTTATATTAGTTAAAATTGAAACAATTATATCCATTAATATATTTATAAACATAAAAGTTATATAATTATTTTAAATATACTTATATTTAGTTAAAATCCTCCCTCCGTATAATTTTGAAATATTGATTAAAGGTGGTCATCTCTCCTCGATTTTATGTGGCCATCTATCCTGAAATTGAAGGACAGATGGCCACCCAATTTAAAGCATCACTCCGCCGTTGAACGTCTTTGTTTTAGGCTTAGAAGCAAAGATTGGATTATATACGTGCCTTAAAAGTCCGTAAAGTAAAACAAAATGTAACGTACTTATTGCAAAACATTCAGATAGCAAACTCAACAAAAATATTCAGCCACTAAGTTAAATAAACATTAAGATTTCACCTATTTTTTATAATCGAAAAACACAGCTGTACCTTGCAATGAATGAACTCGCTGAACACTTCCTACGAAAAAAGTTTAAACTGCCATCTATGATCAAGTTTTGGAAATATTTAGACTGGCCATCTCTCCTCTATGGCCATCTATCCTAGAGTTACCATATATATATATATATATATATATATATATATATATATATATATATATATATATATCAAACAAATCAATAACGAGTCATTTTTCTTGTTTCACTGTGAAACAAAATTTTGTTGTAATACAATTTTATACATCGAGAAATAATCTGCTATCCTCCTATTATAATTAAGTATTTAGTCAATGCTTTTTTTTTTACTTTTAAAGTTACTCTGTCATTTGCTAAAATTTGTGAACCTCATTGAAATCATATTTTTATACCAGTAATACAATTTCCTGCGTCTTTATCGCTTTTTTTCTATTTATAGTCTTTAATAATTCATCCTCTTCCATCAGTTATATTAACGAAAAAACGTTTCTAAACACATACTTTAGATTTCAGCTCATGTGTATGTTTCAGTTTCTAATGGTTTCTTTTGCTTCAGTAGTATATTTTATTTTAGCATTTCCTTTAATAGATACGCCTTTTATGTTGTAGACGATGACAGACGACTCAGCTGTCACCCTTATCTTGTTAATAGACGCCTAACACCGTTGCTATCTATTACAAGGAAGAGGGAGGAGCTTTTTCCCTTTTTCCTCTAGACAAGGCCTTTACGGATATTGAACTTTTACATTTATATCCCCGAACGTCACATCTCAGGAATCTGAAAGCTTCTTAATCTGTTCATTTCAACGTATTCGTTACCAATCAAAATGAAAGAGGAATGATTTTATCCTTTTTAGATCCATATTCAAAAATAGCATTTTTAGACTGGAAAAATCGCGATTAAAACATTAATATTGTGTAAAAAATGCGTAACATATTTGATTTGAATTTGTCTATTAATATTTACACTATTATCAATCAGTATTTATATTTTAGTAGAATATTTCTCTAAAAAAAGTATACCAAACAAGTTACTCAATAAGTTTTAAAAAATCTGAATGCTAGTATATATATATGAAGGTATTTCAATATATTTGTTGAGGGTTGTATACAGAGAATATGATTTAGATTTTAACCTATTCGTTACCAATAAAAAATGAAAGAGTTAGGATTTTATCCTTTTTAGATCATATTCAAAAATAACATTATTAGACTAGAAAAATGACGATTAAAACATTATTATCGTGCTAAAAATGCATAATATATTTGATATGAATTTTTCTATTAATATTTATATTTTAGTAGCAGCTTTCGATAAAAAAGTGTACCAAACACATTCCTCAAAAAGTTTAAAATTTTTTTGTATGCCAGTATACAAATGAAGACATTTCAACATATTTGTTGAGAGTTGTATATAGAAAATATGATTTAGATTTCAACCTATTCGTTACCAATCAATATGAAACAAGAATGGTTTAAACCTTTTTAGATCCATATTCAAAAATATCCTTATTAGGCTGGAAACATCGCGATTTAAACTTTATTATTGTGAAAAAAAATGCATCATATATTTGATATAGGAAACATGATTTATGGCATAAGATTCTAATATTAAATTTTGAAGTACATTATAACCTTCAAGATAAACTGAATCACACCAGAAATTAGATTTAATGCAAAAACCACTTATTATTGTTGAATATATGTCCTAATGATATTTTCCTATTAATAACGAAGAACTATCAACATGATTACTTATACCCTAGGAAATTTCGAAGATAATGTTTAATTCCATGGGGGTCTGAGTATACTATAATGGGGGGGCTGTTATTCTTTCTCATTATCTGTTCATGAAAAGTATCATTTGTTAAAGAATTTCTTTCTAAATTCCAATTAGAGGAAAAACGTATTTTTTTTAATCTCATATAAGAAATAATGGAAGTAGTTAACGTCCCATGACTTTGCAATAACAAATATACATTGTTTACAATAAACTGAGCATAATGAAAATCCAAAATACTCCAGTCGCAACAAAAAATATTCTAAAAATACGCCCTTATATCCGAAATTTAGCGCATTCTTTTGAAAATTTTAATTTAGGACTTTGTTACTTTATCAAATTTAATTTAAAAACAGCCGTTTTAAAGCATGCTAAAGTGATGTAGTACACAATTGTTTTTAACGCATCTTACGTAGTTCTCATTCCACTATATGATCAACATATCATGATCTTGGTAGATGAATATTTTAAAAATGTTAACGGATAGTATTTTCCACAGTGTCAGAGAAGAAATATTTCGATGTTTGAATTTTAACTCGATTTTGTCTCATATATTCTTCTTTAGATCGTAAGAGGAATAGATTGGAGTAAATTGAGTACATACAGTCAACTGTATGCAGCAGGAGTACAACATGCAGCAGGATTTGAAAATGAAGGACAATGCCCATTTGTTATTCTTACATGCATTCACAGGCTGTGACAAAACATCCGAAGCGTATCGCAAGAGTAAAGTGGGTTTTGTCAAAATGTACCAGAAGTCCAAAATCATACAACGTGCAGCTGAGGTATTTGCCAGTGGTTCTTCCCCTGACTTCATTGAGACAGCAAGGATCATGAGTACTCTCTCATGGTATGGCGCTCCAGCCACAGAAAAATCCCTCAATGAGTTCCGCTGCAAATCATTTATCAAAGTAGCTGCAAACATGAAGCCTGATCTCTCAACTCTCCCTCCAAATGAAGGAGCTGTTAAGCAGCATGCATTCCGGACGTACCACCAACTACACCTGTGGTTAAGGGAGGAACCTAATGATGGGGCACCGAATTGGGGTTGGGAGAGGAGAAATGACCAACTTGTTCCGAAACTCTAGAGTTGGTTACTGCCCCTGACGAAATCTTGAAGATGATTTTTTGCCGATGCACGAAAAAATGTGACAGTGGCAGATGTGGTTGTAGAAAAGCATTGTTAAACTGCTCTGCCACATGCCCGAATTGCAAGGGCAATTGCAACAACGGAGTCGCAATATTAATTCAGGAAGAAGATGACGACGACGACATCGACAGTTTCTTCATTTGACTATCAGTCCATGTAAATTACTATCAGTCCATGTAAATACTGCAGACCTCCCTTCAGAAGAGACCTGAGACCGGTTTTAAGGTTGCTGCTTCGGGGAGGTCGATTCTCAAAATGGGGGGTCGGGGATAATCAACACCCCAGTACCATTTCCCGCGGAAAGTATTTATCGCTCTTTAGGCATTAAGAAAATTATGAAGGTTTTAATTATTTAGACTTTAAGAAAACCATCGCATGTTTTGATTTCTATTTTCATGTAATCAACGTATTTTGGGACTTTTTACCCTACATCGTATTACTTACTATTTCCCGAAGTAATGTAAGGGAGTTTCAGAAAACCTCAATAAAATTTAGAGTCGTGTTTAATTTTATAAATACTGGATCATACAAAAATTTATTATTATAGATACAGATTTCAAGTATTTTGGTTTTGCAACTGTTATTTTTTCTTTCGCCAAAGGAGACGCGATCTTTTTCGGTAATTTTGTTTTCATTTAAGACGTCTCGGGAGTCTTACTATTTTACTGAAGGTGCAATTTAGCATCATGTCGCATTTAGTTTTATTTCTCATTCCCTATAAAACATAAATACATGAAATTTTTACCACTGAAAGCTTAATATATGTTCTATGTAGAATAATTATTTCAATGTTCTACAACTGGTATTTTAATAAATTTTCCATTTTTAATTTTGATGAAAATTTTAAAATTGTGTTTTGGCTTGCATCCATTGCGCGCAAGACTGTAGCAAAACTATTGGTTCTAGATTCCCAAAAAATATTGATAAAGTTGTAAAACTAATGTATATTTAACGTATACTCCATTTTTAAGCAATTAAAAACTCAGATTTTTTAAATTTAAATTAAAATTACAAAACTTTGAAAAAATGCATTTTTTTATTGAAAACATGTTAATTTTAAATAATTAATGCAATTAAAAATACTAAATTTGAAGTATACATTATTCCTTGCATCAAAATAAACGTATTCACCAAGTTTTATAGAAATTGCTTTGTCAGTTTCTTTATCAGTCAAAAAATGACTGCAAAAATGACACAACTCTAGTATAATTTTACCCGAATATCCCCCTCCAAATTTCGGAATAGAACTGCACTTTAAAAGCGCCGGCCTTAGTTACTGCGGGGCCCAACTGCAGAAATTGCGATAAAAATATAATGTACAGATATTTTGATAAAAATATAATTACACACTGGTATGTGGCGTCCTTGTGGTACAGCGCGCTGGCTTTCGGTACTGAGGGTGCTCGGATCGAATCACAGCGTTCCGCCACTGAAAATGCCTCTGTTTATGTAGTCCCTTTATAGGGGGTAGTGCTGGTCCGCTTATATAGCACCCCCATAATAAAATATTTGAAAGTGGTGTATGTCCACTTTAAAAACATGAGTTAACGGTGATTTTAGTAATATATAGACACCTTTTTTTCATACGATTTTTTTTCATAAAGTAAACAAAAGAATTTTGGCTATAAAATGTTATCGCAAAAAAAATTTTTTTTAAGTGGAATAAGTTCATTCCTAATAATTATAATAAAAGCAACTTGCTTATTGCAATTATTATTGATTATTACGACTTCAGTGTACACTACGCTTTAGCATATATTACTTAGCTAGTGTCTTAAAAACAACATCGTTAAATCGTTAACAAGATAACGGTATTATTGTTCTGATTAAGTGGTCAGAAGTAATTTCAATGATTTTGTTTGGTTTTCTTTCGCAATTCCTACTGTTTGGTTTGTGTTTCTTATACTAATAGATTGCAGCGTATTATTTAAGTATTTTTATTATAGCAGAAAATCAAAGTTTTAGATAAATAACATTTAATACAGTTGTTACAATGAGTTCACATACCAATAAAAAAGACGATAATATGTCAATTTGGTCTGATAGTGATGTTGGTAAGTAGGAGTTTACATTAAAATATCCATTTCACTGAAGCTAATGTATATAAAAATTTAATTTCCACTTGTTTTCATTTTTTATAATATGTTATTTTTGAAAGTGGTATAAGACCATTTTGAGCTAAAAAAAATCGTTTATTTTTTAAATAGTTTTAATAATTATTATTTCATAGTAAAATTTAAAAGGTGTATAGTGTTAAAAACATCACTCGAATTGATTAACGTTTGCCAATATTTTTAAATTCATTCAAATACAAACCTTTAAATATCTCGATACGTGAAAAATGGACTTATGCCACTTTCAAAAATAACAGCTCATATGTTAAAGCCATTTCAGTTAAGACATATTTTTAATTTTCCAGATCAAATAGGTTCAACTGGCAAGGTCGGCCCTGCCCTTTAAAGTGTGCTACCCTAATGACCTCTCCTAATCAAAATTCACAATTAACTTTATCAACACTATAAAATTTTCCCATTTTCCGCAATTTGAATAAGGAAAATTTTCTTCAAACTTTAATTTCCCCCTCTTTGAAATATTTTCTCATAACTTCGTTTTTGTTAACTTTTAAACTGGCCAAAAATATGGCTAATAAAAATGGGAAAGATGTTTTGCTTGGTTGCAAATTTATACCTTGGAAAATAGATTTCAGAAATGAGCATTTAAACATTTCAGATTATACAGCACATCACGGCAGTTAATATTCCAAAAGGTATAATAGTTCCAATAGGTAATAAAGTGTTTAAAATTTCCTTTCAATTGTAACTGCAGATGTGTATTTCTCCCCATCTGTTTCTTGTAAACACTGCGTTTTCTTTAGACTAAACCATTCCCAATCGGCAGAAAAACACCTCTTCGACTCTTCCTTGGGACAAATGCCGATATTTGGCGAAAAGTGGGGGATGTTTGGTGACAATCTCTTCCTCTCTAGTTGACCTTCGCTTTAACGTTCCACCCCTCATCAAAAAAGAACTCTCCCCGAGTGACGAGTTTCTCAGGGATCTTCTCTTCAGAGGTGACCAGTACTTTCATTATATGATTCGTAATAATAAATAAAAGCTTTAATTATAAAAAAAGTGTTGTGTTTCTATTGAAATTACCTTATTTCCATTGCTAAAGTGTTGTTATTCATCATGATAGCAATTTACAGCAGTTTAAACGCAACAGGGTCTCTCGACATACTCATTTCTAGAGGAACATCGAAATTGAGCGTACATGTTAGAAATACTATAACTTTTGATTGAATAAGATAAAGTGGCAAAAGTCTATATCAAATTGAAGGAAATTTAATGCTCTACAACTTAGTCTATGGCAATTTTTCTGAGAAACGATTGTGGGAGGCACTAGAAGCAAATGTTTGACAAAATGAGTGAGGCAAAAATGATTTTTTCGAAAATTATCGATTTTCAATGACGTCTCGAAACCCATTAGGAACTTGACAGATATGTATAAACAATTTTCTAGGCAATTTAATTAGCTTTCATTTTTACATTTAACATTTTTTCTACAGTGCACCGTTTCCGAGATATAAGTGAAAAACCAAAAAATGGGACCTTTCCACCCCTTCCCCCCTTTAGCTCACCCCCCAGGGGCGGGGACTTTTAGTATGTTTACCTACTAACTACTCCTAACAAAGTCCTGAAGTCAAAAATTCTCGCATATTCCTTGCATTCTACAATGCATTCATTGACTGGACTAGTAAAGGCTTTAAAAGCTTAAGTAAGTGCTATAAAAAGCTTTTACCTTTATTTTTTTTCTCTACAACAACCCCTTGTGAAAACTGATTGTAGTGCTTGAATTCCTTTTTTTCTTCAATCTTAAAAATAATATTGATTTAATGTTATTAAATTTATGCATTTTATAACAATAATAGTTTTTTCTTATTTTCATGGAATCTATAAGGTCATTAGGATACATATATGGATTTTTTAGCACATCTCTTTAAATTCCACCTTAAAAGCTTCTTCGTGGTCTTTCTCCATCGTTATATTTTTAGGCATTATATAAATTTATTAAATATCTATAATTAGAATTTTTCCAAAATGTTTGTTTCTTTCAGTTAAAAAGAATTTTTATGAAAATAAATTATTCAACGTCTCTTATCGGGAGAAAAATTAGTGTGACCAAAACCAAAATCAAAATCGTAAATGTGTATAAAATATTTAAATACAAAAAATATTTTGAAGTTTGATCTCATGATATAAACGCCGTTATAGGACTTGTTTAAATAGAAGTTAGTGCAATTATTTTTATAAACTTTAAAAATAGAACTTTAATGGGAGTTATACTTTTTTGAAAATTTGATAGTGTTTCAAGTAATCGATATAAAAGTTATAAATTTGTTAATTTTGTGAATAGATTGAAAGTGACTAAATAGATACGGTTAGAGAAATCAATTCTATATAATTTTTACTTTTTCAAAATAAATAATTTTTAATCTTTATCTTACATCATTATCTTGCATCTTTTTCACTAAAAGTTTCAAATGGCAACTTTCGATGCTTAACTTCAAGTGAGCTAAATGAAAATTGGCATCAGTTAACGGTTTAGAAATTTTAGTTTAAAACATCTAAGACTTTTTAAAGTAATTTCTAAGTTCCGAAGGTTTTAGAATGCCAATTCTAAATCTATAATATGCATTTAACAATCCGAATAAAAATTGAAAGTGGTTTTAAAACTTTAGATTTAGATGCAAGCAAAATAAAGAAAAAAAATTCACTCCTTTCTACTGATGTTCACTGAATTTTCCTTCAATTTTTAAAAATGAAGTTCTAAACTTCTTTGTTTATTTTTGTTTTAGAATACGACGCTGGCTTTTTCTAAAATAAGTGGTTTGATTTTAAAGACATGTAAAGTTATAAACAATCATTGTTATTTATGTTGCATTGTTATTTATAATCACATTAACTGATCTTTTCTTAGAGTTCTAGGATTGTATCATCAAATTTTCTTATATGTAAGGAAATTTGTACGATATACCCTCAATCTTTGAGAATAACTCATAAAGAAAAAAAAACTTATATTTCCGTTGCCTAGAGAAAAGGGATTCAAGGGATATGTTTATATTTTCTTAACATCAACAAAATACAGGGTGAGGCAGAAAGAACGTTCTGAGAGTATAAATAAATAAATAAATAAAATAAATAATAATAATAAAATAATAATTAGTAATAAATAAATAAATTATTTTTCTTCTTTTTCTCAGGTATAAAAGATTTCTTTCTCTATCTTGCATTGTATTTTTGTTATTGACGTTCCAAATCAGAATGTTCTTTCTGCCGTACCCTGTACTAATAAAATAATACTGAGTTCAAACGAGTCTTATGGTTTGTGGTGTTATCAAGCTAAAAGCTTTGAATGCACAAGTACTTAATAAATAACTAAGATATAAGGAATACAATTGGACGTGGAAAGTAAACAGGGTTTTACAAAACATTGTTACAAATTCAAATTGTTTGTGTGTTGATTTTCTGTTTTTCAGTATATTTTCTTTCAGAACCATGTCTATTTTTTTCCATGTGTAAAAAAATGCTTAAACGGTACTGACGATAATCAAATAAACTGATCGGTTATAACCGATTGCGACTGGCCAATGATTTTGCGTGTATCTAAGCCACAGAATGGGAAAATTATCAAACTTCGAATTCAAAATAATTTAAATTATCTGTACTTTTACTTCAGGAAGATAAAGGAAATTATAATCAACCAAAAATAAGATTAAAATTTTTCATTTCTTAAATTTATGTGCATAATACTATTCTCTCTTTTTTTCCTGCTCTTAAAAAGGATATTATACCCTTCCTGAATGAGTATGAATTTATTTCCTCTTTTTTATTTATATTCGAATTGATATTCTGAAAGAAAGTTAATATTACTATTTTCCTAGGTCTTTTTGGTCACCATATAATGTACGATAAAAGAATCGAAAAAGTTAACCACTCTTCTTACGGATAAAACATATACCTTTCTCAATAAGAAAGGTTACTTAAGGAATGCGTTCCACATTCTCAGCTGTCATGACATCCACTATCTGATGCATAGTTTCCTGATACGCAGAAGGAAGAATTAAAACTGGAACACTTGGGAAGAACTTGTATTGTTTACTCATGATACCAACTATTTCTATTTAAGCATGAATAAACGTAAGTATCGTGTTGATAATCTTTCCACAGCCAAAAAAATCCTAGGAAGGTTTTCGTGACTTTTCTATAGAGTTCAAAAGGTCCTACTTTTTTATCAGTTAATTTCGTGCTATTATTGAAGCAAATTAAGCAGTTGTTTTCGTAACTAAACATTTTCTGAATTACTTTGGGATATTCAGCTAAAAGGAAGATCATCATTTCTACCATATAATGAACTACAGTTAATCCATCATCGATATCGTTATGATGAAGGCAGACCAAAGCAAAAAAGATTCCCATAACAACATTTTTGAGGACTCTGTACTCCACCAAAACCAAATATTTGTAAAATGGTTATCATTACTGAACATGCTATTTAGTGAGAGCCTAATCAGCCCATTTGAATCAACCCAAATGGAGAGTGGTATTAAAGTTTTATAGAAATATCCTGGCATCTAATAAAAATATGACACACTTTTCCCTATAAAATAAACGAACAACATTGTTAAATTTGAATCATCTGCTTTTCAAAAAGCATTTCATGTAAACAGCCACTAATTAAGAGACAGGTGATTTTCGTGTAAGTTGCTACAGTTAAATCTACTGTACAAAATATAAAAATATTCATCAGAAGACAAATATTTCAAGCAGTCAAATTCAGGAAGTGTTTTTCTAATCACAGTTTTCTCTTTGAGCGATACGAATCTATAATTCAATATTTAGAATTAAATGCCTATGGATGCATAGCATTTGCTACTGTGCTCCACATTATCAAGTAACTGACTTTATGGCAGATATTGGGAGGCCAGGGAACTGATGAGGACGAATGGATAACAACCTAATTAGACTATTGTTATGCTCCAAGATTTCTATATGCCATTTTATTTTGTGTTTTGTTTCTTATGTTTGCTTGTTGCATTTTAGTGGCATATAATAGTGTATAGATGTATGTTTAAGTGCTATTGCTTTTATTAAAAGTAAATAAATAGAATATATTTAGAGTTTACAGCTTGTACGTGCTACTTAAGTGGTTACAAAGGATCAATTATTCAGGTCATTCTGTTTTGAATGTATTTGTAATATCATTTTAAAGATTTTAATGATCATTCCTAAAATTCTCAAATAGTACACAACCTAATCTAAGTCTAGTTAGCATATTAAGAGGTCTGACAACTCAATGATTTTTTTCCTCAAGGGGAGCAGTTGAAATGTTCTGAAATGGAGCTGTAACCATCACTTGGAAGGAAATACTTACAAAACTATAGGCAATCTCAATCCAAAATGCCTCTAACTTCCACAACATGAGTTCACACACTAAATACTGAAATTTAGTACCAGTAAATACAACGTTTAGAATAAGTTTCTTAATCTACATTGAGTATTTTCTTCAATCACCCTTTCGGAAGTTACTAGATAGATTCGGTATGTCACTACTACAGGTGTTTAAATAAATTCGTATAAATTTCCAAAAATTGAAAATCATTAGCGTAATTTTAACCTTTTATAAATTATATTGTTTCATTTTATTAGTAAAACAACTGAGAAAGAGATAAGCTTTTTAGTATAAAATAAAACATCCATGCATTACTTTTGGTTAAGAAACTACTAATATTGAAAATATTGTCACGAATCAATTATTTTTCAATATGTTGAGCAAAGTAGGTGAACTCCAAGTCGCAGCATTTAAAGTGTAACAGGTGTTTTTTTCTTCTTCTATTAAAGTGTGTACTTTTCGGGAAGTTATTTTACGAAAGCACGGAGGAGTTTGGAATTCTAGAAATAAATACGCTCCAGGCATCATACCGTCCTCCGTAATCCCTGGAGAAAAATAAGGCCATCCATATGACGATCGACTGAATTATTTCTTATTTTCATTTCACTTATCCCAGAATGATTTATAAAGCACGGGAAATAGACACAAAGCTATGACATTGAATGAATTTCAGAAAAACTGCGACTTGAAGTTCAGCATGCCAATAAGGTACACATAATAAGTGGTATTTTTTTACTCTACGCCAGACATGGGAATTTTATCCGTTAGTCTATCTCTGGAAGCTCAATAAAGATTATAGTCAGCAATAAAACAATTAAACTTTTCCTCAGAAATAAAGTCTACAACGTCACTTCATCTTCAACATGGAGTGGGGTGGGTTCCAATCGTTCCTGAAAGTCTGGAAAGGGCAAATTAAAATACTATTCATCGAATACGATGAAGGAGCGTATGTAGATATTCATGCACTGTAAACCTTCTGGAAGAACTCCATGACGATCGGGTAATACCCGTAAAATCAGTTAAATCATTAGATAGTTCCACCTTTTCTCTGAATTATATATTTTGCTGCTTTTATGTTTATATTTATCATTGCATTTATAATTCCTTTTGTAGTTTGCAGTTCCAAAGAAGTACAAGGCTAGGGAAAGATAGAAAATAAGATGTCTTATTATATTTAAATCCTGGATGAAAAAAAAATTTGTTAGTTTTAGCAAAAGGATAAAAAAATGTCTAATATTTTATAATATACAAGCATCCCAGTAAAAAAAATTCAACAAATAAAAACCTAAAATCTCATCTTGATTTGTTAGGAAAGTACTTTAATAGTTAGGCGAGTGTAAAAAATGACCAAAACTAGAAAAAAAAGCAAGACAGAACTTATTTCTTCACTACAAGAATAGCTTCTTATCAAAAGAGATTTTAATTCCGGAGAGCGATTCTGAGTATATAAGATCTTTGGTTCAGTTACTCTACCAGTTCAAATAATGCCTTGTAAAATGCTTAAACCCCTTTGATTGTTGTTCAGAATATTAGACAGTGACAATGCCAATTGCATGTATTATTATTGCAATAGACTTTAGGATGATAAGCCACATAATCTTTAAAAACTTTATTAGTAAGCTCTACAACAAAAAAGTATGAGAAGTAATTTACCAAATAATATGTAGTGTTACAAGTATATCTCTCAAAAAAATGTAAATATAAATAAGAACATATACAATAGGAAAACCTTTATTCTAATTACATAAGTAAATGATATGAAAACGCATATGTCTTACCTAACAGGAAAAACAAAATTAAGAAGGACAAGCAATTTTTTCAGTGACAGCATATTAATCCCGGAAGAGAAATCTTATGAGTTGTAATTTTTGTGATCCTGTACAATAACTGTTTTCTTTTGAACCATAGCTGAGGCAAGAATAGAAACAACTGGTTTAATCAAAAGAAAATAACAATGATGCATTCTGGATAAAGTGTATAGATTCTATAATTAAGCTCACGGGATCTAAAAAAAACCGTAAAACTTCTAAAGAGCAATGTTCAAAATTATAAAATCTGGCTTAATAAAGAAAAGAGATTTACTCCCAAAATGACCATTATAGCACACTATTCAGACTTTAACTTTTTATTACTTTTTTTGTCTTATATAACCAAAATAGCTACTTAATATTTTTTTAATTCAAAATATATTTTGCTTTTTTATTTCAATGAAAACTTTTCTTTTCAGCACAACTTTTTTGAACACAAAATTTTAAACGAACTTCATCGACACTCTTAAACAAATATAACCTCTCCAAACTGTTTTCATTGGTGTGTGTTTTTTTTAAAATTTCAATAAATTTATGAATTATGTTTCCGTTAGAACACACTTTTTGCTTAAGTACATGTCATTTCTCTCCCGGACGTAACATAGCAAACTCATTCGGTTGGTCGTAAAGCAAGTTGAAACAATTTTCTAAAGATCACGTCCGACGAATAAACTAAATGAGAGCAATTATTCCTGATGTTTCGCAGCCATCAAAATCGAAGCAATTTACATGAAATATTAAGTTTAGGAAGTTTTATTGAAATGAACAAATAATCGTAAGCAGCTCTCTTTTGCCTATTGAAATCTCCATTATTATTATGCATGCACTGGCGATTATTTTATGATTATGGTCCAAAAATACTTCAGTATGGTTTAATAAATCAGTCTTTTATTGGACGTAAAAAGGACTAAGAACTCAACAAAAAATCTATAATTTCATCTCGTTAAAAAAGTTCACCTTGAAATTTCTGAACAGCTTTTTAATTCAATTTGAAAGCTATTTAAAATATTGCTTGCTGGATCAAAGCATACATGTTAAAGAATCTAAAGTATAGTCTTACCTTGAAAAACTAATCTTTGAAAACTTTCCATTCTTCCAAAGAAATAATTGTAAAATCGGGACTTTAAGTATGTCCCATGCCCATAATTTGTTTGTAACTCTTTTTTAAAATAAATTTTTAAAAAAACGGAAAAATTTTATCTTAACTAATTAATTTACAGAAATGATATTTTTTATTATAACCCTTTCAGGGGCAACAACCTACCCCGTTTGCACGGTGCAGATTTTTTCACCGATTTTTTTAACCTAAAGAATCTTCAAAAAATTTCCGATTAAAGGTTGCAAAATGTTTTTACTTCTTTAAACTGATAGCAGATGGCAGTACTAACCATTTTTCTGTTCATTTAACTGGAATATATTGAATGCAAGTGAAAAAAAAGACTAGATTTAGGCGTTTGCACTGTACAAACGGCGCCCCTCAAAGGATTAAGGCGGATTCTGTCTGAAGGTCTAAAGCGACTGGCACTAGTCTGAATAACACTGCCTACACTTCATTTTCGTTTACCACTTTTCAATGCTAGCAACTGTAGATATACCAACATTCATTCCATAGGAGATGACAGCACCGAGACGTTCATGCCCTAGCCGAGATTTCTAGCTCAATCCCTAGAGCTTGCGGTGCTAACCACCATACAGAGTTGGCAATGTTCTAAGGGTAAGTTGGTGCCAGAAAATTCTCTTTTACAGCATGAAAGGGAGAATACGCATCTGAATATAGGAAATGAACATATTAAACACTCTTAAGTCGCAGGTCAAGAAAATATTTAACCACCAGTAAGTGAAACATTTATTTCAACTTACCTACTTCTAAGGACTTGCTGATTCAATATATTTGCCTGGAATACCAATTTCACGAATACTTTGAGTTTTCTAATCTCTAAAATCATTGTAACATTTCAACTCTTATTAAAATCAAAGTACTCTCTTCTAATATTGTATTCGATTTTAGCTACACTTGTCTCGTAACTTACTGACATCATTCAAATTTTTTAAGACTCTTTTAGGACTCTTCGAATCGAAAGATCTTTAAAATTTCATGGGTTTGATTCAGTCTACATTGATCACAGGCTTATTAAAACAGCCTTTATATTAAAAAATGTTGTTTCCAACACGACAGCCTTTTGGTCTATTACGACATTCTCTTATCCCCACCGCGCATCTGTTGGCTTCTTTATTATAGGAGGACCATATTACATAGATGCACCAACATAGCTGCCTAACCTCAGAATTATCTACAAACAAGTGGGAATCGAACCCACAACCTGGCGGTAAAGACACTCAGAGAATACCCGTGGGACAAATCACTACGCTACCCGGCAGGTATATATTCAGCAATGCAACACTTGTAAAAGTCTTATTTAAAATAATCGAAATTAGCCCACATGCATAAAAAGCTTACAGAAGCATTCTAAACCAAACCAAACCAAATTAAAATTATCGAACATAATGCTTATTTAATAATTGAAAAAAATACTGAATTACCTTAAAAAATACCTACGCAAATCACGTTATTGTTTTACGTTTTAATAATTTTTTTGCGTTCCGCATGAATTTTCTACTAGAATGTGTAGTACAATTTTCACCAATGAATATTTATTTCGGTTTTGACAACGTTCTTAATTTTATGAAACTAAGAAAAATATTTTCAAAGTAATAAATATCTCTACAAATATTATATTACTACTAATACATAGAAATGTACAAACTATTTCCCAAAAGCTTTCACATTCTTCTTACGTATATCACTTTATGAAAAGACAGGGGAGAAACAAAAAATGTATTAATGTAATTGATGCAGGTTAATTGAATTGAAGCACTAGTCTTTGTCTGCTTTAATTAAGCGGAATTATTTATACTTCTTTACAGTTGTTATTAATTAGGCAAGAATTATTCCCGAGAAACTACTTTTTCAAAATACAGTTTTGCATCTCATAGATGTTAGACTTTTCCTTAATGACTTTCTATTTTCATGGTAATAGCTTGTTTCTTCCTCGGGCACATAAGAGACCAAGAAGTAAATTTATCAATAAGTAAAGAAAGTTCTAATTTAAAAGCTGAGAATGTGAATTTAATGTGTCATAGCTTTCAGAGGGTAAGTATACATTATAAAGAGTCATATAACTTGATTCCAGTAAATAATTATTTCCAATAATAATAACAGTTGCCTTTAATTTTAAATAAACTAAGTTCTTCTTTAAATTAATACTCTTTCCTACTTTAAACTTTATGAAATCTATTAATCAAAAAATAATAATTTCACTTCCTCCTCAAAACTAATTTCTTATGGTAAATTTATTTTCCTATGATGTGTACCCAGTTATTGAATATAATATATTGTTTCAACTGATTCCTCAATTTATACAATTAAAATTTAAACTTATTTACAAACTTATTCAATTTAGAAAATTAAATGACTTTCTAGTGAGGGATTATATTGTATGAACTATTCAATTTTTAATGTTTCTGTAACTGAAAGATATTTTAACAAAAATTTCTTTATTCCGATTTTTTATGGTAAATTTATTTTCCTATGATGCTTTCCCAATTTTTGAAAATAATACATTGATTCAACTGATTCCTCAATTTATTCAATTAAAATTTAAATAACTTATTTACAAACTTATTCAATTTAGAAAATTGAATGAGTTTCTAATGAGGGATTACATTGTATATAAACTATTCAATTTTTAATGTTTCAGTAACTGAAAGATATTTTAACAAAAGTTTCTTTATTCCAATTTTTTATGGTAAATTTTTTTCCTATGATGTTTTCCCCGTTATTGAAAATAATATATTCATTCAACTAATTCCTCAATTTATACAATTAAAACCTAGATAACTTATTTACAAACTGATTCAATTTAGAAAATTAAAGGAGTTTCTAATGAGGGATTATATTGTATATAAACTATTCAATTTTTAATGTTTCTGTAACTGAAAGATATTTTAAGAAAAATTTCTTCATTCTGATTAAAATAAATTACTTGTTTTTCTTTTAAAACTGTTAGAGATTGTAGTAGGCAAAAAATTCAGTATCAGCATTTGCAAAATTGTTTTAATCATCGATTCAACTCGTCCAAAATAAGCAATTCCTTACCTCCAAGAAAAATAATTTAGATATATGAAAGAATTTCTATTTCAAAGATCAC
Organism: Dolomedes plantarius; assembly: GCA_907164885.2. Taxonomy (NCBI): domain Eukaryota; kingdom Metazoa; phylum Arthropoda; class Arachnida; order Araneae; family Dolomedidae; genus Dolomedes; species Dolomedes plantarius. Next base: position 59,093,896 of record OU015494.1, on the reverse strand, counting down.
TTCCAGCTAGTAAAATAATTTCGAGCAATTATTTTAGATATTTTGTATCAAAACGGCTCGACTATAAAATTCATGAGCTTTACGCAATTAGCTTGAAATATTTATGTCGCAGACTTATCCTCGGTAAGTAACAGAGCAAAAGCTGTACCGTTATGTTTATTAAAATCGCATATTGTCTCATTAAGTACGCTTGGGCGATAATTTTATGACTTCGTTATTTCGTACGCTTCGGTTCCAAGTGTGCAACTATTATGCCACTTTATCTTGATTGCTTGTCTAAACTGCATGCGCAGAATTTTTGTCCAGCAGAGGAAATGAAAAATTTCATCTCATAACATAAATTATCTTACGAGGGATATGTAATGGAAGCTCAATGTCTTTCTTCAAAATCATAGAAATACTGTTAAACAATTAAAATTTCAGAGATTTAGTTTAATTCTATAAAACGTACTAACACAGCATTTTGATATCTCAACTCATGAGAATTCTTATATGTGCAATCAATGTTTCCATACTTTGAAGTGCGTTGAATAATTACAATGCAAGTTAATTCAGTAAAACTTTGTAGATAAGTTTTAAGATGGAAATGTAGAAATATAATTTCTGTTGTTATCTTCTCATACTGAATTTGGATTTTTTTGCAAGTTAGGTTCGTAACAAATAATCAAGTCATATGCAAAATTTTAAAAAAAAATGAAAGAAATATCTCCCTTGCCACCAAGGGCATTTTGAAAGAAAAAATAAGATCCTTAAATTATTCTATAAGGGTCAAGAAAAAGTTTGAAACAGGTACTTTCATCAGCCTACGACCATGATTTTCGAATATATACGATTTGATTCCTCATCCTGTTTGATATAATTTTTAAGTTCAAAGGTCAATGTTTCAATAACTGGACAATAACTTACCTGTTTCAATAATTTGTTTCAGCTGTTGCCTGGCCTTTTTTATCTAAAAAAATTGAATTTTGAATCAAAACTTGGAAGCTTTCATCAAAGGACTCTGAATTTACAAAGTTCAGGCTTTATGCTTTAAATATTCAGTCAGAGCAAGTAAGGAAAAAATATTGGTTTTAGAGGGAACATGAAAACTCCTGAATACATTTGACAGGGCAGTAACCACATTGATTTGGTTAACTTTGACATGATTAAGAGTGGAGATGAGTACGAAAGTTTCGTAAAGAAATATTTCGCGTGTGTTCCAAATCATTTTCAATCTTTAAGAATACTATTTAGAAACAGTCCTTCTCCCCAAATTTACTCAAATTTATGATTTTGGTGCAAATTTTTAAAACTATACTGTTCCCTTGAGATCTGAAGACTTTTTGCGTGGGATATGGAAACTGAAATTACGGAAGAAAACATATGATTAATTATGTTTTTTTCTTAAAAGTAAGGAACAAATCAAAAGCAATTCTTTTAAAAACTTTTCCTGGAAAAGTTAAGAATTTTATCTCGATTCGCCAAAACTGTGCAATGGGAGGCAGCAAACAACATATAGTTTATGTATATTTTATTTGAAGAAAGTTCCTGTTCTAATTTAAGCCTTTTAAGGAATTTTAGATTAAGGAAAGTATTTTTCTTCAGTGTTAAGGAAGTAACTTTTTCTGACTCTCCTAAGTTAGTATTATTGTATAAATGTAAATAAATTTAAAAGAATGAATTATTCTTAATTCATTTCATTTCAATTTCCTTTAAGGCAATGATGTACTTTACAGTGCCAAAAACATCTCTTAACATAAAAATAAAGGTATATTTGCTTAGTTACTGAGCACATGTGCATGGTTTATTAAATATTATACGTTAGCAGGATATTGTAGTAGATTTTTATACTTTATAGATATATCAAGAAACGCTACGCTTACGAATTTCTAGTGGTGAAGGACGACGTAAGACCACATGACTAATCAGTTTCCCCACACTATTTCCTTTCTTTTAATAATTCCAAAAGTAATTGCGGCTAATGTCCCTGAAAATGGAAAGGATTATGGGACCAAAAAAGCAAATCCTGGGACTCTGCACAATTGTATGATGGTACCAAAAGATTCCTGGTACGGAATTTCAAGAAAAGTCATTTTCGTCTGCAACAGACGTGATTACTGAGATCTCAATTCAAAAGAACTATCAGTAATAGTTTAATTTGTCAAGAGCTTACTGTGTAACCTAAAATGGTAGGTCTGCTGTAGCAGGCCCCATAGCTCTTAAATCCATGTCTTGAGATCACTGTGGAAGTGCTACTCGCTTATGAAGGACAAGAAGAACAACAGAAAGCTGGAAGGAGGCCTTGTAGAGTGCCAAAACACTATCCAAGCACTTCCAGTCTAATGGCCGATGTTTTGCACGATGTTTACTTGACTAAACTTTACATAACGTCAAATTCGAAGAAAAATCAGTGATAATAACTTGCAGTTCTGGATAGGAAGGACAATGAGTCATCTTATTGTAATGCTTTCAGACATGACCTCAGAGAGCTACATAAATATTATAGAAGAATCTGCACTGCTGATAGTTTGGCAGTGCTTAGGAACTAACTTCTTTCTGCCTCTCTCTAAAATGGCGTAAGCCACTCCGCGAAGCGGAGTGTACGATAGTTAGATTAACCGTTTAGAGGTTGTATCTCAAGGCACCAGATGACTTTGGGGGGGGAGCCTAGAATTTTAAGTAGAAAATATCGTCTCTAATATTTGTCCCTAAGATTTCACTGGCAGTGGCTCTCATTTAGGAATAGCAATACGTCTCAACACCGAAGATTTGTAGAAAGTGTGTAAGAAAGAGTCAAGACAGTCACTGTGGTCCAGGTGATCATACAAGGTATTAATTTTGTTAAATAAATTCAATGTTATCCATTCAGCATAAATATCCAAGTTCTTTTAGCATTATAGTGTATAATTTTTTTTACTTATTTGATCAAATTATGTATTATACTTTAGGTATGTCGCTTATACTAAAGCAATATAAATAAAGATAACAATAATAAATTGATATGTTTTTTTATAATAAATCTTTAAATTAGTTTCAGATGAAAAAAAATTAACCATTAATTCATATTTCTTCCTGAAAGTTAGTAATATTTCCCATGCATATTTTTTGCGAGATATATCTTATGACTTTTGTAACTTAACCTCTATCTAGAATCCCGATCTTTTTCCAACAATGGCAGAAAATAAAAACCTTTCAAAAATAATGCTATAAAATTTTCTCCTTCTTCATGAGTTTAAGCAAAAGAAAGATACCTGCAAGTGACATTAAGTGGATAAATCATTTTCTTGAAGGATGAATATCTCAACCATGTGTGACGTAATATTTTCTTGACATTTTATGATTTATCCATTTTTAAAGACTTGAATCGGAGAAGCTTCTGCCGTATGTCATTGCAATTATTTTCTAATTTATATCTATAAAGTTTCAAATGCACTGTACCTTTCCCTCGATAAATAAAAAATTTACCCTTTTAATCTTCTTCTGTTTCAGAGATTGTATGCAATATTTTGTTTTATGTAGTATATAAGGGCTGTTAGAAAGAAAACACCCTAACTCTTGCTTTTAGAGATTTTGTGTAACTCTATTCATAGAAAATGAAGAAATTTTTTAATACATAGATGAGTAATTTTTATCTAACTTTTTAATGAATATTTAAAGGAAAAATTGTATAAAGTTAAGTTTAATAATGAATTTTTTATAAGGGCTAATTTTTTGTAGTATTTTAAAACTTACCGTCCTGAATTAATACATCACATTTAATTGCAAGACTGATGAATGAAACTGAAAAACATGCGAGAGTTCCTCACGTCACCGGAATAATGTAGGTGATAGAATATTGACTACGAACTAAATACACCCAGGTTCTATTCTCAGTCCTTACAGACGGTCATTACTGTGGGCCCTGGCAATTAGACGGGATGTTTAAGGACTGTTAGCCCAATAAATGAGAAAATCAATTATGGAGAAAAATATTTAGCACCGAAAAATGTCTGAAAATAAACAAATAGAAATTAACTACAAAATATATACAATCTAACGTCTTGTGCTAATGTTCTCAAAGATCAATAGGATTATGAGAGGAATGTTTCTAAAATCTGAGATATTCTCATATCATTCGGGTGGTTTAGTTAGTAGAACACCGGTCTCGAGGTCAGGAAACCAACGTTCGAACCTCATCCTGGCAAACGAACGTTACAAACGTATTTGAATTTAAAATGCATTTTAGAATTACTTTAACTTAAAATTCTGATAATTTCCCAATCTATAAAATCTAAAAACTGAATTACAAAGATTCGTTTACAAACTTCCGTTTCAGAAAAAGAGAACAAAAATAAAAAGAATTAGTAGCACACATTGTATCAAATTCAGTGCTCTTAATGAGGACGTTTGTTTCATTTTAGTAGTACGATTTTTATGTTCAACAATGCGAAAATTTATTACAATTCTAATACATTAATTTCTCTTGGAGCCTCAAGTATTCAGAAATTTTAACTTTATGCTCCGATTGATTTAGTTAACGTCATTCCAACTGAGGTTATTTTTTTAGTTAAAAGGAGAAACTGTTTATCAAGCTGAATCTTAATCATTAAAAGAATAGGCATTAATAAAAGTTCGGTTAGATTAGCCATATACGAAAACAAATCACTGAAAATCCACTAAACTAGCAGAGATCACGATCGTGTAATAACAGAATACTGTAAATATAACTTTGTTATTTAACCAAAAATTATGATGCTCCAGGAGGAAGCAAGAACACGTAGACTAGTTATCTCTGTAAATTAATCTCGAGAACAGATTAGGTTAATTTACATCTCAGTTAAGTAGTGAATCTCTTGGAAAGTACCCAAACTTGCTTCATAATAGTGTAGGGAAAGGATAAAAATGTTGATTGTAAGAAGCATTGGTTAGAAAATTTAAAATGCTCAGAATCTTGTACATTTTATCATGAACATGTACATTTAATCAGGAACTAGTTAATTTCTATAAAAAAATCTTTTCTTGTAAAGACTGGAATGATCATTTCCCTTATTAAAGTATCATTAACTTTAAGAAAATATGTCATATATCAATGCTTTATTTTATTAGTACGATCTCAATATCTTGAGATCAAAATTAATGGCAGCAAATACTATAAATTTTCGCAGTCATCATCGGCAACATATTAATGAACAGGATTGTTTGAGAAATAACAAAGGTCAGTGTATATTACTTATTTTACATGATTTCACATAATTGTTTTTTAATACAATCATTTTGAATAAAATTATACACATTCTAAGACTACCAAAATATATTTTACATAATTATTATATTTTAACGTCAGAAATATTTATGTTCTGGAGTATCCATCTTAAATCGGAGAAAAAAAAGAGTAAACACTCTAGATAGTTTTTCAGAGTGTTTATCTCTGAATTTAGCTTTCAAATATGTAAATAATTTATATACATTTTTTCGAAAATATGCTTTTCTTTGTGAATATTCAAAAACTTTTGATGTAAGAGTAATTTCATATTTTGTGTGTGTGTGTGTGTGTGTGTGTGTGTGTGTCGGGGGGAGGGGGGGATAAAAGATTCTACCCGAGACAGTTTTCCCAACATTTTGCTTAAATACAAACAAAATGTCTTCCAACCTATAAAATATAGATATAAATGGTAAACAGCCAAATGTTTAGCCATTAGATCCAGTTTCTACTTCTATAATTTATTTTTACACAACTCTTAACAGTTTTCAAGCATCAAGTTAAAAAAATGGCTCCCTCTTTTTAAAACTTGGGTTACTAATGTCTCTAAAACTAAAGCACAAGTAATGAACATTAATCTAGCTATCCATAGCGTTTTAAAGGACCCTTAATAATGTATAGACGAATTTCACATCGGGACCTCAGCTTTAGAAACTTAATTGTTGCAAATTTATCTGACTTCATCACTCAAAGGTCTAAGAAATATCGGTCTACGTGCGCATTCTACTGTAACTCGTTGAAAATGGCACGCTGAAAGATTGAATAAATTTAATGTAATTAATCACCGTTTTAATATTATACTATTGACACCATTTGTGTCATACCATTTTAGAATACCTAGATTTTTTTTTCAGTTACTGATGGTAAACTCTGCTCAAAAAGGTATTAATGAATATATATATATTAGCCAAAAATTGTTCTTGTATATATGCATAAAATGTAAATGAGAAACTTAGATCATTCGTAAGACCATGATGACTTTTGATGATTTGAAAGAATTTCTTCAACAAGATGAAATCCATGCGGATAATTGAGTTTGATAGCTATCTTTTATTAAGTATTTGTTCATGCTCAACTGTTTAGGTTCTTAATACTTGTTCAAAGTTATTTCTTTCGAAGATGAAATATTTTCCTTTAATACTTAGCAGTTATCTCATTTCAATACCTTATTTCAATACGCTTTCAATCTCTCCCATTTCAATACCTGGTAAGAAAAATCTAACAAAATTCTTCCCATTATACTAAAAGACTACACATGTGAAGTGGCATCTTTTGTGATACTTCAGTTTCGGACGTACATCTTTTATACGTTCGTTAAGACTCAAACCCAGGACCATCTGGATTCGAGTCCTGTTGCGGACAAATACACTAACTAGTAACACTCTCATCATTTTTGACGATATGGCATAACGTATATAATCAAAAAACCATTTTGTAACAGAAAACAGTCCATGGTATACGAATTAATCTCTTGACGTTTTCATTACACATAAGTTAGGCATGCAGTTAATTTTTTTTTCATTCATTGTTTTACTTTTTTTTAAGTTATATGCGCCTCTATTTATGTGCGTTCTGTTAAAAACATGGACTTATATCAGTGTTTCATATAATTACACCCTAAATGAGATAATATTTTCAGAATTTTAACTAGGTTCCAATTTAGACGGTAGTACTAAAGAGATCCTCTTCAACAATCTAAAAGGTGGTTATCAATTAAACTTCCCTGATAACCAGCATCCTACTTTCACACGGGTGGGAACGGAACGGACCACATTGGGTATTAGACTATACATGAGATTGCGCTCACAGAATTTTGAAAAAAAAGAAAAAATTAGTTCAAAATGTCACACAAGAATGGCGCTTTTCATGGAAAAAACATTAAAGTTAACAAAATAAATTACCAAACGGAAACATAAACAATTTTAACATTTATAGACCAGTTTTGATCACCTTGTCATCGAACCACATTAACTAAAGGTAAGGAATAAATACAGTACGCCTTTGCTGCTTGAGAAGAAGAAAAAAAGGTTGAGTTGCAGAAACAGGCACAGATAATGACGAATGTCACAAGAGGAGCAGTGGTTAATCGTATTCCAGGACTATGTAAGGAAAGGTGCTTAATGTGACCACCGTCAGTCACCTGCAAAGTTTCAAGGCGATGGACAGGTGTGTTCTACAGCGATCGAAACTGATGAGTTGAGATGCTTCGCACATTACCGTCATCATGACAGCTGGAAACATCGAAATAAAACATGACAACTTCTGCAAATGTTTTATACCCAAACCTGTTTTGCATAACGCTTTCTTTTTTTTGCACGCATGCAAATCTCGAGATTTTTTTCCTAAAACCGACAGTTTTTCCCGGTGAAACATTTTATTACTTATAATTGTATTCTGAATTGATAGTATTGTTTTATGTATTCCGTTTGGTTGCTTATTTTGTTAAGGGGGCATAGGACCTTGAAACCCTCAAAAAATCGATTTCAGTTATTGATGTTTTCGTAATCCTTGAAATTCTGAATGTGAAAAAAAAACAGCATTCAAAATCGCATTATTTCTCGAGTTATGACCGATTATGTAACACTTCACGTGCAGCTGCGCCGCGATTTAAAGGACAACTGCCTCATCGTAACTGTTCTGTTTACATTTTTGAGTCCAGAGTTTCAACACCTTTGGTTTTTCATTCCATAACTTTTACTTCTAATTCTCTATGGTTTTATTTTATTTCACGTTCAAGGATAAGGAATGCAACAACTCATCTTTGAAAGTTGCGGCACTTTGTTGTTAATTTGCCTCGGCTTTGAAATTTGATCTTCGCATTACAAACTTTATACTTTGATTTCGCTGGATTTTTTTTGTGAAATTTTGTTTTAATAGATAAAAATGAATACTACTAAGAGAGCATCTGGTCGAAGACCGAAAAAAAGGAAAAGATATCAGTTTTAGGGGAACCAGCATACGAACAGAGAGTGTGTTGATGCAGATATGAATTTGTCTGCATCTTCAGAAAGCTATGTCATGAATTCTTCTCGTACTGATTTAAGTAAATATGGATGGATTCTTTTGATGGCTATGCTTTTATTGATAAAGTCCCTTATTATTTTCGGCGTTAGAACAATACTTGTGCTGTGTTGTATGTCACACAAAAACTCTCTGATTACTTCTGAAATAGGTGTACGGACTGATGCTGAAAATCCAGATCTCTTGTAATTCATGCAAATTAATTTGCTCTGTGAAAAAACTCAAGAATGATTGGAAAAAATAAAAAGGCTTCTGATATAAACAGAAGATTTATTCTGGTTATGAGGTGCATTGGGAGAGGAATCTCAGAATCAAAAGCATTTTGTGGACTAATGGATTTACCATCACCTGTGACACAAAAATCTTATGATAAGATTGTAAGTCATATACATGCTGCTACACACACCGTTGCTGAAAGTAGTATGCAAAAGGCAGTGAAGAAGAGATTCAACAAACTGGTTCTTCTGATTTGACTGTCAGTGGAGATCGGTACTTGGAAGACAGGGGACATCTTCACGGTTGGTGCAACTTCGCTTATGGCAGTGAAACGGGTAAAGTTATAGACCGATTGTTTCCGTTCATTACTGCAAGGGTTGTGAAGCGCCAAGAAATATAGTATCTGAAAGAAGTAGTATGGAATGGAAATGTAAACCTGAGGAAGTGCTGTAGTAGTAAAAACCATTCAGGGTCCTCTGCTCAAATGAGGCGGTGAAAGGCAAAGTGGTGTAAGTCACATTTTCAACTTTTTGAATTTGAGCCGCCAAAATATAATCTCCATGTTCAATTTATAATGGAATCGCAAATAATTATATTGGAATATTATAATAATTATATGAATTATAATTTGTTCAATTATTGAGGTTTTTTTGTAGTTTTTGCAGTAAAACGCTTTTGACATTACACCACTTTATTTACTGAACTTACGTCAACTTCTGACTCTTTCCACCGCCTCAAATGGAGGTAAATGGTATGGTTGATATGTTTCACGATCAAAGAAAAGCATTCTGTTCGTTATACCAATTACATAGGTGACGGTGACGGTGACTGTAAAACGTTTCTGTCTATATCAAAAAATAATCCATATAGTGTTCCAGTTTCCAAAATCGAATGCGTAGGCCATGTACAGAAAAGAATGGGTGCACGTTTGAGGAAACTGAAGAATGAATATCGTGGAAAAAACTGGCTGATAATAAACCTCTTAGTGGTAAAGGTAGACTCACTGATGTTCTCATTGATCAGCTAACCACATATTATGGTAATGCTATAAGAAAGCATTCAGATAATTATCATGATATGCAAAGAGCTATATGGGCCATATGGTACCATAAACGTTCAAATGACACTGAACCAACGCATCATTTTTGCCCGGATGGGAGTGAATCTTGGTGCCCATACAAAAAGCTGTGGCTAGTGGCATACATATGGATTTTAAGCACACCAAATCAATACCTCAAGCAGTTATGGATGCCATAAAGTCTGTCTTCAAAGACCTGTCTCATCCTGATTTACTAAAGAGATGCATTGTGTGGTCGAACGCAGAATACGAATGAGTCGTTGAATGCATTAATTTGGACGTTTTACCCTAAAACAACGAATTCTGCAAGAAAAATTGTAGAAATTGCAGTTAATTCAGCCATTGCGAACTATAATGATGGGAAGCAGGCAATATTATCCATAATGGAAAAATTAGACCTAAATGTGCGTGTTCATAGCAAAACATATGCGAAAGAAGTTGATAAATCTCGCATTAAATTTGCTGAAAAGCGAGCTCTAAGTAATAGTTTAGAGGCCCGAATTTCAAAGAGAAGAGAAAAAAGAAATCGATGAATCTAATAAAACTAAAGAAGGATTAGTTTAGCTTCATAGGTATTTTAGTTATTGTCCGGAATATATATATTATAGGAGAAAAATGGTAATGAAACTTTAATTTCAATTTTCTCAATTGCTGAATTTTGAGTTTGTGCGCAGTTTTCCTCTTAACTATCGATAGGGAAACTGATAAAACTGCACTCATATGTATAATTTATGGTACTCTACAGTTTAAAACCAGAAAATTGGTTAATTTTGGCATACTTTTTTTTTTCTGTGTGGGAAAATTATGCAAATATTATTGGGATATTTTTTGAAGTTTTCCAATTTTATGCTCAATTTTAAATTTAAATAATATTTATTACGATTTTTTCTGGTTTTACATTACAGGTACATATATTTCAAGTGTATTCTGACCATTAATTATTTTCTGTAAGCATATATTTCAATTTTATGATGCGCGCAGCACTTTGATTTTTAATCAGCAGTTAATCATATAAAATTCTAAACTACTAATTTGAAAATTATTTATAGATTTATAATTTCTATTTTACATATTACTATATTAAAGATATGTACTTTGTATGTATAAAGAAAGAAAAGTTCTGTTTTCTAATATATTTGAGTTTTTGTAGTTAGAATTAGACCATATTTATAGTCATTTTGTCGAGCTTCAAGGTCCTGTGCCCGAAATTTAATGTTTTTCCATGAAAAGTGCCATCTGGTGGACATTTTTTTAACTAGTTTTTCTGTCGAAATTCTGTGAGCGCATCTCGTGTATAGTCCATATATTTAATGTGGTTACATTCCGTTCGCCCATTTGAGCTGTAGGATGCTTTTTATAGGAGAAGTTTAATTATAACCACCCTGTACATCAAAATGCTACTTTCATATAGAAGACTAGCTGAAAACCCGTACTTCGCTACGGAGTACATTCAAATTAAATACAACTGTCAATGCATGCAATTGATGCCAAAACAAAAACAAAAAAATATATTTATAATAAATACGACGATCAATGTATGCAATTGATGTAATATATATATATATATATTTATAAAAAATCGTAAGGGATATTTTTATAGACAAAATAATGTAGAAGAAAATATTCAAATTAAATCTAATAGGACATACTAAAGAATATAGTACAGTTAATATAGTACAGTTTGAGGAACATATCTTTTACTGTATTTTAATATTTTTTTGGATAATGTCCAATTGTCTGCGGCATTAGCAAGAAGAAAAAAATATGTTTTGTCTATTTCCTTGCTACGCACGAGACGATAAATTTATTGAAAGTACCAGAAAAAGAAATCACGAGATCAGAATTTAATAAATTAAATTCTAAAAATTAATTTTTAAAAATTCCCCAAAAATCAGAAAATGAAGGTAAAGATTCAAAAAAGATTTCACTTTAAAGGAATTTTTATGATCTTTCTCGTGATATAAATTTTATAATCCTTGGATTATTATTTTAAATGCAAACTTTATAGAATGTTACTAAAACAGCTTAAAAATTTAATTTTAAAAAATCTAAGAAGAATTTTTCAAAAATCTTCCTTAGTGCACCCCTACACTATAAAAAGAATCGTCATGCAAAATTTCAGCCTTTTAGGTCCAGCGGTTTGGTCTGTGCGTTGTATGTCAGTCAGTGAGTCAGTCAGTTACGGAACCGTTTTATATATAGAGATAACCCTCTAGAATTGCACTGTATTACTCGAAATACTTTCTATTTCTTTCATTTCAAGACCTGTAGCAATGGAGGCTGCGTCGTTTTGAAAATGTTCATTATTGTTCAACCTGCTTAATCACAAAAAAATCGAAACAAGCTGCGTGCACAGGGATATTCCCAAGGACTCTATGTCTATCTTTATATATTTTCTGTGTAAAACAATCACACAAAGGTTTTTTTTTTGCATTTGTAAAATTATAATCATCAACCTTCATCCATATGATACTCTCGGTTTCATATGGTACTATGAATACTCTCGTTGATTTTGGGGAGTGCAAATAAATTGTACGTAAAGTCTTCGAAATCCTCAATAATGCGCATGTCTAATTTCTAATTTAAAATTAATTCATGTAGGTCTTCGTCACACTGGAAAGTGCAACATTCAATAGTTCCTGGGGACGGATAGAAAATGCTTTTCAATTCTCAGCTTTTGTAACTTGCCATTAAAGACAATATCAATCACTGATGTTAACACTAGCCAACGACAACAACAATTAGTCTGAAATTAGTACCCAATTTTGTTTATAACTGTGATTTTCAAGTGCTGTTTTGCCACTTATCATCACCATACCATTTAATATTCAATAAATATTAAATCTGATAATACAATTAATATTAAATCTGATTTTTTCTCGAAAATATATACAGTTAAAATGTGCTGATGCTAATAAATATTAATTAGATAAACATGCTTCCACTCTCATGATCGTATTTTAAGCATTATGGTGTACTTTCTATCATGCACCCTTATTTAATCGTCAATAATGAATACCTTATAGTTATGTGATAATATAAAAAAATATATGGTTAAAAAATGATTTCTAACGGTGTTTAAAGTGATCTCTTCATTTTTTACCAGTTTCCAACGGTAATGCGTTTAAAGGATTAATATAATTTCTTACATTTCCTAAACTTACTACATAAAAATATTGCATTAATGACTCTCAGAGAAGTGTTTGAGTGGAGGAAAATTTTATACAGTTTATAAAATCTGTCTTTCTCTGGCGAACACGTTGAAAGAAGCTCTTACAAAAATGGGTTGGAACAAAAATCAAGATATAATAACCAAATGTTTCAAATGGAATATGAAATGCTTGGATTCATTTCTGGTATATTTATTCTTTTGTCATAAAACATGAAACTGAATAGTTTTGTGTGAATTTTGTATATATCTAAGGTAAGAGTGAGTAAAACATTTCCCCCTTTCATCCCATTCAACTTGACGAAAGTTATTACAAATATCATGATCATTTAGAAAGAATGTATTAAAAATTCTAAAGCGTGTTTGACAGGAAATTGAAATAAATTCAAAGTTAATGACACACCATTAGCCACAAGATAGAGCATCCTCTTATTCATGTGGAATATTTAAAATCTAGATCAAGTGTCTGATGAAGAATAAAATATATCTCTCTTATGCAGATGGGTATAGAAATATATCGAAATACTTATGTACCTCTTTTTATAAACGCTTACATCATTTTCCACGAAAAATGTATCTCGTGCCAAAAAGATTGATATTTTTCTTTTCATCAAAGATCAAGATACTTTTTGCATAAACATTAATTGAATGTATCAAAGGCTGCTACTGATTTCTTTAGAAAAATAGTGACGTTAGCATATTTTTCAAAGTACTACACAAATATCAAAAGAATCCGTCCTGTACGGGTACATATTTGACAATTATTATTATTGTTACTTTATAAAATCCACTTTAAGTGTATGTATGAACAGGGGCGGCTCCAGTCCAGTGTTTTGCTTTTTTTTTTGGGGGGGGGGCGGGCAACGTCAGCTCTTAGGGATATACAGTAGACGCTCGTTAATTCGAACTTTCGTTAATTCTAACTAATCCAAAGGCCGCAAAAAACTTGTATTGGAGTTAATGTTAAAAATATCTCATTAATTCGAACTACATTTTTATCAATTCGGTTAATTCGAACTAAAAATTTGAAAAAAAATTATTTTTCCTCAATTAACGGAGAAAATACACGCTGTATTTATTATTTTGTGTGTCAAAATCACCTGTATTTTTTTTCTATGTAAAGAGGCACATGCCTGTATTCCTAGACTATTGCATTTCCGCTAAACGTAGTGGCCATTGCCCTATTGTGCTTAACGGACAAAGCGATTTTCCGTTATTTGTATCGATTTTCTTAGAATTTCAGAAAAACCAGTCTTTACTACACATTCAGCTGCGTCAGTTATGCCTACAGTGCAGAAAAGTTAATGTGCTCTAGTTTTTCTTCCACAGTGTGTGGTGTGAAAGTGTAAAAATTCAGGATGTTTACGCGTGGAAAGTACAAAACCCTAATTTTGGAGACAAAGGTAGATATTTTATAGAGAGTAGAGAATGGCGAATGTAAAACAAAGTTAGCAGCTGACTATGGAATTTTTAAAAAATCTTGTCAACTTATTTGAAAAACAAGGAGTCAATTTTAGATTCATGGGAAAAATCAAAATTTGCTAGAGGAAGGTAACGCATGAGAAATGCATACCAAGAATATCTAGAAAAAGCTCTACTGCTATGGTTCCAGGATGTTAGATCTCAAAATTTTCCGATAAATGGACCCCTAGTGCTGACGAAGGCTGATGAATTGGCAAGTCGAATGGGTATTGAAGATTTTAAATGCAGTGATGGATGGCTTTCTCGATTTAAGTCAAGGCACAATATTTCTTATCAAACTGTATGTGGCCAAAGCTCTGATGTAAACGAAGACGTATGCACTAATTTCGGTAGGAAACTGCCAGGGCTTTTCTCTATTTTAATGCGGTCATAATGGACAAAGCCTTAATGGACTCTATTAAAACTCTGAAAGCATTTATTCAGATGGAACCTTCCTCTGAAAATGAATTGAATGTTTACTTCAAATCGAGAAGTTGGCCTGAACAGTGTTGGCATCATAAACAAAACCAAACATCCACTTTACAGTTTTTCCCCAAAGTGTAATTCGTATTTTTAATTAAAGTTTACTTTCTACTGTATATCTTCTGCTTCAGTGATACACTTTTAAAGTTATAAATTTTCTCTTAACATCGGATAATTCGAACTTTTTTCCGAGAACCTTTGAGTTCGAATTAACGAGCGTCCACGGTATATATATATATATATATATAAGAAATAAACATCCTCCCATTTTAAATGTAAATCCATTCAACATTAGGTCTACGGTTATATAATTTTAGGGTATGAAAAAAAAAATAAGCAGGGCTTCTTTTTTTCATATACAATTTCATATACTTTTTTCATATACAACTGTTCATATACAATGGCGGCTCCAGGGCGGCCCCCCTGGAGCCGCCATTGTATATGAACATTTATATAAGACTGGGGAAAGAAACTTTAAAACATCAAAATCCATATATGTTATGAGGGGTACCAGAGATACCCCTTTGCGTTGTGTAAAATTAGGGAGGTGAACTCCAAAGGGAACTATGCGTTTATAAATAAAAATAACAACATTTATTATACAATATTTTACAAGAAAAGGTCGGGTTTACATATTATATTTAAGATCTTGGCTATACATATTTTAACAGAATTAGGGCATACTTCATCCGCTTCCTGCGGCATAACCATTTCGGGTCGAGTGAAATAAAGTATCGTAATCTCTCAAAAGGCAGGAGCACTATTTAAAAGGGGAAGAAATGACCAACCTGGGGAGTTTTTTGATGAAACAGCAGAGCATGGCGTCGTTGAGGCACTTCTACCGGAGGAGGCTTTAGGCATCGGGCTAATAATCATGGGGTCCTTCAATGGAGGAGGTAGCCGAATCGGCGGTTGAACACGGACATCTCGCCATTTTATGGTGCGACTTATTTTTTCCCAGGCTTTCTTCGCAGCTCACTACCTCCAATCGCTCTCTCGCTCTCCCTCCTAACGTCGTTGCTCCCACACTCGGGGCTCCCCCCAATCTTTATTATAACTCCTCCCCAGGTAAGTTATTCACTTAAATTTATTGCCTCTTCGAGTTTTTTATTCGAGGGCAGGATGCTCCGACATTCCCATGGTTGACCCACGTGGTACGCTTATTTCCAAGAAAATTGGATGTCCGTTGAACTTCCTGGAATTTCTTTCCCCCGTCCTGAGGAATTCAGAGGGTGCGATGTTTCTTTGAAAATTGGTGCAGTTCCTCCTTTTTCCAATATGGCCGTTTTATGCCCCGTAATCGTGTTGGAAGAACAAAATGGCTATGACGTAGGAAGGAGTTCAAAATGTCCAAATTGTGGATCCTTCACAACAATCTTAAATAATAAAGCTTCAATATTTTATGAATAAATTGATGTTAAGTAACATGAAATTATGCCACCTGAATCATGGTTTTCTTTTAAAAATTAACCCTTTTTATTATAACCTGCAGAAAAAAGTTGTCATATTTATGACTCTCAGAAATTTAACACTGCTTTATAACGACGCTGTTATAGTCTCAAAAGCTAAAAATAATGTTTTCATTTTAAACTGTCTAATAACTTTTCCAGTAAAAAAAGCGTAATAATTCGGAAATGCCTTTATGAATAAAATTAAGACCTCTCTCAAAATGTATGTACATAAGTATGAAAGAAAATGTCTTCTGTGTTTCCTTACTTTGTATTTCAGCATGTCATTTTGCTTATTCTCGGGTAATTTGCCTTGAAATAATCTTTAGAAAATCAAGTGCATTAGCTTTGCAGACTTTCATTTTTTCAAAGGTCTATAACCTTTGCTGTGTATGATTACTTTCCTGGACCAGTAACAGGAACCATTCGTGTTTCTTTTATATAGGTAATGAGCAAAACATACGAAAGGGTATACAGTCTATCTTATCCAATGATTTAATTTACACAGAAATGATTCAAAAATTCAAAATTTCGTCTGCAGTGTCAGCGAGTCACATCCGCTTTCATAAAAAAGGAAAAAAATGCCGTTGTTTCAGAGACTACAGTTGTCTCAGTAAAGAAGAAAAAAACTGTCATTGTATTTGATTGAGGTTAAACCCTTGTATAAGCGTGTAAGGTTGTCGTAAATGATCAACGTTTAATTCCAACTCATTTACATGTCTTGTCAGGATGGATTTTTTTCTTGTACAACAAGGTAAAAACAATTAAATTTAAAACTGTTTCGAGAAAAAAAAAGTGTTGTCTGTCTATTGCTTTAGTTAATTATGGCTTATTAAGTACTCCAAGATAACACTTTGGGACTTTACTAGGAGGAAGAAATTCAGAGCATTTATAAGGTTTTCAAATTAGACTATTTACGATTTCTGTGCCATAGAAGAGGGGAAGGTAATATAAAACTTGCTGTTATTTAAAACATGTTTTCGAAACAAGACTCACGTAGTACGTACTGAAATATGTTAGTTTACATGTTTGTGAATATTTGAAATGAATCTCTCTCATTCGCCTTACTTACACACACACTAATATATATATATATATATATATATATATATATATATATATATATATATATATAAATGGGTGAGCCAAAAGTTCGTAATAACTTTAAAAATTCATAAAAAAGTAAAAAATTATGATAAAGGAGTGAGGTTTGCAAGAAAGGGCTCACAAGGAAGTCGGATTTTTTTTAGCAGCAAAATAAAAATTAATTTAAAAAGTCCCCGGTAGAAGGCGCTGACGACCCGAAACACAATGAACAGGACAACAGTATGTTCTATGCATTTATTCTTGCTATCACAATTGCTCAACATGACCTCAGACCATTGTACAACACAACTAAGGTGACTCACAACGCCCGTTACAGCTGAATGCAACATGTCGGGATGAATTGCACAAACCTCACGACAGATGAAATCTTTGAGTTCGGCCAATATTGAAGGGGATGGACGGTACACAAGTGATTTCAAATAGCCCCACCGCAAGAAATCGACCGGAGTGAGGTCGGGTGATCGTGGAGTCCATGCGATCTTGAAACATCGAGTAATTACTCTGTCTTCATCAAAGGTACTCAATAGGAATCGTTTCACTGGATTGGCATAGTGTGGCGGTGCGCCATCCTGCATAAAGCTTATTACAGGTAACACATATCTTTGATTTAATGCGGGCACGACTTTATCACGCAAAAGAGTGAGATAACCCTGAGCGGTCACTGTGCACGTTTTCCAGCCAGATATCGGACACGATTCTGCAAAGAAGTATGATCCGACAATGAAACATGAGGTGAAGCCACACTAGACAGTCAACATGGGTGAATGCAGTGAATGCGTCGTGTCTTCACAAGGATTCGACGTCACCCATATACGAGTGTTCTAGGTGCTAACATACCCGTGTATTGAGAAGTGCACCTCATAAGTCCAGAAAACTTTTAACAACCACTGAGGGTCGCTTTCAATTCTTGCCATAGCCCACTCGGCAAATGATTCACTCATAGCTGTGTCTCCCGGTTGTAACTCCTACAGTAACTACAATTTGTAGGGATAGAGATACAATATCCCGTGGAGGATACGTCGAATCGATGAGTGAGACACATCCAATATCCTTCCAGCTTTGCGAGCACTGTTACTCCCCATGGACGATTCCACCGCCATATCATTCATAACACTTTCCACCGCAGTAATGCAGCCCTCCGCCAACGAGGGTCGTCCACTTCGTGGTCGATCCTCCAAAGAGCAGGTTTTTTTCGAACCGTTTGACAAGCTTCAGTATTCCAGCACACGATATGGGGCCATTCTTCGTCTTCAGTTGTTTCGCCTTGCGCAACAGTTGCTGAATCTCTGTTCAAATAGAGCAGCTTCACCAACAACGCTCGATCGGGTAATGATGACATCCTGAAAGCGAATGAGAAATCCTCGTGATCAAGGTGTTTTATTGCAATATTGATCTGCATAATTATGCTGAATCTCTCGCGTGTCAGCGCCATCTACCGGTGACATTTTAAACATTTTTTTCTGCTAAAAACAATCCGATTTCCCTGTGAGCCTTTTCTTGCAAACCGCACTTCTTTTATCATAATTTCTTCCTTTTTTATGAATTTTTAAAATTTTTCGCTCACCTGGTATATATATATATACATATATATATATATATATATATATATATATATATATATATATATATATATATATATATATATATATATATCATAAAGGAAGATTCATTGGGGATTTGTTTATTTTTAGGAATATATATTTATATTATAGAAACTTAAAGATGCACTGTAAATTTAATACACTAAAGTGCCACTGAATTAGGGATACCTACCTAGTAACGAGTTGGGCCTCCTCTGGCCTTGATAACGGCTGCCAGACGACGAGGCATAGATTCAACAAGTTTCTGGAAACGTTCCACGGGAATGGCTTGCCAAATATTGGCTAAAGCTGTCCATAATTCAGTAAGGTTCTTTGGTGCTGTGTGATGGCCTTTCACGCCTTGTTCCAAAACATCCCAAAGATGCTCAATAGGATTTAAGTCTGGGCTTCTAGGTGGCCAATTCATGACACAGAAGTCAGAGGAATGCTCATCCAACCAGCCAGTAGCCAACCGGGACTTGTGAGAGGTACAGGTGTCTTGCCGGAAAACTCCATTACCGTGCGGATAACAGAACAGCATAAACGGATGTAGGTGATCACCCAGAAACTCTACGTACCGAATTGCATTGAGGGAGGTTGGTACACGCACCAAAGATCCCAAACTGTGCCACGAAAAAACACCCCAGACCATGATTGAGCCACCATGCCCTTGTACAGTTCCAACCAGGCATGCAGGATCCATGGCTTCATGATCCTGACGCCATATTCTCAGCCTCCCGTCGGCGTTAAGTAGTCGGAATCGAGACTCATCACTCCATGCTACTCGTTTCCAGTCCTCTACACTCCAGTCTCTGTGCTCTCTTGCCCAGGCAAGAAGTGCAGCCCGATGGCGAGTATAGAGCAATGGTACTCTCGTAGGTCGACGGCTCCCGAAACCCATACGGTGAAGCGAGCGTTGCACAATCCGTTTACTGACTGTACGACTGGCACCGTCATTAAACTGGGTGGTAATTTGAGCTAATGTTTGGCTTCGCTGGCTACGTACAATACGCCTGAGCCGTCTCTCACCACGCAATGTCAAGGCTAATTGTCCTTTGCAGTTTGCCCGATCGCTAGTTTTTTTTCCACCATCCATGTATTCTTGGTATACTCTTGACACCGTCGACCTTGAAAATCCTAGCTATCTGACGATTTCGGAAATTGAATGGCCCATGCGTCGCGCACCTACTATTTGTCCGCGATCGAAGGCGTCTAAATCAGGCAGTTTACCCATACTGGCAATTCCAACAACTAATTCAGAACAACCACAGTACGCGCTATATATGCAGTTACCACAGCGCCCTCACTTGCGCATACATGATGCGCAGCGCTACACAATTTGCATAGGCTTTGCTATCCCTAATTCAGTGGCACTTCAGTGTAATTTATTAATTTTTATCTTTTGCCCGATTAATAGCAGATAAATTTTTACGCGTGTGTATACAAGTTTCAGTTCTATTGCAAAATGTATTTTATATATTTTTTGTGTAGTTTTCAATCTATAAATCTTTATAACAAACATTTGTTAACCAATAAAGCTCGAATAATTTAAGACCGTACATATCACTTAATCAGGCTTACAACTATTGCTAAAATAAATTTTCTTTCATTATAACGAATTTCTTACCATTAATGGTACCGAATTTCCAGTCAATTCCATACCTAAAACCATTTCCATGTCTTACTTTTCTGTAACGAGAACTTTTAAAAAGTAAGAGTTTTCATTTTAATAGTTTTAATGGAATATAAATTACCACATACATGTTCTATACGCGAATGTATTCTATTTTCTTATTCTTTTTTCTGATCTAATGACTTATTAAGCTAACAAAATATTATGATCAAAATTTCTTAAGATTCAGAACAAAGACTTTATTGAAAACAGAGCTGTGTTCATGCAGATATGTAAAATTTCTTTCTGATATTTTTTTGAAAATTATTACTTTTACTTTCAAGTAAAAAAAAAAAGTTGTAAAGAATATGCATCATTAGTTTGAGATGCGAGTGCAGTCATAAGATAGACGTAAAAAATGCGGATTGTAACGCGCGTACATTTCGTTGGCGGAAATGCTTTGGGGAAAATATCGTTAACTTATAAAAAGGTTTATATTTTTGCATTATAAATAAGACTGTCATGAAAAAGTTTTCCTAGAAAACGTTTCTCTGGAAGAAAAATATTTTAAATGGTTTACCCACTATTAGACATTTAGGGATACTTCTTTCAAATCTAGATAGTTCAGATATAAAAATAAAGGTGTGTAATTGAAGCTTTTTTTAAAATAATTCAACCAGTAACAAGGCATATTGGACCTAGAAAAAAGGAAATTTTTGAAGGGCGGATTAACTACTCATTAAACTGACAAATATATGTTTATTAGGCGTTACTTTCGTTACTCCTATATTTAAAAGCTAAGTATTGGGTAGATTATTTAAAAGTTTTATCTGTATTTTACATAAATTACTCAAAGCTCGCTCTTTTCTTTTTGGTAACTGAGCAAATATAATGAATCACATTTATAACTATTTAGAAAAAGAAACTGCTATCAAGTATTGGTCTATTTATCTAGAAACACATTTTTCTTGTATTCACTTTCCAATCAACATTCTTTGGCATACCTGCTTCTCAAACCCTCCCTCATCTATCACATGAGCATGAGTATACCTGGTCTAAATACTTAATTTTGATCTGGTAATCAAATTACATCACGAAACAGAATAATTCAGCTTCAAATCCAAAGTATGAGTGCGGCAGAATCAGTGTTCTGTCGCAGTAACGGCTATGTTTACAAATTCCTTAGAGAGCCACAAATTCAATGTGATTTATTAAATTGGGAGAGGACTTGATACCTTTGAGATGACTTCGATGAGATCTACATGTTGGATGATTCATTTAGTTTGTTTAGTTATATGCCAATTGTAACGCGAATGCAAAAGGGAATGGATTACATATGTGTGGCTCGCTTATGGAATGTAATGGCATTGCTTAGTCGTGTAATGATACAGAACATCTTCTCGAGTTTCAAGTTCTCAAACCTTGATACCAATGGCCATTTGTTTATCTATTGGCTTTTTTTTGAGGGGGGGGATAGACATTTATATTTTAAGAAATAGTTAGATGGTTATATTTTGAGGCATCAAGGTCATCATCTGTTAATAACTACGATATACAGTTAAATGATTCTGAATGGCTACAAATGATCATACCAATCGCGGAACAAGAACATGAAAACTTTGTAACCTAAAGCCACCAGTTTAGCCGTTTGCCCATCGACCGGCATTATATTCAACCAAGAAAAGCTTAAAAAGTTTGAAAAGTAGTGGCAGAAGGTGACTTCAGGGCTTGGGAATAAGGGATGAGTTTTATGCGAATAATGCATATTTTAACTTCATAAAACTCATTTGTTACGTACTAAGAAGTTTCTTTGTGAAATGAAACTTCTTAGTTCGTGATATTTCTTCTGCATTTATGTGATCAGAATTTACTCATTCTACAACATACAATTGATTCGGGGAATTTTATTTAAATATTTTTAAACAACGGATTTTTATGATATATATGTCCGTCAGAGGTAAACCATCATAAGAGAATTTTCTTCAGTGAATTTTTCCATTTTTTAGGAGAACTTTGTGATAGTTTACCTTTCATCAGGACTTACATATGCGATAGTTTATAAGTCTATATTTCATCCACCATCTTTTTTGGCATTTTGAACAGTTTTCTCAAAGAAGCTCCATCCAAATGTTGTCACATAAATAAAAATATTGAAAATGAAGAAAATTTACTTATGATGGTTTACCTCTGACGTACAGATATATAACTCAAAGTTATTAGTCGAATTTCTTTTTAAAAAAAGGGAAAAATACACCTAAAATAGTTACCTTCCGTAGGCATACTTCTTAAAAAATTTTATTGCCATATTCAAAGTGTTAGATGAAAGGATCTGCTATTCATTTATAAAGCGCATTGATAAATAAGTGGGAAATGAAACCTGAGATACCCCCACCGAACGAAAACTCACTGTCACATTTCATTCTTCACCTGACGTAAAGTTAATATTTAAAGATGATTTATATATTTCTTCAAACAAATGACACGTTATATCCTCCGTAAACTTACTCCAGTAAAAATAAAAAATTTCATTTCCACTTTTTTTTTTCATTGGTCGGTTTGAAAATATTTAGTTTATGCCATGAGGATAACTTAAAGTGTAATACTAAAGACACATCTGAATTCATTATTTACAAATATATTTCATTCATTAAGACTAATCAACTGTAAATAAGTAGGAATAAATTATTATTTAATAAATATCATATTTTATCCTTCAAATTCCCACAAATTAAAATTTGCAAATTTTACACTTTATAAAAAAGAGATTGAAAAAATTTTAGACATTATTTATACAATGTATACTTCTTTTACTTCCATCCATGATTTTTAAAAAAATGCGAAATAGACCGAAAAAGCAGAATTTTTTTCATTTTTTCTGTATGTTAAGAGATAAAACGAAGTAAATAGTTTTAATTTCTTAATTAAGAAATAAAGGCATAGGTATTTTATAAAATATTGTCATATTGCTCTTTAAAACAGTCTAATATAATCACATGAAAATATCACTTTCTGATGATCAAATTAGTATTAGTTTGAAGGTATGTTTATTAAGTATTTTAACTCGAGTAAAATTATCTTATCAGTTACATATTGTTCAATAAACATTTTGTGATAATGACATTTATTCTTCTCTCTCTTCAAAAGATCCATAAAAATTTATCAGTGATGTTGTTAGCTTATAATATCAGTCCGAGAGAACCGATACAAAATATCAGTCAAATATGGAAGTTACAGGGACATCCTAATTATTTACGCTATTTAATGCACGAAAACCGAAAAACACGGATAATGCAAACTGGTTCTTTATACCCTACAAAACTGCCCATGCCGTTTTATTAACAGCATTCAGTGATTTAAAAGGGATTTTCTTGAAATAGTAATGAAATTTACATAGATTTTCAATGAGTCTTTCAATAAAAATATTGCATTTGTTTGTTAACGACCCATGTAGTCATGCTATCGAGCAGTTCA
This sequence comes from Dolomedes plantarius, assembly GCA_907164885.2. Taxonomy (NCBI): domain Eukaryota; kingdom Metazoa; phylum Arthropoda; class Arachnida; order Araneae; family Dolomedidae; genus Dolomedes; species Dolomedes plantarius. Next base: position 59,070,032 of record OU015494.1, on the reverse strand, counting down.
TATTTTATTTTATGCTTTGTGATACACGGTCAATCCAGTCATGGATAGTTAGGTTTAAAGAAAGTCATATTCACTCGTGCATTCATAATTTTTACTCGCAACATAAATCCAAACATATCATTGCCGACCCTGTTAATACATTTTATCACAGTTACTTTCAAGTACTTTACTAGACTTTATAAAGACTTTATTTTTTATTGTATTTTTTAACATATTGAGGTAACTTCAAACTTTAGTGCTTTTGAAGCATGTTTATTCTAGCCCCATAAAATTGCCAAAGAAAAGAAAAATCCGACAGTTTTTTTTAAACAGATGTGAGAGAGCTGTAACGGGAGACTGTTAATGGCTCAGTAGTAAAAAAAAAATAATTAAAAAACAGTGGTCTCTAACCGGAGTAGAACTTGGATAACTGGACTAGTAATTACAAATGGGTCACCTTCGTTTTGTTTAGTCATTCTAAAAGAAATCGTCCAATAAAAAAGGAAAAGTTTAAGTATATAAAGGTATACTTCCGTTTGTAGATATTTCTGCGTAAGTTAATAAATAAAACTAGTTGGTACCCGTCATAACATGACGGCTAGATAGTGAATAAATGTACTAATACTCAAATTATACTCAACACATCATTGCCAAATGTTAAAATCATAATAATGCGCAGAAACAAATTAATGTGCTTAAGCGGCCTCGTGCTTAGTGAGTATCTAAAGCCAGATTTTAAAATGTCACTGAGCATGCGCAGAAAGCAATTTTTTTTAATTGTAAATTATTGCTAATTAAACAGTGAGAAATAAACAATTTCTTTCAGGTTTAGTCTTATATTTTACACTTAATTATCATAAAAATAAAAATGGCAGAGAGATCTAGAGAGACTCCTCGGAATAAACATGTTCATCATTAAAACATGTCACTGAGCATGCGCATAAACAGTGAGTTTCTAAAAACAGATTTAAACATGCTACTGAGCATGCGCAGAAATCAATTTTTTAAATTCTAAATTATCGCTAATCAATAGAAATTGCGGTTACAAAAACCAAATTTGACAAATCTACAGATTACAATCTCGTTTAAGACCAAAATTAAGTCAATTGATACAGTAGTTTTCTCTCACGGACTGACCAAAAAGTCGGCTTAGCAACTTAAATATGCAGATTGAGAGGTCAGTTACTTCCCAATTCTTTGTTTCACCAATCTACTCGTAAGCTTCCATTAATATGGTGTAATCAAGGATACCTGTGGTGAGGACCAGAAGAGAGAGATAACGGAAAGAGAACTAGGACATTTTGAAATGCTATTTGAAATATTATTTTATGGGGAAATGTTGCGTATTTATTGACTGGGGTGAAAAAATAATTAGCAATTATTGAAATTTTCTGGACGAAACTGACATTTTAAAATATTTTTAGATAATGTATAGTTTTCTTAAAGCTTGCTATTATCCCACTTGTAGCGTGTTATGTGTACAGGAAATTGCAGATTTTAAAAGGTAAAGTATCAACTCCGTTTTTAGCCTAGGGTTCGTTTACCAGAAAATTGTAATAACATCTATGACTTAAGGATGTTCCTCATATCTCTAGACATTCGTTCTATAAAATAGTAATGCTCCTTATAAAAAGCATAAAGTGATGTATTAACTTATTGATTTGAAAGTATTTGAGGGCATTTGTCAGGAAACACAAATAAAATTGAACTGAACCGTAAATTTTATAATTTAAGCTCAAAATTATCCTCCAAAGAATATGCCATAAACAGAATTAAAAACAAATACCATGAATTATTTCTTACAAAAAAAAATTCAATACATAAAGGGATTCCTCAATATTGAAAATGTTTTAGTGGCTCTGTTCAACTTGATTTTTGGATGAAAAGAAAAAAGAATTTGAAGTAGAGAGGGGAGACAAAGGATCTACCTTAAATTGCTTTGAACGAAACTACAAAAGAATTTTGCCATCTCCATATCTCAACTTTAAATATATGTATGTAAAAAAGCCATAGTCTTAAATTTTTTTAAAAATAATGTTAAATTTGTTTTAAATTCAAGGATTTAAATAAAAGTTTCGAGAAGCTTGTGAATCAAAGAAAAAAAATTCTGTAATGTTTTATCGTAATTTTCCATCGAACATATATTAGAATATATAGATGTGGAAAAGAGTCGGTATTCTTTAATGTAATTTACATTAAATAATACTGAAGGATTTAATGGGTCAGTCCTTTCGATTTTGTTCCCACTCTATTATTTAAAATTTCATTCGTATTTCATTTGTTTACGAACACTTTCTTTAAATAACTAAAAACAAATTACATTATTTCACATAAACAAAAGAAATCATCTCAGTGATATAACTATGCAAAAACAATTAATTGGTTTCCTCCGCGTAATTCTAAGTTAATTCTTTAAAGCTCGAGTATTATGTAATACTTAATATGAGCGACTAATTGTGATGGTATTATTTTATCCTCTTTAAAATGTCAACAGATGGCAGCACAGAAACTTCTTGCTTTTTCAATATTATTTGATATCCAGTGGACTACAAGGAAACATACTTTTGTGATCCACTCTTTCTTTTTTCGTAATCCACCCACTCTGGTATGAAATAGTTTCTGGAAAATAATGCAGGAAACATTCGCGTACTGCTAAACTGTAGGAGCGTGCGAGTTTTATGAAAATTTATGAAACAAGTTAGAAAAAATACTTTTTCAGCCCAACTTCTCTCCCAACTCACAATCCAATTTTAAATACATTAATTATTACGTTATACACAAATTCTCATATGCGTAGACGTAATAAGTACGCATGTGTATTAATCAAGAATAAAATAAACAAAACAAGATAAATTTTTGTTCTGCTATTGGCGGTATATTAATTTCTATTATTTTTAACCTTCAACTTTAATAAGAAACTTCACTAATATGACAGCTGTTTTCTGAACAAAGAATGGGATCTATACCACTCGTACTGCATAAGAGATGACTGCTCGTGGAATTTAAATAGTGTTGATTTGCACTTTAGTATCAGTTTTTGTAGTATGTATTTTAGAAGTGGGTGAAAACCCTTTGTGACCTCAAGTTTCAATCATTAAAAATAAACAGGAGGAAAACGTGTACGCAAAATGCTAGTGATTAAAATTTCTTAAATTATTGCAGGATGCAATTTTATTTTAAGAATGATTTAGTTTCTTTATAAAATTCTTTTACTCTTCAGAACGATTTCAGAGTTTTCATTTGATATTAGCATAAACTAAAAAAAATTACTCTGATAAGCAACGCAAAAAAAAATTATAAGTATTATCATATTATAGTAGGCAAATATATCTAAAACATATATCTAAAACAACCAATTATGTGCTTGGAAAGACTATCAGGGTAATTATTACGTTTTAGCACTACTAATAATTCTATAATATGCTTTAGCCTATTATCTTTAGAACAAAGCCTATTTATACTTACAAGCTGATTAACAATAATATTACTAAATGCAAATCTGTATTTAAAAATATTATTGTTAATCAGCTTGTAAGAATAAATAGGCTTTGTTCTAAAGATAATAGGCAAAAGTATATTATAGAATTATTAGTAGTGCTAAAACGTAATTATTACCCTGATAGTCTTTCCAACCACATAATTGGTTGTTTTCGATTTAATGAATAGCATGTTCTGTTGCTAATAATAAGTAATACAAAACTAAATGAATAATGATAGTAAATAACTAATAAAAGTAAAATAAAAAATAATAAAAACTAGTGTAAGTAAAATAATAAATAATAATAACTCTTAGTCATAATAAATGTCTAAGTTAACTTAGGTTAAATAGTCCTAAAAAACAGGATCTTTAGTTAGATTGCTTCTGTGTTTCCATTAACTCCATGGTTGCAATGTTTGTGACGTCAGTCTTCTTGCGGTCTTCTTAACTTAACTTCCACTTTGTCTGGCGCCGGGTTTGGTGTTCTATGATAAAGCAACTGATTATTCCTTCTTCGGTTTCATATGGATTGTACGGTGTCTAAATATGTTTATTGCTCAGATAATACTTATTAGAAACAATCCATTGGTTTTTAGACAGTATCGGCACCGCTGAAGAAAAGATATTGTCAAAAACCTATATTTCACTTATGTTTTCATGTTTTCAGTTCCTGGCTCTTGTGGTTCTGAGCATATACCGTTTTTTCACTTTCAACTGTGTCTTTTATATTTTCTTTCAATAAAAGTGCAGCATTCAGCGCCTTACTTGAAAGTACACTGCTGGCCACTGTAAATGCAACACCCTGAAGGAAACATGCAAATAACATGAAATTTACAACATGCATTAGCGGAGGTGAGATATGCAAATGATTAGAATTTCAGCGCAGACGCACATCACGCACGCCTGTAGCACCACTTCAAAGCGCTATTTAAGGCTTGGAGATTTCGAAGATTTCAAGATCGGGAATTGTGTTTTTCTTGTGGTTTTTTCAAAAAAACGATCAATTATGCCTCGTCGAAAACAGCGATCATCTTTTGATCAAGTATCCGAGTTCGACAGAGGAAGGATAGTGGCCTACCGAGATTGTGGATTATCTTTCAGGGAAATCGGTAGTCGTGTTCGACGAAACCAAACAACTGTAATGCGGATATGTGATCGTTGGATGCAGGAGGGTACGACGGACCGGCGTGTTCGATCGCATCCACCTCAGCGAACCACTTCACGTGATGACAGGCAAATTGTGTGCATGGCAGTGACGGATCGCTCAGTCATATCACGAACCATAGCACAGCACAAGCAGTCTGTAACACATCATCCAGTGTCCCGTACTATTCGACGCCGTTTACAGCAGAGTGGTGTGTCCACAAGACGTCCATTGCTTTGTCTACCCTTGACGCAGAACCACAGACGTCTCCGCCGCCAATGGGGCGATGACAGAACGATGTGGACGGCAGAATGGAATGAAATTGTCTTTACTGACGAGTCACGCTTCTGTCTGAAACACCACGATGGTCGCATTCGAGTCTGGAGACACCGTGAAGAGAGGATGCTGAACAGCTGCGTTATGCACCGCCACACTGGTCCTGCACCGGGTATTATGGTATGGGCGGTATTGGATATCACTCTCGCACACCTCTAGTACGCATTGCCGGTACTTTAAACTGCCAGCGTTACATCTCCGAGGTGTTGGAGCCAGTTGTCCTTCCTTACCTTCAGAGCTGGCCCACAGCCATATTTCAACAGGATAATGCGCAACCACACGCGGCACGCATTGTCCAACGGTTCTTCGTCAATCGCCAGATTGAATTGCTTCCCTGGCCGCCTCTCTCTCCGGATCTTTCGCCGATAGAAAACATGTGGTCCATGGTTGCTCTACGATTGACCCAGATTCCATCCCCAGCTTCCACAGCAGATCAACTTTGGCAACGTGTGGAAGCTGTTTGGTCTGCTGTACCCCAAGAACTCATCCAAAGTGTCTTTGAATCAATGCCGAGGCGTGTGGCAGCGGTGATCTCCAACAATGGCGGCTACTCTGGCTACTGATTTTGGCAGCAACCACACTTCACAGAAGTCTATAAATTTAATCATTTCATACTTGGTCAACATGTTATCTACAAAATAAATTTTGTTATGATATCTCTTGTCTTTCTTGGTGTTGCAATTTGGGTGGCCAGCAGTGTCATTAGTATTAATGAACATTGTTAACGTTCATTGTTAATTTAAATATATATTTTGGTCTTTTAACTTATTATATTGTTTGGTCGCAAACACATCTTTGTCAATTTATAAATATATATATATATATATACATACACACACACACACACATATCTATATATATAAAATAGTTCCGTAACTGACTCACTGACTGACATACAACGCACAGACCAAACCGCTGGACCTAAAGGGCTGAAATTTTGCATAGCGATTCTTCTTATAGTGTAGGGGTGCACTTAGAGAGATTTTTGAAAAATTCTTCTTAGATTTTTTTAAATTAAATTTTTAAGCTATTTTAGTAACTTTTTTTAAGTTTACATTTAAAATAATAATTTGAGGGTTATAAAATTTATATCACGAGAAAGATCATAAAAATTCCTTTAAAATGAAATCTTTTTCGAATCTTTACCTTTATTATCTGATTTTTGGTGAATTTTTAAAGATTAATTTTTACAATTTAATTTATTAAATGCTGATCACATGATTTCTTTTTCTGGTACTTTAAAAAATTTTATCATCACGTGCATAACAACTAAATAGATAAAAAGATATTTTTTTTCTTGCTAATGCGGCAGACGATTGGACATTATATTGTCTATAAAAATATCCCTTATGATTTTTTTATAAATATATATTTTTTTTCTACATCAATTGTATATATAGATCGTCGTATTTATTATAAATATATATATATATATATATATATATATTGGCATTAATTGCATACATTGACCATTGTATTTAATTTGAATGTACTCCGTAGCGAAGTGCGGGTTTTCAGCTAGTATATATATATACACTGAAGTGTCACTGAATTAGGGATAGCAAAGCCTATGCAAATTGTGTAGCGCTGCGCATCATGTATGCGCAAGTGAGGGCACTATGGTAACTGCATATATAGCGCGTACTGTGGTTGTTCTGAATTAGTTGTTGGGATTGCCAGTATGGGTAAACTGCCTGATTTAGACGCCTTCGATCGCGGACAAATCGTAGGTGAGCGAAGCATGGGCCATTCAAATTCCGAAATCCTCAGACAGCTAGGATTTTAAAGGTCGACGGTGTCAAGAGTATACCAAGAATACATGGATGGTGGAAAAAAAACTAGCGATCGGTCAAACTGCAAAGGACAATTAGCCTTGACATTGCGTGGTGAGAGAAGGCTCAGGCGTATTGTACGTAGCCAGCGAAGCCAAGCATTAGCTCAAATTACCACCCAGTTTAATGACGGTGCCAGTCGTACAGTCAGTAAACGGATTGTGCAACGCTCGCTTCACCGTATGGGTTTCGGGAGCCGTCGACCTACGAGAGTACCATTGCTCTATACTCGCCATCGTGCTGCAAGTCTTACCTGGGCAAGAGAGCCCAGAGACTGGAGTGTAGAGGACTGGAAACGAGTAGCATGGAGTGATGAGTCTCGATTCTGACAACTTAACGCCGACGGGAGGCTGAGAATATGGCTGCAACGATCACATATCCGCATTACAGTTGTTTGGTTTCGTCCAACACGACTACCGATTTCCCTGAAAGATAATCCACAATCTCGGTAGGCCACTATCCTTCCTCTGTTGAACTCGGATACTTGATCAAAAGATGATCTCTGTTTTCGACGAGGCATAATTCATCGTTTTTTTTAAAAACCATAAGAAAAACACAATTGCCGAACTTGAAATCGTCGAAATCTCCAAGCCTTAAATAGCGCTTTGAAGTGGCGCCACAGGCGCGCGTGATGTGCGGTTGCGCTGAAATTCTAATCATTTACATATCTCACCTCCGCTAATGGGTGTTGTAAATTTCATGTTATTTGCATGTTTCCTTCAGGGTGTTGCATTTACAGTGGCCAGCAGTGTATATAGAGAGGCCTGAGAGACAAACGACCAACTGAAAAGAAATATATTTCAAATTAAAAGTCATATCTAAACAGATAATGTCTTTTGAATTTTTAATTATGATAATTATGAGGATAAATATTAAATTATTAATTTTTCTATACAAATTTCTACATTGTGCATTATTTCTACAATCTAAATGACCCATTTAGTGCAAATACAACTAACTTTTGTGTTTTGGCTATATATTTTTATATAAAAATCCAATTTATTACTCTTATTTGAGCTAGACCAAATTATAACTACATACTCCACAAGTTCTTGAAATCACTACTTGCTTTATCTAAGCTTCCAGAATCAATAACAAAACTACAAATTACAGGGCCTTTGAAAAAATAGCTGCTCTCTAACTGTGTAATTTTCAACCTCCTTCTAAATGGTTAACTTATTCTAATTCTAAACTAAGGAATTCCGTCGCATGAATACGAAGTCCTCTAAGTGGCTGTTCATGTAAATAAATGGTTCAGGTTATAAGGAAAGAGCCATGCTTATTTTGAACCTTTCGTGTTGGGCTTACGCTCTTTAAATGTTTACGGATTAAGTGAAACTTCTGCTTTGGAGCATTTCGGTATTAATTGTTCTGCAGCTGTTGTTTCTGGTCTTTTGAGAACGATTATTAGGAATTAAACATCATTTCGGAGATATGTTTGCATAAAGATTTAAAACATGTTAGATTTGAATACATTCTTCACAACGGTGTGGATAATTGTGGTGATGATGATGATGATGATAATAATTATAATTACAGTAACAAAACATGCTAAAAGCAATTTTAAGTTATTTTTGATTGCGTCGAATGTGTTTATGAGAGTCTGAGAGAGCGTGTGTATATATGTGCGGGTACTTTCAGAAATACAGAAAGAAACCTGTTGGATACATAAGATCATTTTGACAACAAAGACGTACACAGAGCCATTTCACAAATAAAAGACACTGCAGGTTATAAATAATTAGTTTATAAGGTTTCCAGATACATAATCCCAACAATTAGCATAAAATCCTTCCTTCATATGCATGATTTCCTCAGCAACGTTACTAGCTTATATACACTATCTGCCCTTACATAATTACCCTATCTGGTATACCCTAATCTGTCCTTAATAGACGCATAAAAAAGCGATAGTTTAGGCTTCTTTGGGCATTTGGCTCTCACTTTAAAAGTGTTTAAAAATTAACATGTGAACAACTCTTCATTTCTAAAACTCGGCTCTCTGCAGTAAAGTAATTACTTTGATAATGCATATTACTTTGATAATGCATCCTTGTAATTAACACAACAGCCTACAGACCCAGTTTCTAAAAAAATTGGACAGCTGACAAGACATTTTTAAAGAAATTGTTTTTTTACTTTTTAATTGGACTATATGGAACGACGCTGACCAGTCACTACGGTTTTGACCTCCCAATGAAAGATGCGCCAGTTTCCAAAAGATGTGTAATCTATTTCTTTAACTTAAAAACCTCCTTTCGTATCATCTTACTACGATTTTCCATAGCTTGGTAGATTTATCAACTTCAGCCGTTCACAGTATTTATGATCACCCGTTTTCTGCCTGTTCAACCTAAAATTCTCCCTTGAAACATTTCTAAACTGTTAATGGAGTCTTTTGGCAATTAGTATAAACTCTGCACAAAACATCAACATTAGTTAAAACCTACAGAGCAAACAGAATTGATAATCTTATACAACATTGGGTCTTTCAATGTCCTGGCAGATGCAGAGTATAGTCATCAATTGCATGAAGACTTCTGTATATAATAAGTCTATTTCATTCTATTCTTTGTTTTTTCAATTAGGAAAAGGATTTGAACATACAATTAGTTGCTTTAATAATGAGCAAATAGCCTATTCGGCTTGTCTCTGAACAGGTTTAGTTGTAGTCTACTGAATCTAGATATTTATTAAATGACTTTGCAGTTTCTTCAGTAATGAAGTATATACGCTAGGTAATCGATGTTTTTTTGTTTCCTTGTTAGCGATATGCATTTCTTTTATTTTAAATGCTTTAATTCATTTCATTTTATTAATTTTTTTAAATTTACTTCTCTCTAGATACATATATAGAGGCTATATTCCACATAAAATATATCCATATTTTTTACTGAAAAGACACATTTATATATAATTAAATTAACATGCTCTTCAATAATAATTATTTTAGAATTAAAACACGACTGAATATATGCCATTACCCTAGGATAACTATTAGAAAAATTGCATTTTCTAAAGCACTATTTTTAAATTTCTATAGGGTAACAGCATTATCAGTCACACTTCGTGCTTTCAGATATTGAATTTATTTTAATGTCACCCAACGAAATGACGGAAATAAAGAGAAATTTAGCTCTAAGGTTAAACTATGCTGAATAATTTTTATTTTTTTACTCACCTGTTTGAAGATAACATCTTCTTGCTTTTTACCCGGGCAAAGACTGAAAGTCATGTGGAAGAAAAGCAAATGGTTATACGAAATTTATTTCGTTTCTCAGAACCTTCTGGCGAAGCATTACGACACATGGTAGTGACATTAAAGGGGTTTTGCAGGTTATTTTCTTGAATGATGAATGTACAATATATGACACGTTTCTTCTCGTGGCGAGTTCTGATAAATGGGTTTTTAAAGACCGAAATTAAGCTTTGATTACTATGATCTTTGAAGATTTAAACTTTTTTTCCATATTCTTTATACAGACAATCATTCTATCACCGGCGAAACTACGCAAGCATTATATCTGAAATGTGAAAACAAATGCGTCTATAAATTTTATTTTAACGTACTCTGAAGTTCAGAACTGTAGAATTTGGTGAAATTAAGGTTAAATTCAGAAAATATTTTATAACTATTCCACTGTATAGGTTACTTTTATGCCGATAAAAAATTTTAATTCTGTTGGGTATCTTAAAAGAATATAGTATATGACTTTGAAAGATAAAATAATGACAAAACATTTGTTACCATTCAAATATACACAGACATTTGAAATATCAACACAAACTGTTAACGTTCCTAATGGGCACTGTAGCCCAGTTGACAAGAGCAGCGGGCCAGTGATCTGAGCGTCCTTGGTTCGATGCTCGTCGCCGCAACTCCACCTCCGTGATCACTAATGGTGGCCGGGGCACGTAAAATAAGTCGTGGCTGCAATGTACTACAAGTTCTCAAATTTACCTCTGGACGTTCGGGGTCAAGTGTTCCGGTCCCGTCACTTGACTCGGTAAAAAAATACGGGACCGGTCATTTAGTCAAGTCGGACTAGGACCCTTGTAGTGCTAATTAAAAACAGGAGAGGCCCCTTTCAGCCCAATAGCTTATTAGGACGTGGTGAATGGAACCTCCAACCAGGGTGCATTAGCACCAACAAGAACAACAATTTTGCTGATTTAAGTTGCCTAAAAGGGTGGGGGTGGGGCTTATTATGTAAGATGGATATTGTAACAAAATGTTTTAGTATTAAAAAGGGAATAAAATGAGACTAATAAATTATTGAAGGGACGGATATTTGTTGTTTCTTATGACCCCTGGCTGGAATGTAATTCAAGATCAGGTCCATAGAGCCTTAGGGATGAAGTGTGCGGCTCCAGTTTGAATAGCACCACAAGGGTCAGAGTCCGTCTTAGGTAGTTGCCACTTCAATTTGGACCGAGCACTCCAGGGACGACATCCATCGTATCGTACCCTCCCCCATCCTCTCTGACCTTCATAGAGAGACTTTCCGGTCTACAGATTTAACGTGACCATGTCCGCCTAGACACGGAAATTTAAATCTATATGATCATATTTTAAATGTTGAAAATAATGTTTCTAACTATTAATCAAATACAAAAAAAAAATTCAAAAGATAATAAGGCCATTTGGTGCAACCTCTCTAGTCAATACAGTAAAAAATGTAGTTTATAGCTTATTTCTTTGGTATTTCTTTCTCACATGGAAATCTAAACATACGAAATTCATTTCTTGAATAATTGGAATACAATCGATTCCGTTGAATAGGACCACATCAGGACGCGATAATTTTGGTCCTAATAACCGGCTGGTCCGATTAAACGAACATGCCTTATGTTACAAGACGGGATTTGGTACGAATAAGTGGCTGGCCCGATGAACCAGTGGTCCAATAAACCGGAATTGACTGTAATTCCGTACTGAACATTTACCTATTGTTAACAATTTTTCGAACAGTTAATCCCACTGACCCTTCAAACCATCGTAGATGACAAACACAAAGTGACCAACAAAATGTCAACAAAATGTGTGATGCGGATGTAGCACAGGATTTATTATCATTAGTTCGTCATTTGACTAATTCACAGTTCCGCATTACCCTATCAGTGATCCTACTCATGCGTCCATGTTGAGGGTTGTGAAATGTCCATGTAAAGGTTGCGCAACGCATGATGTCCAGAAAATGACGATCGATTGTGATCATAATGAAAAATTGTAAGGTTTACATAAGATTCGATTCACAATCATCGAACTTTTAGATGAATAAAGTTAAAGAAGCCGCTTAAGATATGCTAATTGAAGCATACGCGGTTGGTATAAATACCAAGCAGCTAGATTAAAGAAGGAAGTGTTGAGGAAGTGAAAGTAGCAGTATAGCTCACGAAACTAGGTATCGAGCTGGATCTAAGCTTAGAGTCTGATTTAGTAATACACTGAAGTGCCACTGAATTAGGGATACCTACCTAGTAACGAGTTGGTCCTCCTCTGGCCTTGATAACGGCTGCCAGACGACGAGGCATAGATTCAACAAGTTTCTGGAAACGTTCCACGGGAATGGCTTGCCAAATATTGGCTAAAGCTGTCCATAATTCAGTAAGGTTCTTTGGTGCTATGTGATGGCCTTTCACGCCTTGTTCCAAAACATCCCAAAGATGCTCAATAGGAGTTAAGTCTGGGCATCTAGGTGGCCAATTCATGACAGAGAAGTCAGAGGAATGCTCATCCAACCAGCCAGTAGCCAACCGGGACTTGTGAGAGTACAGTTGTCTTGCTGGAAAACTCCATTACCGTGCGGATAACACAACAGCATAAACGGATGGAGGTGATCACCCAGAAACTCTACGTACCGAATTGCATTGAGGGAGGTTGGTACACGCACCAAAGATCCCAAACTGTGCCACGAAAAAACACCCCAGATCATGATTGAGCCCCCATGCTCTTGTACAGTTCCAGCTAGGCATGCAGGATCCATGGCTTCGTGAGCCTGACGCCATATTCTCAGCCTCCCGTCGGTGTTAAGTAGTCGGAATCGAGACTCATCACTCCATGCTACTCGTTTCCAGTCCTCTACACTCCAGTCTCTGTACTCAATTGCCTAGGCAAGACGTGCAGCCCGATGGCGAGTATAGAGCAATGGAACTCTCGTAGATCGACGGCTCCCGAAACCCATACGGTGAAGCGAGCGTTGCACTGTCCGTTTACTGACTGTACGACTGGCACCGTCATTAAACTGGGTGGTAATTTGAGCTAATGTTTGGCTTCGCTGGCTACGTACAATACGCCTGAGCCTTCTCTCACCACGCAATGTCAAGGCTAATTGTCCTTTCCAGTTTTCCCGATCGCTAGTTTTTTTCCACCATCCATGTATTCTTGGTATACTCTTGACACCGTCGACCTTGAAAATCCTAGCTGTCTGATGAATTCGGAAATTGAATTGCCCATGCGTCGCGCACCTACGATTTGTCCGCGATCGAAGGCGTCTAAATCAGGCAGTTTGCCCATACTGGCAATTCCAACATCTAATTCAGAACAACCACAGTACGCGCTATATATGCAGTTACCACAGCGCCCTCACTTGCGCATACATGATGCGCAGCGCTACACAATTTGCATACGCTTTGCTATCCCTAATTCAGTGGCACTTCAGTGCAGTTGAGTTTTGTGAGCAGCCGCTGGAGGCATAGCTAGGTTGCTTCAAACCTACGCGAGTTCTTGTTAGGTCCAAAGTTTACGTGGCAGCACTGCTGGTTGACTTTCAAAGTATCTGTGAGTATTACAAAGTGTATTTTTCTTGAATGAGTAGTTATACATGTGAATATATTTAATTGTATTTTCCTTGCATGAATGCTATATATCTCTCGTACTAGTAGTACGTATGCTTTACGTTGAAAAGAAGATATATTTGTGCAAATGCTTGAAGAAACATTGTTGTTATGTAAGAACTGTGTTTGAATGAAATTATTTAGAGTGCCACTTCAAGATATACATATCCAAAGTTAGTGTAGAAGTGTTAATTCTCTATAAACTGACTACATAAAGAAAAAACCTCACAGTAATCGTATACCTCACAGATAGTAAAATCCCTTCTGATAGACATGTTTTTTGTCATTTTGTGAGATATTTTATAGGTTAATCCCGTCTAATTCGAGCAAAAATGTAAATCATGGCAGTCATTAAATAAAGTAAATAAAAGTCGAAGTCGATGTTAAAAACCAAAAGCGATATTTGTAATGTTGTTATTTTGTTTCAATGCCAATATATCAGTAACGAGAAAGAAAAGTTGAGCTTGGAGACCGAGCAGATATATACCATGCAGAGAACAGCAAGAAGCCCATATAATATTTTTTTAAACTATCCCCCTGGCTCTCAGGGATGAAAGGATTATAAATTTGATTAGAACTTTTAAAGGATAAAAATAAAAATATTGTTTTACAGGGGATTCCAGCACACAGTGGCGTTTAGGGACATGAAATAGCTGATTTATATCTAATAAATGGTATTAATATACTTCAAACAATTCTGATGGAATTCAATTAATTCTACCTTTATCGAATGAATTAGGAAGAATATCATAGAAAATATCTTCCTTTGTAGATAAGCAGGGGAAATAAACATAAGAGATGGAAGGGTACACTCCATAAGATCGATTCTGCTCCAGACGATATGCTATTGCAGCTTTCCGTTTGGAGACAGCACAGGACTGCCATACAACATACATGTACCGATTTAAAATTTTCTCAATCCGAATATGTGTCTTTTGTTAGCGAGCCCTAAATGGACAACTGACATCTCAAGAACTGTCCGTTTTTTTCAGGAAACGTCTACGAGAGATATTGACAGGTGGAGAAACTTCAAGCTTTGCAGTATGCGTGACCCATCCAATTTTTTTTAATTATTTGTTTTGATTGAATTTAAATTTGTTCATTATTCTATTGTCTCTGTGTTTATGTGTATTTACACACTAGCGAATGAATGTAATTCAAGTGCTACTGCTATAAATGAAAAGAATTAAATCAAATTATCTGAAATAGACGTAAGATGTTAAATGTATTTCCCTTGGTTAGAATTACTTCGGGACAGTATAAACGCCCGCCATGATTCTCATTCGAAAAGAAAACTAATTTAAATTTTTCTCATATTCAACAAATTTAATTGCATAAAACTGATTGATAATAACCATTTACTACGTTTAGTTTTATTTTTAATCATCCAAATTTTGTGGAAAAACACTCTAAATACCTAGAAAAATAAAAAGTTTGAAATCTTTCTTTCGTAAATATGTACTGATATCACGTCAGGTAATCATATACGTAGCCACTAATAAAGCTTAACACAACAAGCAAAGCACTGAAACTGAAAGCCTCAAGTCATTTAACAGAAATTCATTCAGCTTCTATGTTCATTTGCAACAGCTTTCAATATTGTTTTAGATTTGAAATCTCCTTTTTGAAAAAACACAAAACACCTTATAACATAGGGTCATAAAGAATTTTTTAAAGAGAAAAAGCAACAGTTAAAAAAAGCAACACTTGAAAAAACGAAGAGAGAAAAAATTACTATCCAATTAGGAGGGGTTATTTTTGAGGAATGTCAAGAAGATGAAATTGAAGTATTGCCAGCAATCTTGTAAGATGAGGAAAAAGAGGGAAATATTTAGGGAAGAGTATGGGCCTTTTTCTTTTTCTTCACACATTTTAAGAAGCTAAAATTAACTAGTGTGAAAGTATTTTTTGATTTGTTGAAATTTAGTGAAAACTGGCTGTAACGATAGCAACAAAGATGATAATTCCATTGAAATCGATAATTTGTATTGTCCCGACCGATTGTACACCAAACGTATGCAAAACGTATTAATGTACACCAAACTCTGTAACGATAACTTGTTTCAGAGTACATCTGTTTACAATTATGTTTTTTCTCATTATGAGGTTTGACTCTATGTATTGTACGTAAGACCTTCAAAGACAATAATCACTTTTAAGAATTCATCCAGTTCTGAAAAATATCGTAAACAAAAGCAGCATGTCTTAGAATTAGGAGATTAGTTGAATAACATTCGGGATAAAAACAGAATTTCCCTAAATTTTAGCCTCCTATGGTCCTATGGTTTATCCCTGCTATTTCAATATATTTCATCTGCATCTCCCTATCCAAGATATTTCTCCATGGCAATGAAGAACGTTCTTTGTTCTGTGAAAAGTATTTAGTATTTGAAAGGGCTCATTTGAAAACAATTTATTTTACCGAGGAACCAACACTAATCAAATATCTAGACTTGAGTTAAAACATGTAGTAGTTTCTAAAAGACGGTATCCTTCAGTAATCAATCGCGATGTTTATGAAGAAAGGTGAATGTTGAAATAGCTGCAGAAAATTGAAACATAAACGCTAACGAAAAAAAATGGCAGATGTTCAGGCAACAGCTACAGAGGTTCACAGACATACAAATACTAAATCTCCCAGTAAATAAACCTTTGATGTGTGAAAAAAACGAAATGCTTTGCAATCATGTTAGGGAACGAAAATTGTGAAGATAGCAATGGGTAGCGAGATAGCCGTGATCATGACAGCATGTTGTTAAAATAATTCACCGTGAAAAGAAAGTCTGTGATCATAGATTGTGTCATTGTGAAAAAAAATGAATTGTGAAAATTAATGAAATATATTCTGCTGAGAACATCTATAATGTATAAGCAAAATGGATTGTTTTTTTTTCACCCATGATTAAGACATTCCAGTTTGAGGGAGAAAAATGTAGGAAGGAACCAAATCAGAGACTGACAACGTTTTGTGCAAATTGTGTCATAACATAATGAATAGGTTAAAACCTTTAATGATATGAAAATATTCAACAGCCAGATACTTTGAGAAGCATAAAAAACTTGCAAGGTCAAAAAAATAAATTCACAGTAGCGTAATGTTTATGCAATGAATTCTAAATCATGAATGTGATAAGTGTTTTATTACATATTTTCTTTTGTTTCTTTTTAAAACTGATTATAATTGAAGTCAAAAGATTTACTTAAATGCATGATCACTTATTTCAATTTTAATAGTCTTACAACATCATAAATAGTATAAACTTTTGCATAATTTTATCTTACAATCCAATCTACAGATGGTGAGTAATCCAGCGAAATGCAGTAATTATTTCGTTTTCGATATAGAATTATATTCCATTGGCTTATGTTTCTCTGCATACCTAATGTCTAATTGTATTTAATTCTATAAGTGCAATATGATGCTGTTAAGGGTAGTATAACCGTTATACCAAGTACCATTCATTATAGATTGCACCAGATTTAACCTTATCTTTAATGATAAGCTGTTTATAATGATATATTTTTCTGGTTCTTTGAACATCGCTGTATGTAGGTTTCACTGTACTTGTATAAAGGTTTAACGAGAAGATTTTAATAACAAATAGAGTTCTACTACTTATTTCGTAGAACTAACTTAAAAATAACTTATAAAAAAATCTTGTTTCCACAAATTTCCTTTACATTTGAAAAGACAATTTAATTGTGTAATGTATCCGTCCTTATAAGCTTTATTTTTAATCCATTTTCCATCTTTAACAAATCAATCTTATTTCTAAGGCAATTATCTAGCGCAGAATACATAAAGCCTTTTATCTTGCCCGTGAAGGCAAATGTAGAGTATACTCATAATTCCAAATAAGTAATAAAAATGTGTCACTGCGTCTAATAAAATTAGAACAATGTATTTTACTTAAGATAGTCTTGATAGGAAAATAACTCATAAATCAAAACACCGTGTTGACTAACATTATACGAAAGGAAACATTTGAAACTATCTATATCATTTAATGTTAACTAACTTAAATATGAAACAGTTTTGCTTAAAATTTAGATCATTTTAATGTAAATAAACGTGTTAAAAGTTGAATCTCACTTTTAACTAGTTGTTTTCCGACATGGTTTTTGGTTAGGAAAAAATCATTAAAGTAATCATCCCTTATATAACTTAATATAAATGATATTTTCTGATAAATGAACTGAACATCCGCTCATCATAATATTCCAGTAAATTGCTGTACTTATTTGCATGGACTATACTTCGGTTTTTATAGGTTAATCAAAATTCAAGCATTTTCTGACTATCAAAACGGGGTGTTCTGTCGTGTGTATAATCATGTGTCATTAACTTTGAAATTGATGGGAGTCTTGTGTCACAGTTACTTTAAGATCTAGGGCTCATTTTTCTTGATAATATCGGTAACATTACTGCAGAGTTTAAAATTTTCTCAGAAAAATACTTTTTAAAAAATTACGGTACCAAAAAAATGCTAACATCCCCTCGTCTTTCTGATTCACTATATAATTCTCTGCATTAAAATTATATCATTCTCAAAAAAAATTCCAAACTAAAACACACAGCAAAAAAAATAGAAAAGTTTCCCATTATTTCCTAGAAAAGATACAGCTTCCGTAAACTTAAGATATGCAACAGTTTTTATTTTTGTTGGGGAGAGCCAAATAAATATTTATAATAATTTCGAATCAATGAGGGAAAAAAAGAATTTTTTTTAAAATTAGTAACATTTTTATTGGTGGCCATAAATACTACTATAAAATACGCTCTGCAGTTTGTATTTTTTTATATAAGTTATCTATCAATAAAGTATATCAATTCATTTAAAATAACAAAAACTTTGTAATGAATCAACTGAGACGAAAACTACAAGTTATCCCCAACATCGCTTGCTCTTATTTATTTATATTTATATGATCCTGTTAAAAGCGTAATGAAGAGGTCAAAACTGACAGTATACAGCAAAAATAGCATTTTGCACTTTCAAATTTACTACAACTTCATTAAGGTAGTAAAAAAAATACAATATTTTAATTACTTTTTCAGACTTTCTGATAATTAAAATAATATGAATAAATTTAACATAATGTTTAAAAAACTGTAACTAGTCAAAGATTTTCTAATATACTAACAAAAAATAAATGCGTTTGTTTTAATGCTTAAGAGATCACCGACATCGGCACTATTGCGGATAATGCAAATGACATCCAACGGAAGTGCGCCGATAACTAGTCAGCGCTTAATGTTTTGTTCCATTTAAATTTTTTGTATCCTTCGGAATTTTATTTAAAACTTACATATAATATAACACACTTCTCACCAGATGGATCATCAATAATATGACATACTTAAGAAATTATTATTATTTTTTTTTACCAATGCGGAGGCACTTGTAATCAAACATTCGCCCATACTACGCCGCAGTTTTACTGTCCATTTTATTATGGGGGCACCATATAGGCGGACAGAATTACCCCCTATGAAGGAACGACACAAACGGAGGCATTTTTCTTTGCGCAACGCCGGGATTCAATCTGAGCACCCTCAGCGCCGAAAACCAGCGCGCTGTACCACAGGGCCGCCACAAGCCCACTTAAGGAATTATTAACTGGCAGATTTGTAATCCTTAAAAATGTAAGTGGAAAGATCTGTGTAGGCGGCAGCAAAATATGTTGTTTATTTTAATATAAAATACTGAACGAGAGTTTATTATCTAGACTGACTGTTTATTATGTATTAACTGACAAAGTTGTGCTATTTACTTATCCCAGAAAAAATATTTTCTTGATTCAAAGGTAGCACTTACACTATTAAATTTTCGGCTCTAGCATTTCCCCCATTATAATTTTATTTAGATACTGATTGTATGGACCTTGACTATTCTACATTGTTATTTAAACAGGGCACATTTCTATGAAGAAGTCTTTTACCGAAGTCTATATAAAGATGTCATCGTGCATAAATATTGCACTTATCCTAATGGTCCTTGTTTTGTTTTAAAGCGAAAAATTTAAGAAAACAATGTAAGCATGGTTGGATACAAAAATCTGTTAAATTGCAAGAGCCAATTAAAAATAGTAAATTGTATCTTATTCTAAAAAATAGTTTTCAATTTATGAAATTTTTATGAAATTTTATTGATTTCGCAAATATGATTTTTAGATGATTATAAGTCATTAATATATTTCAGAAAAAAGCGTTCAACCAGTAATGTTTAATTAAACTTTTGTTTTACATACTTTAAATAATTTTGTTATAAAAATATTTTTTATAAAATAATTCTATGTAATTTTTTTCAGTGTCACAAATGTTAGGGCTGACGAACATTTCCAAGATAAATTAGCCAAAAGAGAGAAAACAGGTAAAAATCTTCAATGAAATATGTATAAATCTGTCATCCTTTATTAAAATTTCTCTCAAAGTTTCACTGATCGCATAAAATAAGCATTTTCTTTTTTTTTAAATTGCCATTCAAAGAAACGAGAACTATAAGTTTATATTCACAAGCTATGTATGATTCATGTAAATAACCCATAAATCCTGATTAATTTATAATTATTTACGGGCACTTTTACATACTTATATCCAAAGATGCTGTTATTTAAAATATAAATATTTACTTTCGAATACTTTTTTTATGGAAAAGTTTTCTTTCGAAAATTTCCTAGTATTACAGAATACGTTTTTTGTGAATTCAATACAAAAATTACAAAAAATAATTTCGTTCTAGCCCTTTTCTTTTTATCTGAAATTAAAAAAATTCCATGCAAGCTTAATCTACTCCTAAACAATCCTATATTGCAACATACACCTAACGCGACATTGTTGGTTTAAAAGAGAACATTTATATTCTTTTATATGTTTGAAAACTCAGAATATTTTCATTTTAAAGGTAGTCTGTGGCGCCGATAATGCAGTCTAGTTGCATTTGAAATTTCTACCTCAAACGAAAATTAATTTAATATTTTGGCTAAATTTTTTCGCATCTACCAAACCAGGAGGTTCTCTAACTATACGTATAAGACACTGAGTGCTAGCACCTCTATCAATAGTTGAACCCTGGTTATTGAAAACAGAATCTAGGAATTAGACTTTCGTATCAAAAGCTCTCTAGGATCTCTAGAGCGATTCATTCTTTTATGCTTCAAGCATCAAATTCTGTAATCAAATCAATAAAGATATCAAACTGATTTGAATCAAAAGATAGAGTTTGAATCCCGAATCACGCGAAAGACTCAAGTTTTTATTAGTAATTACCGGAGAAAATGACTTGTTAAGGAGAAAAATCAATAATTCTTGTGTTTTTATAATTTTATATTATAGCTAATAAATAATTCGTTTCACTGAACACGTTGATATTAAATGACCAGGAAGCATAAGAATGCAGCCAGTACACTCAATGGTCTCTGGATCTTGAAATAGCTACACATTACGCAACGTGGTTACGGTCATTAAAGACGAACCCCGTTATAGCGAACCCGGTATATAACGAATTCACGGATATAACGAACGAAAATTTTGGTCCCGCCATTTTCCAGTTGTACGTAAAAATTTACGTAATAAAATTTACGTAATCGAGAAATTTACGTAATCATCAAGCAAATTTCGTCTGTTCGGTTTGCGTCAGCCATTTACTTTAAATCTTTTACGAATTATGCCTAATTCCCCAACACCAGCATCTCTCTCTCTCTCTATATATATATATATATATATATATATATATATATATATATATATACAGTCGAACCCCGTTATAGCGAACCCGGTATATAACGAACTCATGGTTCTAACGAACGCAAATTTTGGTCCCGCCGTTTTCCAGTTATACCTAATTTAATTAATATTGTGTCAGTTTAATGTAATCGATTTTAGTTGATTTAAGCCATTAATGATCATTTTTTAATAGATTTTATCATTTTTTAATACATCATTATTGAATACACATTGCAACTAATCAGTTATACATCTTGTGAACTCTAGCATTTTTCTTAACGGTTCGGATATAGCGAACCATCGGATAAAACAAACAAAACCTTTGGTCCCTTGAAGTTCGTTATAACGGGGATCGACTATACTAACTAAATACGCATTTCCTCCAAGGAATTTTAGCTTCCATGGAAAGAACTTCCGATCTCTCGAGCCACACTCAATCACAATTTTCTTTCTGTTCTTATAAATGAACTACTTTTGGAGTACGAACCGGGCATAATCTTCAGCATTGCCTACATAAATTTTTACCTCGTAACTGCAGTACCATGTCCCTGATCAAATAACATTTGGGGGCCAGAGGTAGCCTAGTGATAGCTTGTTGGCTTTAGGTACTGAGGGTGCTCGGTTCGAATCCCGATTAAATGTCTTCGTGCCTGGGGCTTATATGGGCACGTTAAAACCGTAGACTGGAAAGTCCATCTTTGAGGGCAGTGGGTGGGGAAGGTACGGTCACACCAGATGCCACCACTGGGGGTGCTCGGTTAAAATTGAGGTGGCACTTGGCTAAGTCGGACTCCGACCCTTGTGATGCCATTATAAATCAGAGCCGCACCCCTCACCCCGCTAGCCTATATGGACCTCCAAGGTTCCATCCATGAGATTCCATCCAGGGAGCATAAGCAAAAAAAACAACAACAAAATAATATTTTTCCAAGATTTTAGTGTTACAAAAAGTATTCCCTCAGTTCTAAAAACAAATGAACCGATGCGCTTTTTTTATCCAGTAGTTTATTAAATTTTATGGAACATTTAAACTGTAGCATTTTACCTGTATATATACCTTATAGTACATAATGGAATTATCTTTTCGAATTATTATTTATTTTTATTCTGTTTTATTTTCCTGTCATGTAATT
This sequence comes from Dolomedes plantarius, assembly GCA_907164885.2. Taxonomy (NCBI): domain Eukaryota; kingdom Metazoa; phylum Arthropoda; class Arachnida; order Araneae; family Dolomedidae; genus Dolomedes; species Dolomedes plantarius. The sequence continues at coordinate 59,047,567 of OU015494.1, read as the reverse complement.
TCTAAATATTTACCTGAATAATTAATGAGAGGAATTGGTTAAAATTAACAATAATGAGATTACAGTATTAGTATAACACGGTAACTATATTATTAGACCTTTCATATATATTTGGCCTTTGTACTTCATTCTAAACTAAAAGCACATATCCCGCGCTAAAATTATTTTAAACAGCCATTACTGCGCACAAAGGATCTTAATTGGATTATTTTATTCCCAGCTTAATAAAACATGTCAAATTAACTCAATTGAAATTCTTCGCTACTGTTGGTGTTAAGGTAAATAGACAAGGCATTTCCTTCAGAAACAACTTCGTGTTTAAGGAAATTTCATTGTGAGTAGGAGTTTCAAAAGTAGAAAAGTATTCGATGGTTATGTTCTCTTATTCGTTTATTGAAACTTTTATCGCCTCAAGCAATTAAATGTACCATTATGAAAAGATGATGAATTTCCGATTATTTTATATTATATGAAAGTCATAATTAAAAATACATAGTTATATGATATGAGAAATGATGTTTACTTCTATTTTACAATACTGTGCTATATTAAAATAGATTTATCAGATTGGTTTTAAATAAACTTAATTTAGGAATACTATTAATAAAATACATTACCTATCATGGTGTTATCTAATATTAACTTTTACTGTTCAATACACCATTAACAGCGTCTTTCGTAATAGATAAATTTCAGAAATGAAACGAATGAAAAAAAAATAAAATATATATCTATGCATTTTAATTGAAGTGATAGTTAAATATGTAATGATTATTACTATACATCAAAGATGACGAAATCATATCTATGATATTTAACATAACATTAAACTTTATAAATTATAATGGCCAAAACTAGCACTTAAATATTCCTTGGCAAAATTTATTGAGCCGAATCAGGTCAGACTGCAATATTGATTCAGCTATAATTTGTCATGTTTATAATAATGTTGCAATCATGTGTTGTACAGTTTGTCGTGTTTGTAGAAGTGAAATCAAGAACAGAACTTTCTGCTTTAATGACACATATCTCTTAGATATGTACAACTCAAACATATTTCATTGTGCAATCGATACCACAGTGGAATATACAAATTAAAGTTCATACAGCCCTTTCAACAGAATGTGATATTGCTTTGAATAGATATTTTGCTATTAATATCCAACAATCTCTTATCATATATCTTTTAAAATACAGACTAATTTTATGAAACGAATTCTTCATCTTCAAAACAGAACATCTCAATAAAGGCTCTGAGGTTGCTCTGAGGAAAGTAATCACAAAGTAATAATCCGTTATCTTAAGTTAATTCATTCAAGTCAATAGAAATGAAACCATAACACGTAAGTAACGGATCGAATTTTAATGTTATATTAACGTTCAAGATTTGTATTCACCAAACAAAGGACTAGTTATGAGAATAATTTTCTATGACCTTTTTAAACACAGATTCAAAATGAAATATATATGAACTACACTGCAGTGCCACTGAATTAGGGATAGCAAAGCCTATGCAAATTGTGTAGCGCTGCGCATCATGTATGTGCAAGTGAGGGCGCTGTGGTAACTGCATATATAGCCCGTACTGTGGTTGTTCTGAATTAGTTGTTGGAATTGACAGTATGGGTAAACTGCCTGATTTAGACGCCTTCGATCGCGGACAAATCGTAAGTGCGCGACGCATGGACCATACAATTTCCGAAATCGTCAGACAGCTAGGATTTTCAAGATCGACGGTGTCAAGAGTATACCAAGAATACATGGATGGTGGAAAAAAAAACTAGCGATCGGGCAAACTGCAAAGGACAATTAGCCTTGACATTGCGTGGTGAGAGACGGCTCAGGCGTATTGTACGTAGCCAGCGAAGCCAAACATTAGCTCAAATTACCACCCAGTTTAATGACGGTGCCAGTCGTACAGTCAGTAAACGGACTGTGCAACGCTTGCTTCACCGTATGAGTTTCGGGAGCCGTGGACCTACGAGAGTACCATTGCTCTATACTCGCCATCGGGATGCACGTCTTGCCTGGGCAAGAGAGCACAGAGACTGGAGTGTAGAGGACAGGAAACGAGTAGCATGGAGTGATGAGTCTCGAATCCGACTACTTAAAGCCGACGGGAGGCTGAGAATATGGCTTCAGGATCATGAAGCAATGGATCCTGCATGCCTGGCTGGAACTGTACAAGAGCATGATGGCTCAATCATGGTCTGGGGTGTTTTTTCGTGGCACAGTTTGGGATCTTTGGTGCGTGTACCAACCTCCCTCAATGCAATTCGGTACGTAGAGTTGCTGGGTGATCACCTCCATCCGTTTATGCTGTTCTGTTATCCGCACGGTAATGGAGTTTTCCAGCAAGACAACTGTACCTCTCACAAGTCCCGGTTGGCTAATGGCTGGTTGGATGAGCATTCCTCTGACTTCTCTGTCATGAATTGGCCACCTAGAAGCCCAGACTTAAATCCTATTGAGCATCTTTGGGATGTTTTGGAACAAGGCGTGAAAGGCCATCACACAGCACCAAAGAACCTTACTGAATTATGGACAGCTTTAGCCAATATTTGGCAAGCCATTCCCGTGGAACGTTTCCAGAAACTTGTTGAATCTATGCCTCGTCGTCTGGCAGCCGTTTTCAAATCCAGAGGAGGCCCAACTCGTTACTAGGTATTTATCCCTAATTCAGTGGCACTTCAGTGTAGTTGTGACACCATCCCTTTCAAGTTACGTTTTAACTTTTGTTTTATAATGGAGCTGTTAATGAGATCCGTAATACACAATTTTCCTCATAAAACACAATTTTACTTCATTGGCTTGTTTTTGTGTTCTTGCTGTAGTTGAAAAAGAAAAAAAATAGAATTAGCCACGATATTATCTACCTCATGTCTGAACTGGTGCACACGGGCTCTATTTGTTTGCAGTGGATACCTTCTAACGTTGGTTTCCATGGTAAACCAAAGGAGTGGTAGCAAAGGAGGGTTGAGAGCATTTGGCCCAACAAACAAAGACCTCACTGCTACTAAATTTACTCCACGCACAGTTTTAAGAAAAACACAAAACGGGAATAGTCCCTCCTAGACATCCTTGCTATTCTGCAAACACTGTACTGGCAGCCCCCACTGGACTGTCATTACAGTCCAGTGGGGGCTGCCAGTACAGTCTAGAGCAGTCTAGTGCAGTCCACGACTGCATTAGATTGCTCTAGTAAGACTAAGAAGAGGGCATACAAGACACAAGTCTGACTTTGCTCAAATTGACTTTACTCTTCAATTCCAGCTTATCTTTCCACATTATTGAATACATTAGTGTCTCTGTGGGCCAGCTCCTAGATGACTAGGAATTGGTCTCTGCGTGACTTCTTCAACATGGCCTATTGGTCTAGGTCAGTGATTATCAACTACTGTACCGCGGCCCTTTAGTGTGCCGCGAGATTCTTGAAGTGTGCCACCAATGTGAATACCCATGCATAAGCAACATAAGACAAGTAGTGCAATCAGTTTACTTTATATGTCTAAAAAATGTTTACTTTATACAACCTTTGTCCAGAAAGTTCGGTGAATGACGTCATAGTGCTCACGGTCGTAGGAGTTTGCAACGGGTGCATACTGTGCCGGACAGGTGAAGACTGGTCTGAACCAGTTCCTGAGTGGCGGCACTACAAATTAGCTTATCGTGTGGAAACAGTTCATTGTAAAGTGAAGGTCTTGTGCGCTCGGTCGAAATTCAAAATGGATCAGCGAACGAATATGCTGTTCTCTTTCAAACTTGGAAAATCAGCGAAAGAGACTCGTGAAAGGCTGCAAAAAGTTTACGAGGAACGTGCTGTCACCTTGAAGGCATGCATGAGTGGTTTAAACGCTTCCAAGAAGGCGGGACACCATTGAAGACTCCTCCTGAAGTGGTCGGCCTGCAACTACACGCACCCCGGACAACGTACAGAAAGTGAAGGAATTGTTGGCCAAGGATCGTCATGTGACAGTGCGAATGATAGCGGAGGAAGTGGGACTTGGTCGTTAGATGGCCCACCTCATACTGACCCAGGATTTGGGTAAACGCAAGCTTTGCTCCCGACTTGTGCCCCACACTTTGAAGCCGGAACACATGCAAATTCGGCTTGACGCCTGTGGAGACTCATCGACATGGCGGATCGAAACACAAATTTCCTGAAAATCATGATCATGGGTGACGAGACCTGGAGCCTGAAGTACGAACCCGACGGCAAGCATCAGATTATGGATTGGTGGGGATCCAGTGTCGCCGAAAAGCAAGAAGGTGCGAAATGAGAAATCTCGCATCAAGACAATGCTCGTGGTGTTCTTCGACTCTGAGGGTCTCATCCATAAAGAATTACTCTCTGAGGGCACCACGTTAAATGCTGCTAAGTACGTGGATATACTGAAACATCTGCTGCAACGGATCAATCGGGTATGCCCCCAGTGAGCCAATCAAGGCAACTGGATCCTGCTTCATGACAATACCCGGCCACATACTGCCATTCTTGTGCAGCAATTTCTGGCCAACAGGCGAGTTGTGTTCCTGAATCACCCACCCTACTCCCCAGACTTGTCTCCCCCGGACTTTTTCTTATTCCCCAAATTGAAATTAGCCCTGAAGAGCCACATGTTTTTGGACATTTCGGACATCCAACGTAATGCTACGACCCAGCTAAAGGCCATTCCTAAAGACGACTACGGGAGGAGTTTCCAAGACTTGTACAGCCTATGACAGTGAAAGTATTTGGTTTATGGTTAATTATTAATTTTAAATTAATTAATTATAGCTTTAGAAATTTGTGATTAATGTTGGATAAAAAATGGGGTTAGTACATTGCCATAATTACAATAGAACTGTGTTGTGTCCTTTCACGATTGAAAACAACTCTGGTTTGAACTGACAGATTAATTTATTGATTAACACACATAATACTATACAATACACTCCTACTAAATATTTCTTAATTCATCTACACATATTGCTTACAAATTCATTCCTACTAAGTTAATTATCTACGACACATACATATATTTAACTCATTCAATTATTATGATATCATTTTATACACATATCACTCATATTAACCTGGTTCAATTTACTGACATGAGAATAAATCATAAATATCACTCATATTAACCTGGATCAATTTACTGACATGATAATAATTCCACTTATTTACATATTTTAATGCAATCGCTCCCTACCAGTTTAATTCTTAGTATTAACTATTCTTAATTGATAGAAGCAGTTATTATGTACACAAATGTGAGAAAAGGGGAAGCACGGTGCCTTAATTGCTGATGCGAGATTGCAGGGGCGTCAGTCCTTCAACTGGAAATGGCATAATCTTGCGGCACAAGGAATGTTCATATGAACTCACTAGTTCGGTGTCTAACAACTACTATCGGTTGGCAGGTCATTCAGGATCGGGACCTTTCTTGCCACTGGCGTCATCATCATTTCAGGGCGGAACTATCTTGAGGCACAAGGATTGTTCATATAAATTCACTAGTTCGGTGTCGAACAACTATTATCGGCTGGCGGGTCATACAGGATCGGGAACCTCTCTTGCAACTGGCATCATTATTATTTCAGGGCGGAACTCCGGTGCATCAGGGTTCATTCAACAATTGCCCGTTTTTACTTCGATGGCAGTACGATACTATTAAGCCGTATAGCTGCCTCTTATCTATCAGCTCACTTCATATATGACTCTACATCTATATGTATTCAATGTTTTTTATTTTGAGTAACCTCTTCGACTATCAGCCAAAAATTTGTTGCTACCTCTCTTCATTGAGTTATATCATCTCCATATCTTTCTCTTTCTAACTCTAGGCCACCTACTCCAATGCTTTCCTATTGGCTATATTGTCTCTACAATTTACCATCGAATTGGCCTGCGTTTTATCCTTAATATTTACTCCATCCATTGGGCTTCGTGGGCGTATCTCTCGTTGTGACCCCTCTCTCCTCGTTCCACGGACCTGTACCCTTTAACAACCTGGCCCGAGGCTGGAATCCCCTGTGTGTGGTCCATCTTATTACGGCCATAAACTTTCTACCCTCTTCTACTTTAGGACTTGACGCTATTGTCATATCCCTATGACACAGCCGTTCCCAGATGTGCATTACCGCCTACGGGGATTACTTCGAAGGACAGTAACAGCTGTTTCATGTAGGACAACAATCCATTTTAACTATAGACACATTCACCGAAATTTCTGGACAAAGGTTGTATGTCAATTTTTATACATGCATATTTTGTCCACACAGCAAAATTGAGAATTTCAAAAAAAAATTTTCGCAAATTAATTTGTAAATTTTCATTGTATTTTTTGCATTTCATTATTCTTTCGTGTATTTTCTGTGTCCTTCCAAAATAAATATGTTAATTACTAAATACGATCAGAAAAAATATATTATTGAACTATCATATTTAGAAAGATTTATTCTACGTGTAAAATAACAATTAATTCGTTATGTATTATTTATAATTTATATTTTTAAAACGAAAGTGCTAATACATATGCTTTTTTACAAACTATATTATAGGTACATCAATCATCCAAGTAAAATCATTTTAAATTTATTTTATTGCTAGTGCGCCACCAAATTTTAAAATTATTAAAAGCGTACTGTGACGAATAAAAGGTTGAGAATCACTGGTCTAGGCTATTCCTAGAACCAAGAAGATTAGCCACAACAGAATAAAATAACTAAACCTACATGTTTCTATAATGACATCAAAGCCGGATATAACATTTTTAAGCTGCTGTATCTATGTGTAACCTTCTGAACACGGGCATTTTAAGTTTATTTATCTCGGAAGGGAAGTTTTCACGATTTTTCATATTTAAACAGATTTAATTACAACATATAAAATGCCTTAGAAGTTATCTGCATGAATGTCCATATAGCATTAATTTCTTTATGCAGTTTTCCTTTAACTGTCTTCAGAATTTTTCATCCAGAGTAAAAATTCTTAAAATATTTTCCCTTAAGAGAAAATTATCCTGAAAAATATTTTTACTTCAAAGTGGTTAAAAATTGCATGAGTAAAAATTTCACAAAACCCAAAAATAAATTATTTTTGAACCTTTTTTGTACAGAAAATGGAAAAAAAATTATGCAAATGTAGCTTTGATTTAGGAGAAACTCACTACATCAAAAATTAATGTAACATAAGCTTTGAATTTTAAGTTCTCTTATAGCAAAATATTAAGTTAGCAGAAAAATTTTTATAAGCATAATATAGTAAATTTTATATGCATATATAAAGACATAAAATGTCTGTTAATTAAAAAATATCTGCCCCTTACCCCTTTAACTCTTTTCTAGTTTCCTACTTTTAACAGTTTTCTAGCAGTTTAGTTTAAATAGAGATAAGTAATCATAAGTGGTAAGAAAGTGGTATGTGGTGATCGTACGTGGCCTTTTTGTGGTGAGATATTGATCAACAAGCGAAGTGAGTTATTCAATGTCCGTCGCATTTGTTGTGCGCTGTTTATTGAACGAATGTATTTGTATGGATGAGATGTAGGTCTGTTGATAGTAGGTTACTATGTATATGGTATTTTGTAAGGAAATTGTTAGAGTTTTGTTCACATTATAGTGAGCTGAAAACTCAGCATAACATGTGGAATTTTTAAAATTTGAAATAAAGACCATGTTTTAATTCAGTCTATTTTTTACATATCTAAATAAGGAGATTTAGAATAAAACTAATGTAAAGATAATCTAATGTCATTAAAAATTTCTTAAGTATTGTAATAGATTTACGTATAGATGATACAAAAAAATATTTAAGGAAGTGTATATAATTTGTTACCATATTATGTCGCAGTTCTTTCATATACAGATACAAGGATTTTGCAGTAATACATTCATATCCCATTGAGTCGGAATGGTAACGAAGAAAGTTTTTACAGGGTTCACTTCATCAGCTTTGTAAAAGGAGATATTTATCAGAGGATTAGTTAAGGATACACACGAACAAATACGCATATTTATTACACAGAAACAACAAACCCGAAACTTTTAAAAGCCCACTGAGATCGCTACAATTTTCAGAATGTAAAATATGAATAAAACGAACATATTGAAATATAACGAGATAAAAGTACATACCAGGGAGGGAACTTTAATAGTGACAACACTGTTGTAGAGCCCCCATGCAGCAGAACCCAGGAAAACAGCTTATACCTCACGTACGTTACTATCTGCGTATCTCAGAACGAATGCGCTCTCCCCACAAACATCACACGCCTGCACAGGAGGAACACAGCCATGTTTTAGTTACCTGTCTATCTACGAAATCATTTGTTGCATCGTAGTGATGGAAGGAAAATGCTTGTGTGCACACTGTAGCTGATGTATTTGCTCACTGGGACTCAAAAGTGCCCTACCATCCCCCATATTCCCTGGACTTTAGTCCCTGTGACTTTAATTTCATCCCCAAGATGAAGGAACCGTTCCATGGATTCCACCAAAGATTCTGCAGGCTGTACCACTCGAAGGATTAACAGATCAGGTGCTGCCAAAGGCACCCTGCAGCTTCCAGAACGTTAGCAACGAGTGCTAGATAATGTTGGTTACTACTTTGAAGGGATGTAAAAGTTCCACCCCCGTATCTCATTTGTATGCTTTGTACATACCTAGTTGCCACTTTTAAAGTTCCATTCTATGTTTTTAACTCAAAATATTGTGATATATTTCTTCATAGGCATAGCTGTAAAACGTACTTTAGGTGCTTGCCTTTAGATAACCCATTGAAAGATACTTCATTTTCAGTTTACATACAAAACTTTCTATACCCTTCTGATACAACAACACTGACAGGGCAGACCTTGCTCTAAATTAGTCAATCTAAAGATCTTCTATAGCTCAATGAGATCGCGTATTTGGTCAATTTTCTTTGAAACGTGTCAACCAATGATACCTGTACATGACGAAATCATCAGAGTGAGCTTTAGAAATGTAGTACACCAAGCTAGACGAGCACTACTCTTTCTTTATTCCCCTTAATCTACCGTATAAATTCTAGGGTCATGAGAGATAAAAGAAAAAATGATTAATATTACTCACGGGATAAGTAGCAGACTAGAAAAGGAAATGTCTTTCACAAATAAACATTTTGAAAGAATTGAATCAGCTATATGAATTCTGAAAACTTTTAATATTCACATTGGTGGAACAATCTTAGGAAATAATACTTTCGGTAATGAATTTACTCGTTGTGATTTTATAAACAAAGCATTTTGATATTAAAACAATTTTTCAATATCAATATAATATGCAATAGTTAACTTAAATTAATTTTCCCCGTCTCAGCCTTTTTCTAATCTTATTTTTGTCTATAATTCAAATTAACTCAAAATATCCCCCCAGTTCGTAAAACACCATGTAACATAACCAAGTAGCCAGAAAATGGAATGAATAGCAAAAGAAAATATTTTCACTTATACGTTAAACATAAAAGATTATTAATTTTATATATATTCTGGAAGAAATAGATTTAAGCTTGTTATGATGTTGTCATCGATATTATGTGCCATTAAAAATATTACCTACCATTAGATTACTACAACTGTAGACGATTTCGCTAAAATAATTCTAGTTCTATAGAGTATTGCCAGAAATGAACTTCCGATTGTGATTATTTCAAGAACAAAGTTTTATTTCCTAATAATTATGTTACGATTTACCGACAATTGAAATTTTTTTTGTAATTAACTGCTCCATTTAAATTTCATTTTATGAGGTCTTCAATTGTTTTCCATTAGAATCTGCAAATTTTTACCAACAATTTTTTCCACACGTTTACAGCTCAAAATCAATCAATCAAACCACTGCGGTGTCATCCTGATAGTTAAATATTTAACATTTCATGTATGATGAAAGGGTCTGGGACCTGAAAATCTCAGTTTTTCATATCTGGTTTTAAAATTCATGGATGAATATTACAGGCTTATTTTTTTTCTTTTATGAAAGTTATCTTTCTTTGTGTCTTGTAATGACACTAAGTACCAGATTTTCCTTTTCTTACTACAGAGCTCTTCCGAATTGCTGAGGTCAGTCTGTTAGAAACTTCAGGGTGTATGGAATTTCGTTGCTTACACCTAATTTGTCATATCCTAACATTGATATTTTCTCATTTCGCTCTTCAGCACAGTTCGCTCACTCCTTTCAACAACGTCATATCTCAAAAATCGGCGATTTTTAGTTATGCCTATTTTCAGAATAACCGAAAAGAGTAGTATATCCCTGCAAGATCGTCAAATCTCACCGATTAATATTTAGCCGTTAGAGAGCAGAATTGAAATTTATTTCCAATACATTTTAATGTACTTTTAAACTTTAAAATCACTCTCCTGAAAAATCTTGATTTTTTTTTTTTTAGATATGACGTTGTTGAAAGGAGTGAGCGATGTGTTTACCCTTACAAATGTGAATAGCTAACTTTGAAAGAAAAATAAATCAAATAAAGCCCCATATGAAACCCTCATATTCTAAATTAAAACGCAAAACGTATACCTTCCTAATACAAATGTACCAAACAACCTCAGTATTAAGGAACTCAGATACCTTGTAATTAAATTATTTCGCTAAACCTCATTACAAAAATAACCATGACCTTAGAACTTTGCTCAAAAGTACATCCTGTTCTCTGCTCCAAAGCCATGATCTCATCGTTAAGCCTGCGCTTTAATCCCCAGCTTTAATTGTAACCACGGCTCGCGAAAAGCCGGGGTCTGTCTTCTTATAACAACTCATTACTCCCGAATAAGAGCGGATTCCTCCCCCACTCGCCCACTCTACACCTTACACACATCTTCACGTACACTCGAGCCACTAAGAACGAATCCAAATTATCGGAAGTCTTAGTCGCTGCAAATGATTCAAACCTTTAGAAATGATTAACTGAGCCCGAATAATATTTAAGATGCGATCTTAAATAATCAGAAGTGGAAATCTAATAATTGTAAGAAGAAACTCGAACTGCGATCTCCAGAAGATGAATTTGATCTGTATCGTATATTTCAGGGGGGGGGGGGGAAACATTTCAAAATGTATACTGTAGTAGGATATTTCAAATAATTGCAAATTTAAGCACATCTCCCTCGGTTCACTGTCAAAGTTATACTGGGTTAGGGAATATCTTTCGGAAATTGTGATGTGAAGAAAATATATCGCATGATTTTAAGAATTCTCCCTATCATGAGTATTGGGACACGTTCATTCAAATGTTAATTAAACAAACAAATGGGCAAGTTGTATGTATTTTAGGTCTAATTTATTTACACATTGTCTAGACTTTGTGCTCTTCTGCAGGCATTTTTTATGCTAACAGAATGTTTTACATTAGTTCTCGAATACAAGTTTTAGCAATTTAAATATCAGTAATCGATATAGACATGTTAAGATCCATATCTAAAATACTAAGAAATTAAGAAATTAAATAAGGAATATTCTATTTATATTCAGTTTTTGCTGAAGTAAAAAGTGTACCTGTAATCCGTGAAAATAATTTTCAAAGTTCTATCAAAATGGGAGACGTGGTGCCATAACATATTAACTCCAAAATAAATTTAAGTCTCATCATTTATTTTCTCCGCCACGTACTAGTTGAACAACATTTTTCAATCATATTAATCTGTTGTCAGTAACTGTATATTAACTACACGCAATTCAGTAAATAAAAAATTAATACACTGAAGTGCCACTGAATTAGGGATAGCAAAGCCTATGCAAATTGTGTAGCACTGCGCATCATGTATGCGTAAGTGAGGGCGCTGTGGTAACTGCATATATAGCGCGTACTGTGGTAGTTCTAAATTAGTTGTTGGAATTGCTAGTATGGATAAACTGCCTGATTTAGACGCCTTCGATCGCGGACAAATCGTAAGTGCGCGACGCATGGGCCATTCAATTTCCGAAATCGTCAGACAGCTAGGATTTTCAAGGTCGACAGTATCAAGAGTATACTAAGAATACATGGATAGTGGAAAAGAAACTAGCGATCGGACAAACTGCAAAGGACAATTAGCCTTGACAGTGCGTGGTGAGAGACGGAGTACAATACGTGAGACACGGCTCAGGCGTATTGTACGTAGCCAGCGAAGCCAAACATTAGCTCAAATTACCACCCAGTTTAATGACGGTGCCAGTCGTACAGTCAGTAAACGGACTGTGCAACGCTCGCTTCACCGTATGGGTTTCGGGAGCCGTGGACCTACGAGAGTATCATTGCTCTATACTCGCCATCGGGCTGCACGTCTTGCCTGGGCAAGAGACCACAGAGACTGCGGTGTAGAGGACTGGAAACGAGTAGCATGGACTGATGAGTCTCGATTCCGTCTACTTAACGCCGACGGGAGGCTGAGAATATGGCGTCAGGCTCATGAAGCCATGGATCCTGCATGCCTGGCTGGAACTGTACAAGGGCATGGTGGCTCAATCATGGTCTGTGGTGTTTCTTCGTGGCACAGTTTGGGATCTTTGGTGCGTGTACCAACCTCCCTCAGTGAAATTCGGTACGTAGAGTTGCTGGGTGATCACCTCCATCCGTTTATGCTGTTCTGTTATCCGCACGGTAATGGAGTTTTCCAGCAAGACAACTGTACCTCTCACAAGTCCCGGTTGGCTACTGGCTGGTTGGATGAGCATTCCTCTGACTTCTCTTTCATGAATTGCCCACCTAGAAGCCCAGACTTAAATCCTATTGAGCATCTTTGGGATGTTTTGGAACAAGGAGTGAAAGGCCATCACACAGCACCAACGAACCATACTGAATTATAGACAGCTTTAACCAATATTTGGCAAGCCATTCCCATGGAACGTTTCCAGAAACTTGTTGAATCTATGCCTCGTCGTCTGGCAGCTGTTATCAAGGCCAGAGGAGGCCCAACTCGTTACTAGGTAGGTATCCCTAATTCAGTGGCACTTCAGTGTACATTGTAAAACTGGATCGTACTATCTGAACTCACATCTAACTTCAAAATATGCAATGTAAAAAATTTAGAGTTATTTAATTTTTATAATACTTAGCTTAACATTTATACCAATATATTTTCTCTTATTATACATACATAAATTTAAATATTTGAATTTAGCAATGTAAATCAAAAGACAATGAGAATCGACGAGCAAATATTTATTAAGATCTCTATAAAGTTTTCCTTTGATTAATGCATTTACAGTACAGTTACTTTAAAAAAAACCTTCCATTTAAGTAAATCTTCTTTTGGTAAAATTTCTTCTAAGACTTAAATTTGATTGACATTTACAGGCAAATTAATCCCCATATTACGAAAAACAAATTAACTCAACAATTTTTTTCCAATAAATAAAAATTTTGAATGTTCATTACCTATTTTGTGTTTCAAAAGTTTTCTTTTCCTTATGTTTTGTGCGCCGGTAAGTCTCAACGAGTTTCCAGAAAGGGAAAAATTAATAAATTATGTTCACAGAATTTTTCGCAATTTTATGATCAAACCGCTTTTTATGGGAAATTTTTATACAGCAACGTTATTAATTTCTTTGCATTTTAAGAAAGTGTATTGAATGCCAAACAAGTACATTTAAAATTTTTCCTGTTAGAGTTTTCGGAAACCATCTTTATCGTAGTAGGATTCGGTTTCCTTTTGGAAATGAATATTTTGCTTGCTTCTTTATGTTTCATGTGCAGTTTTAAGATGTTGAGATACAGTGAATTTCATTAATTTTACATCTTGAGATACGCTGAATATTACATACATGGATTATTTGGATGAGTCAAAGGGCTGTGATGTCTGCGTGTTTTAGTTACCATCTTTCCATGCAACTCTAGAAAGGCTATTCAAATCAGTGAATGAGTTTGGAAAGAGTATAATGAACACTTCAAAGACCCGGAGAAGATAATCGGAGCTATAATTCCTATATCTCGTGAACAGGTATCTTCATTTTTACATTTAGATAATTCATTTTACAGCTTAAGTAAGCGCAATGTATCTTTAACACTAGAAAGACATCATTTTGACAGTTTCGGACATACTATTGATCGCTGTGTCTATATTTATGTCCTCAGGATTCTGAAATTTTATGACTTTTGCTAATTTTTTGCGACATATGCACACACGTTTAAGAAATTATATTCGATAGTAAAGAGGGGTAGAAAATGTGTTGTATACCTACTAAGATTGAAATGTGTTGTATACTTACTAAGATTAAAAACCGTCAATTTGACGGCAATATAGAAAACAAGCAGAAATCTTTAAAATACTACCGGAGAAATGTTAGTTACTTTTCGTCTCTTCCCCCTTTTGCAAATAACAAAAATATTGGTTCTTCGGAAATATTGGTGTTGAAAAATAAGGACTCCACAAACCATGCATATATTTTTACGGATAAACCATACCAGATGTTCAACTCGGCATACCTGCATAAAAATATATCTGTATATACTAATTTATTAGATATTGGTATGAAATAGCTCAAAATTTAAAGTATTTAACCATTTAAAAAATTAAATATTTTAAATTCTTGATTTTATTTTTAACCGTCAAAATGACGGCGCTCAGTCTTTTTAGTAAGAAAAAAATTCCCGTCTTTCTAGTGTTAATTCAGGTTTGCGAAGCATGTCTAGTGATGAAACCCCAACCAAACAAGAAACAAGCCCTTAGATAGCCTATACTAGAATAATCTGGAACATCAATAATTGTTTTGATACGATATATGTAAAATTAATTAATCTCACATTCATAAATGCTACGGAATATGTTAACCTTTATGGTCGTGATCCGACAAATCATTGTCATGTAGAAGGAATTATAATTGTAGAGTCAACTCTTATTTCATGAGGTTTATTAACATATTAAAATCTTGGTTAAATACGTTATTTACAAAGTTTCGTTCCGACGAACGTTAAAAATACTCGTGAGAGCTGGGCTCATTCTTTCAAAGTCCCTCGAGCTCCCCGTCTGCCGTAAGCGTGTTGACCCTTCAACAGTCCGAATCTATTCTTCTCTTCTGTTCGTTACTCGCGTCTCTCTTTTATGCCTCCTCCTCTCCTTCTCGAACGACAATCGGCCTTTTTTATCCGCGTACGCAGACCACCTATTGTCGGTTTCATTGTCCACCGTTCCTACCTTAGGTGACGTGCGCCGCTGTGTTTCCTTAATCATTCTAAATGAGTTCGCTACCTGCTATTGTCAAGAGTCTCCCAAGGTGTATGGCTCTCAACACCTGTTTGCGCTTCTTTTGATGCTTATTGAAGACGCTATTACACACGTTCATCAATTCCACTTAGGAATGGGAGACGAGAGTCTGACATACGCCCCTTCCTTTAGAAGTGAAAACAGTCCCTTGAGACGTTTTCACGTTTGAACAACAGTCCCTGTTGATCAGAGGATAATGAAGCACACCCATGGGGTAATAACTGCGCTTTTTAACTTGTGACGGGGACGCTTTGTAGCTACAATAATAACACATTTTTACAAGTAATTGATTCCATGTTTTCATCTGCATATGAGATAGCCACAACATTTACAGGTACCAAAAATTACTTTTCACACTTAGCCTTGACACAAAATTAATATTATAATTCTTGCTCATTTCTTTACTTTAAACCAAACACCAACAAATTATTTGCCTACCAATCACTTATCTTTAAAGCAAGAATTTCTAAGATAATTACACTTTTGATTCCTTTTTTTTTTTTTTTTTAAACTCTTTAGGAATTTCCTGGTTAAATCTTAACCAGTTAAACTTACATATTTTAATGAAACTTCCCCAAATCTCTAGGGAATACTTAACATTAATTTAGTTCTTCACTTAAAAAAAAATATAAACCAAGTGTTCATACAACAAAACAATAAAAAAAAATAACTATCACATAACTTATAGACTTAAATTCATCATACCATTATATTTACAAATTTAATCCGTTTTTCTTAGGATTCAACATTAGTTATCAATGCAATTACCAAAATACACATTTAATTAAATTTTCAATGAATTCTTCGAGATCAACTTAAATCAATTTTAGAACATTTATAAAATACACATTTACATGAGTTTCCCGGAATTCTTTGGGAATTACTTAAATTTGTGATTCTCTCTGCGATTTTTACGGGACCCTAAATAAATACGAACGGGTTTTTGGCTTTATTATTTCACTATCTCTCATTGACTGAATTGAATGATTGTTGTTCAATTTTGAATTTGTGAATTTGTGATCTAGTGTCGGTACAAAATCACCATTTTCAACTGAAGTATTTTCTCCCATAGTTTGTGTCTGTTTCCTACCCGTATCGTTGGAGCTTCCCTGGGCATTTAATTCTTCGTTTCGGGTTTCCCTTTGATTATTTCCATTCTCATTATTAGTTTCCTCTAACCCTTTATTCCTTAACATATCAATTTGATCTTTCCTCTCTTTTTCCGTTGAAACTCTAATTTCTCGTACCTCATCCAAATTCTCATTGAGACTTAATTCCCTATCCAAAATTTTATCAATTTCTCGCATCTCATCTAAATTCTCATTGAGACTTAATTCCACATCCAAAATTTTGTCAATTTCTCTCACCTCATCTAACTTCTCACTGAGACTTAATTCCCCATCCAAAATTTTATCCATTTCTCTCACCACATCTAAATTATCACTGAGACTTAATTTATTACCTCCTCCCTCATAGTACATCTCCTCATCTTTCGTCTGACTTCCCATCTCAAACATATTAAGGGGAATAATCATCTCCTCCTCTGTCTCATTTAAATTCTCATTAGGACATAATTCACTACCTCCTCCCTTATAGTTCATCTCCTCACCTGTGTCTCTTGCGCTTTCAAATCTATTCGGGGGACTAGCCATCTCCTCCTCTGTATCCCTTACAATTTCGAACATATTAGGAGGAATAATCAACTCCTCATCTAATATCTGATCTATACTGTTACTCAAATGTCTTTGATAACATGCTACCCCTTCCAGGACCTCCTTTCCTTGAGTAATTACATCCCTCACTTCCCTTTCCTGTTGGGTTTCAATTTTATTCTCAGGTTGAATAATTTCGCCTCTGTTAAATTCTATCTGAAATGTATTTCCCCTCTGATCCCCTCTATTTCTGAGATTTTGAACTCTTTTGGGGCACTGATATTTCAAATGGTCTTTACTATTACAGACAAAACATTTTTTATCCTCCCTTTTCCGATCAATTTTGGCACATACCTTATCTGTGTTAACTAGTGGTTCAAGAATAACCCTTTTTTCCTCTTTCAAAACTCCTTCGAAATTATTATTAACCATTCCAATACTTTCTCTGACCCTTAAACTTGAAAGTCTTTTAGCTGCCCTCATCCTCAATTCTTCAACTTCCGATTCTTTCAATTTTAACATCATCTCCTGTTTTGCTATTTCTCTTTGCTCTCGTTCTAATCTCTCATTAATTATGGCAAATAACCGTTCCTTAGCGGACTCTTCCTCATATTTCTCACTTCCTAATATCATTTCCTTAAGATCAGTATATGTCCTGTTCTCCGAAGACGGACAAATCCCTGTTAACTCTGTAGCTAACAAAATTAAATCGGCTTTCCGCCCCTTCCCTATGAATGCCATTTTTAGCTTATACCACTTAATCACAAATGCAGCAAACAAGTACAAATTCACTTTTACAACTATAACAAAATTTAACCAACTATACTTATCTTGAACTATTTACTTCCACAATTATGATAATTCTAAGAGCATTTAACTACTACAATTATAAATCACTTCCACTAATAACTAGTACGAACACTTGTACACATTTCCCGTTATACAAAACAACACTTTTTCACTTTTAAATTATTATTCCATTTACCAAAATTCAATAACTCAACAAATTACTTCCATCATTATACACATGAATCAACACTTCAAAATTTATCAAAAATAATTAGATTCCTTCAACTAATTACTACCGCTATCTCATACACAGGGAGAAAAGATAGAATCACTTACCCCTTTTTCACCTCGATGAAAAACTGTCACTCTAATCTTTCTCCGTTGCCGCACTTTGATCACAGTTCAAGAGAGTTCAGTATATAACCACGTCGTTGATGCACACTTTACTCCGACCATGAATTTCTCCTGTTTCTTGACCAGTTGCCGAGTAAATATCTGTCGCTGAAGTCGTGCCCAGTAGACTCGTTCGGAATCCAACTTCTCTTGAAACTGCGTCTCCTTGAAGATCTATCACCACTCTCGTACTCTAGATCATCTTTTTCTGATACCTTCCGTATCGCTGGGGTCCTCCCACGTTCTTTAATTCGACTACGCCAATGTTAACCTTTATGGTCGTGATCCGACAAATCATTGTCATGTAGAAGGAATTATAATTGTAGAGTCAACTCTTATTTCATGAGGTTTATTAACATATTAAAATCTTGGTTAAATACGTTATTTACAAAGTTTCGTTCCGACGAACGTTAAAAATACTCGTGAGAGCTGGGCTCATTCTTTCAAAGTCCCTCGAGCTCCCCGTCTGCCGTAAGCGTGTTGACCCTTCAACAGTCCGAATCTATTCTTCTCTTCTGTTCGTTACTCGCGTCTCTCTTTTATGCCTCCTCCTCTCCTTCTCGAACGACAATCGGCCTTTTTTATCCGCGTACGCAGACCACCTATTGTCGGTTTCATTGTCCACCGTTCCTACCTTAGGTGACGTGCGCCGCTGTGTTTCCTTAATCATTCTAAATGAGTTCGCTACCTGCTATTGTCAAGAGTCTCCCAAGGTGTATGGCTCTCAACACCTGTTTGCGCTTCTTTTGATGCTTATTGAAGACGCTATTACACACGTTCATCAATTCCACTTAGGAATGGGAGACGAGAGTCTGACAGAATACAATCAAGGAATGTTATAAATTACATTTATTGATTATAAAAATTTTATTGAGATCATATACACTGGATAAAGGCATTATTGTTAGAAAAATATATACACTTATGAAAAAAATTATGTAAATAAAAAACAGGTTATTAGTTTAGTAGTATATAATGTAATGTGAAAGCAAACGACAATGGCGGAAGTGCTAAATGTATGTATAACGGTAAACTAAAATAAAGTTATTCAAATCAACCCAGCACAGACTGCCATGCAACCAATGTGGGAAGTAACTAAAATTAGGTTAAACATGAATGAACATCCTTACTTCAATTTCCTTGTAGTCTAGAGTCGCAGCAATGGGAAGTAAATCATGAGCTAAACATAATCAACACAGTGCACTTGAAGATATTTATTCCAGCTACACGAACAGTAAATGCTGAGTAGAATACAAGCGTTGTAAGATGGCTGAAATCAACTCAGTGACAACGAAGAATGGAAGAACTGGTCCCAAGTACAAATGCGGTTATTGCAATGAAAATTTAAGTTAAAAATATACGCCAGCGTTAAAATCACCACTGAGTTAAAACTACATCAAAGCGTTAAACATTACAAGACTGCTAAAATGCTAGTTGCCAAGGTATTTAAACAGAACTCAAAAACTTAACGTGTTGCCACTCCAGAAAAGTGAACATTAATTAACATATAAAATTAACATACAAGAAACACAAAAAATTAACAATAAAAATGTCTTTTAAGTCCAAACACAGATCATAAACATTGTTGATATAAAAAATATATGATTAATAAAGATAATATATGCACTTGGGGGAACAGAATCAAGTAAATACAAAACAGATGGTATACACTGTAGAAATAAATATTGATAAGAAAGGATAGCATGTACACTTGGGAGTAGAATTAAGTAAATGAAAAGCAAAAATAATATTTATACTCAAACAGTCTGGACTTAATTAAAACATTATTACACAATATTGTTAGAAGAGACACAAAATAGGAAACTTCTTGAAAATATTAAAGCTCAGATTCTTCAAGAGAATTGACACAGAGAATGTCTGAGTTAAAATTAAACTCGCCTAATGAAAATGAAAGTTTCAAACCTCACGCATAATCAGGTTCATGGATATAAATGAAAAAAAAGGGGGTAGCCAAAATATTTTTCATTTATTTTGTTTCCAAATCTTTTCAGAATAAAGCGTGGGTTATAAGTGTCGAAAACGTGAGAAAAGTCACCAAGCAGAAAAATTATTTTTAGGAATTTTTCACCTTCGCTCAATCCTATTGAGATACAGGAGAGGACAAAAAATTACATTGAGAGAAATGAATCCCTAGATGAAAAAAAAAAGTCGCTTCATATGGAAAAATGATGAAAAAACAAAAAGTTTGTTAGAAAATTTTGTAGGAAAGAAAAGAATTTAGAACGAACAAAGAAGTACACAAGGGGAAAAAATTGATGATAGAATGAGAAACTTACAGTGTGGTTTTCACCATTTTAAATTTGTTCCCGCTTTAAACTGTTTGTTTCCGCCCTGCGGTTTAATTTGACGCAATTTTTAGTTCATGAAGTTTTTATTTGTTTGTTCTTTTCATTTTGTTAATATTGGAAAGGTTTTTCATGTTCAGAACTTCTTTTTCGGGCTTAGTTAAGACAAAAATCACTCGAGGTTAAAAAAAAAATCTAGTAGTAGCCTCTAAGCTAGCAAGTCTTCATCCCGGACTGTGTTTTACTTTTCCTCATTATTAAAAGTCAAATCGATAAAAATAGTTCATTAATTAAAGACTGCATTAAACACAAACGTGATGACAAATTTAATCTAAACTTTAAACTGCTTGAAAATGAATACATTCTGGATGTCAAACTAATAATTTAATCAAAGTTTCTGTTTAAATATAATAGTCTCATTTAGTAATTTTTATTCTAAAACTTGCATGATATATCGGACCATTTTAAATGAAAGGTTAAAGTATTATTACAAAACAAGTATTCTGCTTTCTGGCTGAGGGTTTTCTTAAGTGGAAAATTGGAAATACCAATTAGTGACTCAGCGCTTGTAAATCCCATGTTTAATAACCTCTCTCCAAGGACCAGTCAAATTTATGGTAGCCAGGCATATTAGCCCTTGTGCAGTGTAGCTGAAACAAAACGAGCTACAAATTCGGATTTGCTCTGAGCCGTAAAAACAGAAAAGCCGCACACTGCAAGTTGTGTGTCAGTATATTAAGAGAAAGATCATAAAAATTTTAATATGCGAAATAAAGAGAGTTAGGTAAATATTTGAAATAAATTTATTTTCTCTTTACCTCACTATTTTTTAAAACGTTTAACGTTTATTTGTTTAAAGGATAGACTGACTTGATCTTTAAATCGTAAAGAAAAGGTTACGTGTAGCTTTCACTTTGTCAAACCATTCATCAGTAAAATTCAATATTCCTTTGCACTGGGAGATTTCCCTTCTTAAACATACGAGATGAACAGGTATGTCCAGTTCTTCTTATACATTTGCAGTTAAAACTGAATGAAAGTGGAATTGAACTTAGTTTTAACTGGTAACAAACTCCCACCATTTCTCAGTCCTTGAACACAAGTACACAATTTAAAAAATACACAAATATGATGTATGCATAACGTCACAGTAATTAAAATAGAGATTACATAAAATTCTTGTATGCTTCCACTAGAAGATCGGTTTAAAATCTGTTTCACTGAATTAAGGTACGTTTACGTCTTCTGTGATGGTCTCCAAATTTAAAATTTTAAGTTTTTAAAGTTTATGGAATAGGAAACTTTAAAAGATTGCAGTATCTAACTCTTTTCAATGTTCAGACCCTTTCTTACTGTATGAACTTTATTCATACTGATAAAATACTAATCGAATAGCAAAATATCACAAAAACCCTAGGAAATAGAAAACTTTAAGGTATTCACTAGTTAATAATAGTAAATTAAGCTGAATTTTAATTTCAAATCCAATTTCAGCCTCTTATCTCCCGGTACAGAGTAAGAGATTGCCTACACAGTATGATAAGGCAGGTATAATGCCTTTCAAACTCAATTTAGCTTTGTTTACAGTTATTTATAGTGAATAACTTAAGATCGTCCTATTACCATGGTTGTAATCTAGTTTTGAGTTTTCATGGGAATTTATGAAAATCCTTTCATTCCTTTGATCAGTCGTTAGCTGAAATTAATTGTCATCTCAGGGAAAGAAACTGAAAAGTAATCATTTTCAACATCATAACATTCGAGAAAATTGCCTCAGATCTAAAATCCTACATATTTCATAACTCTTAGTCGTGTGAATAAAATGTTACTCATATCGAATAATTTATTAAAAATCACTTTAAATTTTAATAAAAAGCCCAAAATGCAGTAGACACATGAAGGTTGATATCTATCACGTCCTGTACTAAATATTTTCTTTCCGAGGGAACAACATTTCGGGAAACGCAATCTAACAAATGCTTTATTTCCTCACGTAATTGTCATAAGGAAGGCGTCATAGTAAGCTAGTATCCGGATCTGCATAGCACTCGGAGCAATAAGCGTTTTAACAACTTAAGAACAGTCTGACAAATGAAATCAAATAAAGGAACTGTAGCTCAGGGAAGGAGGAAGCAGTAACATACCTCGATACGGGATACGGGGATTGAAATTAAAACAAGGTAATTTAAGCTATTTAGAGTTATCCTTCTTACCTCAAGAGCCTTCTCTCTCTTTAAAGCTTTCTCTTTATTTCTCATAGATTCAAAATCTAAACTGTTTTATAAATTCTTTGGATTTACTGATTCATATAAGTTTTAAAAACTACTGAAGAAAATGGGGAAACCCACATTTCTGAATAAAGACTTCCAGCGTTAAGCGCAAATTAACTGGCAAACAAGTTGATAATGAAGTGTTATAAACTTATAGACAATAAAATTTATGAGAATGTTAATTATAATATTTAAAATATTGCTTAATTGCATCTACATGTGCCGCATATACATTATTTTTTCCAACGCACTTGTCTTGACGCCCGTCAACACCACGAAACATTATTGACTATTTGATTATACGAGCACCATGTAGGTGAACCAATATTGCCCTCTATGAGGGAACAGCACAGGAACATCCAAACCTCAGTCGGGATTCGAAGCCAAGAGAAGTCCGTGGAAGCTCGAGACGCCAACCGATGTGGGCGGCTACACATAAAAATATTTGATAATAAATTAGTTTATAATTTTAGTTCAAAAGGGAATTTTATTCGGTTTTTGAGGAATTCGGAGACAAAGTTCTCAAAATAATATATCTTTTTATTTTTTAGACTTAAAATTTGCTCAGGGATTGAAAAATAAAGAAACACAAACCAGATGTTTCTTGGAGGATTACACTGCAATGTACAGCACTTATTATTGTACTTTCTTTGCATACCCTACTGCACATCTATACTTTAAGCCTATGCAGCTCCGACTGGAATTTTCCATGATTCACCATCTTTAACAGCATATATCTAAAATGCCTTGTCAGATATCTCTATAAAATCTTGAACAACGTTCCTTTGTTCTATTTTCGTTAAACTATCATTAAATAAGAATTTTTGATTTGGAATAAGAATTCTGAATATATTTTCTCTTAGTAAAAGTTACTCTGAAAATTAACATTTTAATCCTCCAAAGTGACTAACCCACCAGTATTTTTCTGTACAAAATCACGGGATGAGAGTTTATATCTTAAATAGGTTTCCCTTAAGGAGACATTTAATGCGATACAAAAAAAAATTAATCAAAAGAAGTGGAGAAAGAGTAAATATTTTTATTTATTGACTTAGAACTTGACGTTACGTGAATATCGCGCTTAAGAAAAATTTAGAAAACAGTTTAGAATATAAAACTTCTCCCAGATGAAATATTATTAACGCATTTCCGATATGCATTGCTTACAAGCAATATTTCCAAGAAGTGTAGTTGGTGAAATAACGTCTCCCTGTATTCAAACAAACAATAAAATTCATTCGACTGGGAAACAACGTCCCCGCTATCGAGATATGTGGCGGTTATTATGAAAGTGGCCTAAGTCAAGAAGCTAAAAAATAAAATTAAGTTTATCAGTTATTCCATATTGCATACATTTATATTACCCTAATCTGAAGCAATCTTTGCAAAATTGTAAAAATTGAACAGTTAGATTGAGTTGGTTGTTGCGTCATTACAATAATTCAGTTTATGTTCAAACTCAAACTTCAAATATCTCGAAACAAATAATATAATATGACTTAGACCACTTTCATAATCACCGGTACCGTCAACTGGGGTAACACTGGCCTTTGCGGGTAACTTTGGCCTGGCCCAACAAACCTATTATAATACATACTATTATACTATATTACTATTATACTATATACCTATATACCTATATACTTATTATACATATTATATTTAACCCACCAATTGGCCCTTGCAATAAATAAGTGATAATCACTCTCCTTTGTCTAGATACAGCACATACAATCCTTTTTCGTTTGTTGGACCAAATTTTCCCTCAACAACTACACCGCAACCATTACACCGCTTCAACATTGTTTCTAGTCCTTTCTGCAGACTCTGTGACTTGGGACGGGTCATGAACTGTGAACATTTGTTTCATTGGCTTGCTTTGACTAAACGTTCTTTTGTGGACCGTTATTGGGAGGCCAAGGGACTTCTGGATTCATAGACTAATTTCTGAAGCTTTTTCCGTTTTTGTGGTTCGTGTGTTGTGCTTTTTTCTGGCTGTAGTTGTCTTTCAATCTGTGCCACTGGAAATTTAAAAAAAAGTTTCCCGCAAAGGCCAAAATTACTCCAGTTGACGTTAGATATATATTGCTTCGAACGTCGTAAGCCCTTTGTCTATTACGACATCCACACCACGGATTTATTTGCTTATTTATTATGGGAGCACTTTATAGGTGACCCAACATTGCTCCCTAATCACAGTCTTGTCCTCGGACAAACGGGATTCGAACCCACAAGCTGGAGGTGAAGGTACAAATAGAATGCCCTTGGGCTCTTGGGTTATGCAAAAATTCAACGTTGCACAACAGCTGCATGGCTCGCCCAAATTTGAAGAATAACTAGAAAGAGATTTCGAGATCATCCGCTGCTGGAAAGTTAAGAAATTTGAAAATAGTTTTTTCAAACTAAAGATAGTTTTTCAATGTTTCCATTCACATTAGTGAAAAAATTACGCAAAGACATCTGTCTACCAAAATATTTAGTATTTAGTACTTAAACATTAGTATTTACATTAAACACTAAATATGATTTGTATTTTAACATTTCATTTTTTTAAATAACATTTGAAATTTTTCAAGGAATTTTTTTGTGAATGATGGTCTTTATATGAAAACATGTTGGAGAGCAAAAACACTTTACAAAAAGTGTGAAGGTAAAGAAAAAGCTGTTCCCTAGACCCCCCCCCCCCTTAAGGTGTTTAAATCTAAGAAAACTTCCTTTCAAATTAAAGTACATGACCTATATACTATGCTACAGATACTAATAACTACAGTTAGATGACGACAAAATTTGTTTTTAAGTTGATAACCAAGTTTCATCGAGCCATTTCTGAAATTCGATGTAGTGTCATGAATTATTTGTGTATTTACGCGAAATAATCGAATAAGTTTGTTATAAGATCATCGATTGTTACTTACATGACACTGTTTAATATCATTTTCTCTTGGGGAAAAGGGAGTGTATTTAAAGCGCATCTTATCCACTTTTTAAGCTCCTATAAACTGTCAATTATGCCGACAGTTTTAAAGGTAGGAAATTCATGTTTCCAAAAGATTCGGGTGCACTTCAATTATTTATTTATAGATCTACTTGTATTTAAGGGCTACCGTTATTAAAGTGATTATAGAGAGAGTATTAGAAAAATGCTATGTTTAACTTATTACCGATACCCTTCAATGTTTAAGACACTAGTGAGTACAAAAATGAAAACTACTTAGTTTTTTGACTTATTGAGTTTCTGCTAATTTAATTCCTAATGTCGTGCATATGCATAATACATTTTTTGTCATTACAATGAAAATTTGAGGTAAATATCTATTTTCAATCAAGATAACACCAGAATTTTAAACAAAGCTTCCAATGTGTGTAATTGCTTTCTGAATAGGGGATCATATCTTTAAGTCCCCTTTATTTATTTCAGGAAATTAGACTCAAAATTTTTATATTTATTTCTAAACTGCGATCCTATAGTAAATAGCTCAAACATTTTTTCCATAAATATAAGGACTTTTAGATGTACACATAAACACATTATTTGGGGGCTTCCAAAAATTGTATATAGATACAGTGTACATACTGTAAAATATCTGTGTTTGCAGTGCAAAGAGTGTCTAGTCCAAAATCGTAGTTTTGAGAAAAACGGGATTGAAAAAAAGGCTCTTGTAATGTCAGATTTTTTTTAGTTTAATTTTTAATTTTTTTTAAAGTAAATTTTTCTAGTTTTATTTTTGTTGAGTAAAGAGTGTTAAGTTCTTTTTTGGGACATAATCCCGTTAACACTAACATGCTTGTGTTTTGTATCACATATCTCAAATTTCCCTGATGAATAAAAATATTTTGGAGTAGAATTGGACTTAAATTTCCGTACCCTACAGTAGTCCTTGATTTTTGAAACATGTCTGATTTGATAACTCATTTTAGCCCATTTTGGACTTAACACCCTTTGCACAGCAAACACAGATAGATCAAACTGAAATTGTATTTTCTTACCATCTCATTAATAGGGGTCGCATCTGGTGCCTCCGTTTTGTTGGGATGGACGTGTGTATTTGATTAAAGGCAATGGCACAGCTTTAAATGTTTTACAGCATTAAAACCTCAAGAGCAAAAATTTCAGTATGAAATATTCATACAATATAACAGTCAATACCAAATACATGTACAGAATATCCGGAAACATGATTTAATACCTAATCCAGCATCACATACTTGGCAACTTTCATACAGAACACAACAAAACCGCAAGGAGAGACAACAAATCAGAAAAACGTGAATACGAGCCGCAACCAAAAGCCGCTAATCAGAAGAATGCTACTAATTCTAAGGATACAATTACTGATCTTGGCCTTATCAAACAACTCCATTCTAAGAATTCCAATTAGTCATTTCTAAGTATTCCAGATCAACCCGAGCTGAAATCACTGCATCACTTCTTACTCATTTAGACCTCAGCTATGATTTCTGGCTGCACCAACTTTATATCTCACTGGCTATTATAATAGGCTTCCAGATTTCTAGTTTGAAATAGATTTCTAGTTTGTGAAGCGGAAAATGTTTTTTAATTAATCTTTAAGGAATAGCTTATATCATGATCTCTAAGTAATTAAATCCTTCTACGAATTGTTATCTCTGAAGTAATTATTAGTAACGGTTGTTTCCTATATTTGTAACCGTATTTAATTGTATTTTAAATTAGTGATTATGAATTTAATTTTTGGAATTTAATGAATGGTCATAAATTTAGAGTTATAAAAATAAGGTATTCGGCAACAGAGTATTTATAAGCTATCGTAAGTGAAATCAGTAATTTCACTTGAAGCAATGGTTTATTTCGTGTCTTTCATGGTCGATGACGCGCTTACTGTTGAATACATGTGGTTTCATTTATCATTGAAATGTGAATGAAATTGATTCATAACAGAACGGCTCAAAGCCTTCATATAGACACAAGTGATATAAAGAGTCATATCTTCTAGAATAGTCTTCAGAACCTTCAAAATACAGCATTCATTTAACTACACGAGTGTTTCTATTGTGGGAAAATTCTCTATTAATAAAAGTTATTACATTACGTAAAGGAATCATGAAGAAAAGAGATTCCTGAAAGTTTTGAATAAATATACCTTTAAAGCACTGAAAGAGGTGAAAAAAAATTATAATGAATGGGAGAAAATATCATTTATCCTCGTTTCTGTGCAGATGATTATTATGAAAATTGTTTTATGATATTCAAGTGTCACGTTTGTATTTTTTTAAACAAATATGAATCTAATGCTCTCAATGCATTTTCAATTCACATAGTGTAAATCCATTTGCATGTGTGGATTATAGCTTTTAAACTAATTATGTATTGTAAATACTCAAATGTATTATGACCGAGCGAAAGTGACAGTAAAATAAATGATAATACGAAAGGTCATTTGAAATTTATGGAAACAGTTTGGTGTTCACTCGAGCATGTCTCGTAAGATAAATGAAATTTTCCATTAGTACAGTATGACACCATGCATTTTTGTTTTCAATCGAAAGTCATAATTTTCCCGTTAACCTTCGAAAAATAACCGCTATGGTATAAACAGAAAATTCCTTGGCGCTCCATAACAATTCAGGTAAAAGTTACAGTAATGTTTGGAATAACGTTCTCTACTCTCGCACTAAAGATCGTTTCACGTGAATATCGCAAAGCTCCAAACGTGACGATCCATTCTCGTTATAATTCGCTAAAATTTCGTCAAACAATCTTTAAATTTTACAATGAGGTAAATTTAAACTTATTGCATGGAATACGATATTAAAACTTACTTTCAAAATTTAGAATTTTAATCGACTTAGAAGAATATTGGTTGAGATTCGTAATGACTGCTATCAAGTTTTAACCCTCGTATTATCGTACCAAGTTTTTTTTAAAAACTTAAATGTATATATTCTGTAAGAATCTTTTTTAAATGAGGATTATTTTCGAAAATATTAAAATATCTATCCGACAATGTGTTTTCCTCCAAGGGAAAAACTTTATGCTTACCACGAGAAAGAAAGATGTCAGGATAGAAGGATTAAGTATACCAGATAAGGATTCATCAAACATTATAGAAGAAAAGTTAAGATAAACCTATTATTCAAAAGTAAAATGAAAAAAAGCAAAACAAAAACAAATAAAATGGTCTTATCCATGAGGTTTTATACAAGGAAAACAGTGCCATAGAGTTCTCCGAGCTGGTTGTCAAGCACAAAGGAGAAAGGAAAGAACTTAAAAATTAGACTTTCTCACATTTCCAAGGATTTCCCCCGTACTCTTCTATATGGACCTTCCTGTACACTTTCCTTTATCTTCGAGCTTGTGCTGAGATAGACAAAAAAAATTCAAGGGGCTAGTTGTAAATATAAATAAACTTAGAGTAAGACTTAGAGGGTATGACTTAGAGTGAATGCTGTTTTGCCCTATCCCTCAGGGTCTTTCAAGACACATTATTGTTGAAAATTTTAGAAGAGTTATATCGCAAGATTTTTACGAGGACACCAAATTCTCATCGGTGCTGCATCTTCTCCTGACTACCTCCTTTGTTCCACTGGGGAACTTATGGATTTCAACCTCCATTTAAGGTGTTCTTCTCTTCAAGACAAGAACTTTTTAGTCTCAAATTTTTAAAATAGAGCTCTCTACTCAGCTGCCCGTGTAGAATTATGGTCACTGAACTTCTCCCGAAGTAGAAAAAAAAACATTTCCAAGGTTCATGAGTGAATATTGCTGTGATCTGTAAATTGTAAAATCAAATTTCGAGCGCTGGCCCTGGCAATTACAAATTATTTGGGACAAGAAAGGAAAAAAAATCCCAGGAAAGTACATCAATGATTTATGAAAAAACCTTCAAGGTGAAATCGACAAAAATTGTTGTCGAAATATAGCGGCACTGGCGACTTGTCGCGTAATGGGAAGAAATTGAGAGAGAAAGGTATTAGTGATGCCCATGAAATAAAAATCTGAAAAACCGACATGTATAATGTGAACAATTTTATATAGAAAATTAGCATAACCCAATAGAAAATGAAGAATGTGAACTATAAAAAAATGGATTCTAAATGATAAGATATATAAAAGAGAGTCAAACTCGTGGGCTTCTCAGATGAAACTTAATTGAGCACACACTTTTGACAAAGTGAATGCAAGAAGAAATTCTGCAACTACTCTAATCTCATGAAAAAAAGTTATGTGCAACTGAATGGTGTTCGACGATGACGAATAATTCTACAAAATAACTAAAATAACTAGAGGGATAGTTCTTGCGCATGTTTAATTCCTGGGAATTCAAGTATTTTTAGAGAAAAAGGCCTATCAGAGACATAGTTTTAGGAAAAACTGACCCAGTAGATGTTCTGTTCAAAATTCACGTCCATAATCAAGGGGAAGAGCTATATTAAGATAACGTTTAACTACATTTATAGTTACTGTTCCAGCCATGCATTACACTCATCCATAAATAACCTTCAATTTAAAAAATATACCATTGAAATGTACATTTGTTTTGGACGAATAATATATTCGTATATAACTTTATGCACTAATTAAAACTATGGAGAATTGCTAAAAAGAAGTGTATGAAAATATTTAAGTATTTCCTGCATATTACAGAAATAGCAATTAAATGTTTAGTATAACAAAATGCAATTTACATGCTAAAGATCTGTAAATTACGTGTAAAAAAGTACAAAAATAAAAAATGGCGAATCAAAATTTAATAGAATGACTTAATTTCAAATGTGAATTTTATCATGCAAAGTAAATCAAACCATAACTCAAATTATTATGACAATTTTAGCTGAGGAAAATGGTATAATTCGATTTCTTGAGTCACTTTATTAATTTAATACAATGCACCAAATTCTAGAAATGTTTAGTCCCTTTACAAAAATAACAATAAATAACAATTTTCCCGGCATTAACTTAATCGACTCCCTTTCCACATTTCCTTTTGTGGTTTAAATCTAAATATCTAATCAGAGTCCATCTCAGTAAGGCCTGTTTGTCTACAGTTATTTTATATAATACTCGGCACTGACATTTTAAAATATTTAAATGAGGAAAAGAAAGGAAAAATTAGATTAAACAAACCTCCTGTGATTCCCATAACAGAAAATATTTTGTTTCTTAAGGGAAAATCACCCCAAGAGCCCTTTACAAACCTTTTTTTGAAACTCATTTGTAATCTTTAGAACTTCACTTTTTGCAGCCTAAAAATTTATAAAAGTTAATCCGCATGTAAATCTACCGACCAAAATTAGCAGATTTTTGCTCAGTTTTTCGAGGGTTACAACTTTCTCTCTATCTCTCTATCTCTCTCTCTCTTCTACAAACAGATACTTATATCGTCTTGGTATCAGATAGGTATCTGTTGATAGCTTGAGAAATAAAAATGCTATTTTCCCCAATGATTTCTAACATCGATACAATTGGAAAACGTTTTAACTGTAAACAATGGGGAAAATAACGTATAGAGTATCTCATTATTAAATATTTTATTGCATTTGAATGACAGAAAAATAAATGGTAGGACTGCATTTGCCCTTCTTGTTTAACACCTTATTTCCTTCTAATGCATACATGTTTTGCTCTTAACATCATAACAAAAGGGAAGAAAATATATGTTAAGTGAGTTAGACAGGGAATTTTTATCTGTTACAAATATATCAAGGAACTGTATGCAACTAGGTAAATTGTAAGTACTTTTATGGATTCGAATGACAAAAAAAGGCATTAAAAATTGCATTTTACACTGTATTGCTTACCTCGCTATCATAGTGTAATTCTGGAAATCTTTCTCATAGTAATAAAAGTATTGTAATAAAAGTATCTCATTGTAACAAATATATATCTTAAACAAATCAAAAAAACTTATACTTGTGCATGTTATAAGTTTTAAGACTAATACTTGTTATAAGTATTTCATGAAACGCTACAGAAATAAGACAAAATTTCTCTTTTTTTTAAACTCCACGTTAAAAAAATTGTGCAAGTTTTTAGTTCGAGAGCTATATGAAAATATACTTACAAGATAATTATAAATAATATTGAAAAACCATTGCATTTTTGGATAATCAGATCAGTAAATAATTAAAGTCCAAAACTTGCGTTGTAAAAAATTGTTTCAAATATATCTTGCAAATTGGTTAGACATCTGAAAAAATGTTGAAGCAAAATTTTGCTGATAACAGTCCTTCCTCCTCAAAATTATCAAGTATAACCAGATATTGTTTCAACTTTTAAAAATGGATTTATTCTATGCTTCAGCATTGAGAGGGGCCATCTTTGACTTGAGATACTGAGGCCATTTTTGTTATCATTCTCTCAAACAAATATCAGTAATTTTCAACGTAAATTGCCTTCTACCCTTACTACAAAATCAGAGATTATGCCCTAAAAAGCCATTAGAGTCGAAATTCTAGTCATCCAAGTTTGGCAGCAAAAACGATATGGCCCTAGTTTTAACCTTTAGCTTACGGGGCCTATTTTTCCGATTCGCTCTTTGGAACGGGAAATTTCATTACCCATTAGTAATAACGGCCATTAAGAGGGTTATATATATATATATATATATATTGATATTGATTCTGCGGCTCTTATTCTTGGGAGGCATGCTATCCCACCCCGTAAGGAAAAAGTTAAAAACCAGAGTTTCTAGGGTTTAATCCCGCGATATACATGGATGTTGCTAGCAGTCTAGAATCGGTGTTACTCTCTAGGTACCAGCCGGTTCAGTCCTCGAATTACAAAAGACAATCGTACTGCCCCAAGTTAACCCTCCATTTTTTCCTTTAAAGCTCTATTATATTCAGACAATCAAATTTTCTGAACAGGCTAATTTAACATTTCCCCCTTGAGCATAGCAGACCATGAACTGCACACATCATATCATGGGGAAAGGGTACCTTGCCGAATAAGAAAACGGTCACTTCCATAATATGGTCCCAGTGTTTGACCCTCATAGGTATTAATTTTAAGTTTTAATTGTTTAGAGAGAGTTGTCATAAATCAAAATAATAATCCATATGGCCCAAATAGCGAATGGACAGCAGATGGACCTAATAATGAATAAAAATATGCTGTCAGGAATAACAAATACTATGGTTTGGGGAATCAAATGCTCTCGGTATCTACCATCTTCTGTAAATTAGGTAAATAATAAGCAAATGAGGTTCATTTGAATCTGAAAAGCGCTAAAACTTTCTAAAAGGGCACTTCAGCATAACGTATGCAATAAATATGTAGTTACTCTTATTATTGATTTTTCTAACATTGCTTGGAAATATTTAGTGAATTAAATCTTCAATGAATAATACATTGTACAGGGTTTTGATTTGACACCCACATAGTATGGTGACCATCAACACGAGCTACAACCGCTAGGCCATGGTTTCGAATCCTGGTCAGTGTAGGGGTTCTGTGTTCTGTCATCATAGCATGCAGATTTGATTCACCTACTGGACTCTCCTATACTGAAGAATACAACAAAATTTGCGGTGTGTATAAGCGAATGTTCTCGGGAAATGGCCTGTTGCACTGGAAAAAATGTTGTAAATTGATTTGCAGGATTAGTTTTAGTCATTATACTAAGCGTAAAATCATTAAGTGTTATACAATTAGTAAATATATTATCTTCTTGCAGTTAAATGAGTTGGTATTGTCTAAAACATATAGGCAATTGTATCGTTTTCATTTTCAGTTTAAGATAATACATCAATCATCCGATCCTAATGCTTGTATCCGATGGTTCTCGTCTCTAAGCTGTAGGCACTGATCAGTTTAGCCCTCGTGTATAAAAGGACAGTAGCTATCCAAATCCCGAAACCAACTAGGCTTCATCAAGTAGGTGTTTATTCCTGATTCCTCTATATATTAATTTGACCTTTTGTTAGATTCCAGGAACAGACATCAAAGCACCAGTTCCAAAATGAGGCAAAGAAAATTCTTAATTCTTTCCCTATTGTATTCTGTTATGTATAAAAAAAGCTGGAGCAGCGAAATCATTCATAAGAGGTTCTTCGCGGTGTCTGCAAATCTAAAGACGCCTATCGAAACTGACGCATTAATCTCATAGCTCTTTTTTCCGAACCATAGTTTTGAATTACACAAAACCTAGTCAAGGTGTCAACCTGCCCAAACAGGTATTCGTATCTATAGCAGTAGTATTTGCTCGGTGCTAAGTTTCTTTATCATAATTATCAACACAGAGAATTTTTCTCAAGCGTATCATTCAGCATAACACGAGAGACATTATCACCTTTCATAAAGCATAAAAGTTTTCAACATCACCTTTTGTAAAGAAAAAAATTTTATGAAACTTTTCTTTCTAGAGCCTAGTAAAGCAATGCACCCTAAAAAAGTATTACAGTATCATAGCTGTAAATAAGTAACAGATAAATAAATTTCAAAAAATGACAGATTTTTATACGGTCTCTTTTATTTTAATTGGTTCCTTTTTGTGTACTTTTTAAATTCTGAATAAAATATTCATAAATACCCCATACTTATTATATATATATATATATATATATATATATACTAGCTGAATACCCGCGCTTCGCTACGGGGTACATTTTAGGATAATTACAATGAAAAAGTAGTGAAATTGCTTTTTAGAGGATTTTCTTATAAACAAAATATATTGTTTCTTCATTGGGTGGAACTAATATTACCAGGCTCGTCTGCGAACTTACGCGTGAGCAAGCTACGTAAAACTGACCGTGCGAGAAACAATTTTTTCGTAAATGTACGCCTTAATATTTTAAAGTTTGGCCTTGGGACTTATTTATCGTCATGGCGAAGCATATTTTGAGAGGAAATTACAGTTTTATATATAGATTTGATTTAATATCCATAAAACATACTAATTTGAACTAAATTTTTAAAAATTTCCATCTCAATTAGTCTAGTGGTTAAATTTTATCTTTTACTGTATTTTAATATTTTCTTTGTCAGTTAATTTCGTTGTTATGCACGTGACGCAAAATTAATTTAAAGTATCACAAAAAGAAAAGAAATCTCGTGATCAGCATTTAATAAATTAAATTCAAAACTTTCCAAACGATTACTGTTTTGGAAGCTAATGTTCTAGTAATTTCCAGTAAAAGCCAAAATCATTTGAAAACCACACACCAGTGTTCCACTCACACGCAACACTATAAACCCCTAAAAGAATGCAAGAATAAAACGTATAAAAAATATAAATCTATTAATTTTAAAAAAATAAACAAACACAAATGTATAAATTACACAAACGTTTACTTAAATTCTTTAATCTGTCTACATCTCCAGTATAGAAATATTTTCGGGGCATTTACAGAACATGGTATATTTCACTTTTGAAAACACGCATTAAATGAGCTTCATCTCAATGAGAAATTTCTGAAATCAGCATGGCAATGAAGATCGTGTGTTTAAAAACAACAGCAGTAACAGAAATGCGTTAAAATATAAATTTTAATAGTATTATGGTAGTGAGTTGTGTATATAAATAAAAACTTTCCAAACGATTACTGTTTTGGATGCTAATGTTCTGCTAATTTCCAGTAAAAGCTAAAATCATTTGAAAACCACACACCAGTGTTCCACTCACACGCAACACTATAAAACTGAATTACAGTACTCTACGTTTATATGGGCATTGAAAATTGTGGTTAGTAGAGGGCAATACGGGACAATCCACGCATTGTCTATAGACACTTGCTATCTTTGGCTATTATTTGATCCGTAATATCTGACTCATATGCCGTATGTTTCTAAACGCCATTCCCGAATGAAGAAATCGTGTAGAGGAGGCTTCTGCAACATGTGGACAGAGACAGTTGTTTTGTGACAACTGACTGAAGTGGTGTCATCTTTGGCTATTATTTGATCCGTAATATCTGCCTCATATGCCGTATGTTTCTAAACGCCATTCCCATATGAACCACAGCCTAATTCCTTTAAAATGGAACAAAATGAGTAACTCCAGTTAACCATGTAATCCACTATTGCTACAGGGGAGTTTAAATCAGCCAAAACTGCAATTATGGTGTGCATATGACACCTAACTTCTCCAAAAATCTTTGCCTTTGTGATGAGACTCATAAGTGATTTTTGTTTTAGATGAAACACTCTTGCTAACAAATCATGACGATCCTGTGGTTTTTGTCCAACTATCCTTTGCTGTTGTTGTCTGATTTCTTCCAGTCTCGCTTCTCTTTCCGGTGTAAAGATTCGGAAAATCATTCGTGAAAAGCTGAAAAGCAAACAATACCAAATCAATTTAAAAACTAAATACAGTATAAATAACGTAGAAAAAATAACAGTATAAATAACACAGTATAAATAAAAAGTACAGGCTGCGGGCAGATATGCTCAGGCCAATAATACAAAAAAAAAAATTTTAAATCGTAGTAAGCAATGAAAAATATTTTACACACTTCAATAATAGCGAAACAAAACATGATGGTAAAATAGAAAGGAAAGTTAAAACAGAAGTAAGAAGTTTAATTCTAAAAATATAAATGAGGTATAAATCAGCTATCGATTCTAATTTATGAATCATTTATCAGGACATGAAAAAATTACTGCATGTAAAAAAAATTAACCTTATCTCCATCAATTTCAACACTTCTTGACCTGTGGCTTGTCCAATCATGTGAAATATAACTCTTGACAATAATTCTTGTTAACCTAAACTGTTATTTTGTTTTTTTAATTTTAAAAAGTTATGTTCTCAAAATATGACAATTAAGAAAAAGATATCATCGAGAAAAAATAAATGATGCTACTTAAGAAAGTCATATCACAAATTTCTATAAAATTAATGTGCAACTATATTTGACGTACAAAATAATGCATATGTAATACATTGATAACATGTTTTAACATAAAAAATTTCCACAATCAAAAGCTAAAATTTGTTTAAAATATTAGCTTTAGGATTTTGTGCAGAATGATAGGTGTTTTAGCTAAATTTCATTAAAAATTACTTCAAATTGATCAATTTATAAAAAAGGTATGCTATTTACAGGTAAGTTTTTGTTTCTTTTTTTTATTTTTAAATGTTATTTTAGCATAAAAGACCAAAAAAACCTTTACAAAATTATTTTTCCTCAAAGCTAAACACAAACATAATTAACAGTTGTTTTAAAACACCCCTGGTAAACATTGTTAAGTTTCGAAGCATTAGAATGATAATAAAAAATATTCAAGAGTTTCAGACAGAAGCATAAAAAGAAAGAATATGTAAAAAAGTAACTAAATTAAACAAAAATTGACAGAATACAGAAAAAGTGAACACCGGCAAAAGTAAATAAAACGTTTCCTTGTGAGCATGCGCAGTTCTTATGAATGATTGATTCCAACGTCTAGAGTACCGCGTTCGAAGAATCGCGTATAAAATTTGTGTTGAAGCATCGTTCTTTAAAATTCAATTGAAAATCGAAATTTTAAGATAGAGACTTGAAATGAGGTTTATATGAATGAGAAAGCTTTCATCTTACACATGACGTAAATATTTTCTTTGTAAGATAGAAACTCGAAGAGCATCGACCGTAGATCCTCAAAAGAGCGTAAATTTCTCGAAAAAGTGGGTTTAATATTTTGATGAAAATATTAGTCTGTTTTAAATTATTTTTAAACAAATAAGGTTTTGTTTGAAGGAGAAATGTCTGTAGTTTTAGATTGTAAAAAGATCAAAATTCTACGATCATTTTTTGCCGAGATATCGTAATCTGAAGTTAAAAAAACATAAAATATCCCACAAAACATAAAATAAAAAATTTTCTAGAATAAAATTTAAAATTCGGGCTTCGAGGTGCACCTTCCCATAGTCTGCACTACCCGTGTGCCAAATTTCACGGCTGTAAGTTTCACAGATTCACCAGGGGGCCGCATACACACACACACGCACGCAAACACTCTCTTTTATTAATAAGATATATATATATATATATATATATATATGTCAGAATATATAATATGGGGGGGGGCGATCACGCGACCTTAAAACTGGATTTTAGTTATTAAAATATAGGATTAACAATTTAAAAGTCTGGGAGTTCAAATAAGCGGCATAAGGCATTGCAGTGAAAATAGGATTAATGGGTTCGACTTGATTCAATTCCGCAGAACCACATGGGAGAATTTTAAGTAGACGGATTAGCCTTGAAGAGTTGGCGCTAAGAAAATGCTTAGTTTAGCAAAAAGATCATCCGACACGACATCACGCATAAGTAATGAGCGTCACTAAGCGTTGGTTTAAGGTTGAAACAAAGAATATCCTCAGAGCCATGGATAACTAGGGAATGGAAAGGACGTGTGCCGTAGGCGCACAGATTTAAATTGGGTGGGGTTATTAAAAAGTAGTTTGATGGAGCTGAGTAATTATTGGAATTTTAATAAAGATGTTTAGGATGCTCAATTGGAGTGTTTTTATGCCTGTTGTGTTAACATCTTGCTGTTTGATGAATTTATTAATGATGAATGTCCTCGCCACCGGACCACCGACTGCCAAGTGAGAAATGATTCTCAGGATGTTTGGAATAATGTGTTAAATAGATTGGGCGTGAAGCACCAACGTCCGACTTATATACATATATTCCAATTTTTTAAACTTATTTTTCGTCTTAGTCCAAAAACAATGATATTTAAAACAGTTATTTGGGGAGAAAACCAGTGAGTAAGTTTCATTAGTATTTGAAATAAAATTTTAAATGAAATTTTTTTTTACAAATTCTCCCGATGGGAGTTCTCCTTTTCAAGTATATGAAGAAACTTATTTGAGGCTTATTTCAAAAAGCTAGAAATTGAAGAAAGTTTACTATTATGTAGTGGCGACATCTGTATTTTAAAACTGCAGTTAGCGTTAAGAACTTAAAACATTTATAAAGATACTCTTTACTCTGCTTCAGTCTGTCAGAATGAAAAAAAAAGTATTACGTCCAAATGTTTTGTAGGATGTAAAACTTAAAAAATAGTCTCAACGAACTAGTCTCAAAGAACTGTACATGTCGAGGTATTTTATGGATAATATTATACTTTATTCTGTTCAGCTTTTCTAAATTTATAAGAGAAGAAAAAATCTTAATGCAATCTGACGTCCTTTTGACATTTAACTACACATCTCTCTTTAAATATGCGCGACAATAAACTGAGATGTATTTTCTTGTCTTTGAATAATATTTATCACCTACCGAAGAAGTTTTTTTTATCGCTGAATTTATCATATTTTGTGCTATTTATATTTCCTCTTATTTTTAATATTAAAATAACTTAAAATCGGAGAAACTAGTTGTAAACTTCTGTTAGTTTTATAATTATTGCACGCATTCACTAAAGAATCTATGAATAGATGTATACAGAAAATCCTACTTAAAAGTGTATTAATATTACTTGATCGTTTAAAATATAAATACTGCTCATCTGCACTAAAAGCTTTTACTTCCTACAATCTAACCAAAATTTTTAAACTTATGCAAAATGATACTTAGATAATAATTCAA
Source organism: Dolomedes plantarius (assembly GCA_907164885.2). NCBI lineage: Eukaryota > Metazoa > Arthropoda > Arachnida > Araneae > Dolomedidae > Dolomedes > Dolomedes plantarius. The sequence goes on along the minus strand of OU015494.1, from coordinate 59,008,469 downwards.
AAAACTTTTGCAGAAAGTTTCTATTTGTTTATTTCTTATTGGATTTGTGCTAGATGGCGCCATGTGCTAAATTCAGTCTATAGTTTTCTCCAATATTTGGGGTTCGGTAATTTTACTGTAATAACTAAAAATTATTTAATTTCTCTTCATTCATTCCACTGCTTTTTAATACGACTTTTTTGACAGCATGTAGGTGAATAAATAAAATCTTCAAGTTTAAAAAAAGAAAATTAGTTTTCTGAATTTAATGAGGAATCCTCCAGAGATTATCCTTTAATCATAAATTTTCATTAAAAGCATGTCTAATGAGATGCTAATTAGTGTAGATATTTCCTTTCTCTAAACATTAGGTCAAAATAAAAACTTAAAATGTTCTTTCGTTTAATTAAAATTTGAATATGTTAGAAATTTACAAAATAAAGCTTATTATGGAAGAAATAAACTAGTAAAAATCAATTCTGATATAATTTTTTTGAATCGCAACGAACTTACATATTTAGCACATTCATACAGATGCACGGACAGATTTCACCAACAGTCTTTCCAAGGTTTTCTAACGGTTTCTCAAAACATTGGGCAAGGCCTTTGAGAAGGGGTTATAATAACTGCTCATGAAATACTATCTAAACCTCAATAGAGGATAGAAAGTTAACATCACGACTAAAAAATAGTGATATCTTTCAAATTACAAAACTCAAGTAGTTTTCTCTTTTGTGCCTTGCTGAGCTGTTCATTCTTAGGAGAAACTTGTCATAACTACGACAGAAGGGATACATGTAATAAAAGATAATTGCTAATTTCAAGAAGAATTACAAGAATGGTCGAAATTTTTCTTTTCTACATTTAGTTTACTCAAGGAAATGATTTTGCATCGGTCACAGTTTATCTTTGACAGACTGTATGCATTAATTGATTATTGTATTTCTCTCTTAATAATTACCATTATTTTCGTTATTTTGCCATTTTCAAAAGATGCTCAAGCATCATATTATATTTCGATTTTTTTTCACTTAACTCCAATGATCTCTTGTTTGAAGTTAGTTCTAGGATAACGTAATGTTTCTTGTTGATTACTTTCTCTATGCTCGATAATATGACTGCCAATGTGGATCGCAATCATATACCTTAAAATTGTTTAAAATTATAGATTCTAAAGCTGAAAGGCACACACTAGAAGAGAGGCCATATTCATAAATTTGTCAGGGAACAAAATGCCTCAAAATTTTATAGATCACTGAAAGATCGCTAACTGCAAAAGAGTTAAATGCATGCCACATCCTCAAGGAATTTTACTGAATTCTCGAGCACATATCCTCTACTATCTGAAAACCCGCACTTCACAACGGAGTACATTCAAATTAAATACAACGGTCAATGTATGTAATTAATACCAAATATATATATATATATATATATATATATATATATATATGTGTGTGTGTGTGTGTGTGTGTGTGTGTGTGTGTGTGTCTATGTGTGTGTGTATAATAAATACGACGATCAATATATACAATTGATGTAAAAAAAAACCAAAAAATATGTTTATAAAAAATTTGCAAGAGATATTTTTATAGACAAAATAATGTAGAAGAAAATATTCAAATTAAATCTAATAGGACATACTAAAGAATATAGTACAGCTAATATAGTACAGTTTGAGAAACGTATCTTTTACTGTATTTTAATATTTTTTTCGATAATGTCCAATCGTCTGCCGCATTAGCAAGGGAAAAAATATTTTTTTGTCTATTTTATTGTTATAGACGTAACGATAAATTTATTTAAAGTACCAGAAAAAGGAATCACGTGATCAGCATTTAATAAATTAAATTCTAAAAATTAATCTTTAAAAATTCACCAAAAGTCAGAAAATGGAGGTAAAGATTTGAAAAAGATTTCATTTTAACGGAAATTTTATGATCTTTCTCGTGATATAAATTTCATAACCCTCAAATTATTATTTTAAATGCAAACTTAAAAACAGTTACTAAAACAGCTTAAAAATTTAATTTTAAAAAACCTAAGAAGAATTTTTCAAAAATATCTCTTAGTGCGCCCCTAAGCTATAAGAAAAATCACCATACAAAATTTCAGCCCTTTAGGTCCAGCGGTTTCGTCTGTGCGTTGTCTGTCAGTGAGTCAGTCAGTTACGGAATTGTTTTACAAATATAGATAAACGGTTTCTCTGTCAATTCACATCTTAAAAAGATTAATTTACCATTACGTGATAAGGTTTCAATAGTAAATTCCCATTATAAGCACATATTTAAATGATGATATACTCTGCATTTAAAACTATATTACTACGAATAATTTATTTATTTATTTTGTCTTACGTAAACTACGAGGAATAGACAAATGGGGCGGAAAAAAGGATTTGTTTAAATCAAAATTTTTTGCAGGCAAATTACTTGAAGGTAGTTCACCTAAAATTTTAAACTTCATCAAATAAGTATTAGCGCATATTAAAGATAGAACTCTATCCTTATATGCAAAGTTAGTAATATTAAAAATTGCAAAACTCTTGTGTGAAGTACACTCATGGACAAAAAAATTAGCGCACCAAGAAATAATTTCGGGATCGTAACGAAACTTGCAATGAAGGTACATGTCGGGGAGATATGCAAATGATTAGAAATGCAGCGTGATTGCGCATTACGTATAGCCGGTAGAGGGCGTTGAACATCGTACTCTGTGGAGTATAAAACAGGTAACCAAAGCTTGTTTGAGTGTGCTGAATCATTTACAAAGGAAGAGCTGAGATAGACATGCCATTACGCCGTGTTCGAAGACAATATAAGCAGTTGTCGCAGTTTGAGAGGGGGAGAATCGTAGGGATGATGGAAGCTGGGTGGTTAGCTAGGCGAGTAGCTCGTCAATTAGGCCACTCTGATTGTGTTGTGAGGAGGTGTTGGGACCAGTGACCCGAGAGATGTCATGTACACGAAGACCAAGCTCAGGACGCCCTCGACAGACCAGTCGTCGAGAAGACTGCCACATCGTAAGAAATGCACGCGTACAGCCAACTGCTTGATCGGCCGCCATCCAGGCACAGGTAGCACCTTCACTAGGGGCCTCTGTGTCTTCTCGAACCATACGAAGGCGCCTGGCTGAAGGACAGTTGGTATCGCGGCGCCCATTACGTGTGCTGCCCTTGACGCCCACCCATCGACGCCTCCGTTTGGAGTTTTGCCACGCACGAGGAAACTGGACTGCAGCGGAATGGAACCAGGTCGTCTTTAGCGACGAATCCAGATTCAATCTCGGCAGTGATGACAATCGTGTTCGTGTGTGGAGAGCCCGTGGTGAACGCTTCAATCCTGCCTTTGCTGTACAGCGACACATCGCTCCCACAGCTGGTGTGATGGTATGGGGTGCCATTGCCTACAATACACGGTCACCCCTAGTATTGTTCCGTGGCACCATGACAGCCCAGCGGTATGTTCATGAAATCCTGCAACCACATGTGTTGCCACTCATGCAACGGCTCCCAGGAGCCATTTTTCAACAAGACAATGCTCGGCCTCATACTGCAAGGGTGTCATAAGACTGTCTTCGCACTGTTACTACCCTTCCTTGGCCTGCCCGATCCCCAGATTTGTCTCCAATCCAGCATATCTGGGATCGTTTGGGACGACGAGTTGGGCATCCCACGAGTTTGAACGAACTAGAGGCAAGGTTACAGCAAATATGGAACGAAATGTCTCAAGACATCATACAGAACTTGTATGACTCAATGCCCGATCGTATCGCATCGTGCATTCGCGCTAGAGGGGGTCCAACGGAGTATTAACTCCTCCGTTCTTTTGCCTTTTTCTCTGAAATAAATTATCCTTTTTTGATTTTCTTATCATTTACTTATATCAAAGTAGTCATTACGTATGTAAAATTTCGTTTCATTTTGACGACTCCTTCTTGGTGCGCTAATTTGTTTGTCCATGAGTGTATTATTAAATGTGTCCAGAATTATTCATGGGATTTAACTTTTATTGCCTGTAAAAGTATTTTTACTGGTATGAGAGTGTTAGCGCAGGGAAACTAATTCCTTACTCCTTGCAACAACTTTCCTAGCAGTATATTGTAAAGAATGGCCGGCCGGTGGAAATCTGTTGGAATTTTCCTTTTCTCACAGCCTGCCAACGGGTCATCAAAGAAAAATTTGACAGTATTCCACTTCTGTTTTTCCCTTCAAATGCTTATCTTGCTTAGTGATATACGGAATTTAACTTTAGTTTCTGTATGAATTGAGGATTATAAAATGAAAATATTTCGAATACGAACTGTTTTTCTTCAACTTCTCACTTTAAATTTGAGTTAAAGAGTTCTTTGACGTGAACTAAGAAATTCGTATGTTTCATTGTTTTATTTCTTAAAACGACTAAACATAGAAAGTTTTCAAGTCAGAAAGAAATTGGTGCACAATTATTTTTGCTGATACAGATGTACGAGATTTGGATAAAGAAGATAATAGTTAGGAAGAGAGAAGAAATGGTTAGAGCAGATGAAAATAAACTAGCCAATTATGTTATTGAAGAGACAGCAAATGGATATGTTAACGATTTCCGGTGTGTGACAGTGCCGCAGACGTTAATTGGTCAGATTGTGTAGATAACGAAAACACAAATTTTCAATACTTGCATGTCGATTCAGCTCAGTTCATAATTTACCCACAATTTCTAGTCATGGGGTTTTCTTTACTAACTATACAAATAATTTAATTTACATAATTATAAAAAAAAAATATTTAGAACCTTTACCAGAGGGAGTAAGACCATCATCTGTATGTGCAGGAAATGTTTCTAAACATTATAAAAAGGTTTAAGTGGAATATTAATAACTAAATTCCTATGATAATAATTCATGCATATTTATTTTTTTTAAATATTTAGGATTTTTTAGCCGAATCATGGTTGTTGCTTTTACCAAAGGGAAAATCCGATATTTATTCATCTCTCTCTGTAAAACTATTTTTACCCCGATATAATTGTTAACGCAAAGAAACAAACTACTTTTGCTTTTCCAATTACCTTCAACAGGCATCAATCGGTCGGCATTTACGGTCCAAGCACTTCTATAAGTATCGAATTAAACTTACGTAGTCATTCCTTGGAGAAAATAATGCATAAATATTTGTGTAAATTTTCTATATAAACTAGAATTGAGTAGCGCGTGAGAAGATGAGGCATAATTCGCAAAAATACTGAATAAAGATACTTTTCGTTTATTTAAGTACAAATAGACGTGAAAAACATGTAGATACATATAAAAACATCTTTCCTAACTCTTTTAGTGATCGGAAATAGCTTAAATTGAAATCGCCAACTTGAAATAACTGATAACAATAATGACGGATTGATACTTCTTTTACAGAATTCCTTTAATATTCGAGCTTTTTATTCTCCGTCCACATTTTCCAGACAAATTTCCAAAAAAGAGATAAAATTACTATAAGAAACAAAAATATTCATCCAGTGTGGCTCAAATTCTCATGCAATGACTATCGGTGTATATGGATTAAGGTAATGCCCCTGTATCTAAAGAAAGTGCTTCTAAACATTATAAAATTGGATTATGCAATATAATGATGTAATTCCTTCTAAAATTGTTAATTCGTCTTCATACTTTTCTTTTTGCTAAGTATTTAACAATCTTTTTGTCAAATGTTAAATATTTTTACTACTAGAGAAATTCGGCATAAAATTTTTTTCCTGTAAAAGTATTTTTACCTTCATAGTCGTATTAATGCAAGGAAAAAATTACGTTGCCTTAATTGCCTTGCTAGAATTATTAGTCAATCCACGTTAAATTTACAAGTTCCAACTACATTATATCACATGCATGTATAGGACAAAAAGAGAAAGCATCGGTAAATATTTTGTAGATTTGTTTTGCATTAAGTAATAATGAGCAATGTATGAGAGGGTGATGCATAATTCGAAGGATAATGAAGGCAGAATTTTTTTGCATTGCGTTCAAAGAGAAAGGAAAAACACTAGATACATATTAAAAATAATCTTTACCAACTATTTTAACTAAAGGACTTAAATTAAAATCCCCAATTTGAAATGGTTTCTAACATTAAGGTAGAATCAATACTTCATTTTTTAAAAAATAGTATTAATTCCACCTCTTATTTCTCTTCAATTTTCTATTTTTCCCTTAATCTTTTTCCTTTCATTTGTTCATTAATTTCTTCATCTTCACTGTTCATTTAACCAGTGTATCTTCTCTAAAAATGTTTTGCTTTGTATATCAAATATCCCGAGCATATGAATTTATTTGTATTAAGCTGTTAAAATTTTATAATAAACAATATGTTAAGAAAAATATAATTTTTATGTTTTTTTTTTACATTTTTTATACAAAACAGTACCTATTTCCTTATTTACCACCAGCTTCTATTTTTCTTTCTTTCCTGTTACACACTTAGTGCTGCACTCTATTAATATCTGTCGCGTTTAGATGATAAATTTCATTGAAGAAGGAGAGTCCTGGATATCTGGTGCTGCCATCTCTTGCATACTATTGCAGTTGAAAACTGTATATATATTGTCTGATGTATAAATTTTCTTTAAGTTTATCATTATAGTATGAGCTCTGCTAATTGGGTTATAAAAACGAAGACCTCGATTCTGATTTTTAAATTTTAAATATTATATTATTAATCACTAACAAGTATAGAATTCCTTTCCTTCTAAACTCATATGTGAGTATCTGTTGTACTTTAATTCAGGGATATTAAATACTAAGTACTTATGAATTTAAAACAGTTCAATTAATATGTAATAACAAGTGTCTTTAATTTATTTATGACCAGGTTATTTCCTGCTTATCAATATTTTATCAGGTAACTACTTTTATTTAGAAAAAAGCAACGTACTTTCATCTGGACGTAGCTCATCGATAAAGAATTAAACAACTAATGACTGAAATCTATATAACATAAAAATTTACATATTATATAATGTTATGTTTATCTTGGCTTTCCTTATCGTTGTGAAAATGAATATTTTTTTTTAAATTTATTACAATTTATGTCTCAATTAATTTTCTTCGTTATGATAGCTTTATGAAATGCATTTTGAACTGCACTGTAAATTTGCGACGAGTAAATACTGATAAGTTAAGTTGGATCGATATTTACAGGCAGTAACGGCTTCGACTTCTGAATTTCGATCATAAACTCTCTCAGTAAACTGAAGTAGGTATCTTTCGATTCAAAGATTTACTGCATCGAAATCGCTAAATGAATGGAGAGTGGGATATATCGGAGATTGATTTCAAGGATTAACAATGCGACTCAAACGGCAAAAATACATTGTCTTAACACCTGTAGTACGTGTGGTTGCTTTTCGAGAAAGACAGATGTTGTTGATACAGTTGCCGCCGCTGAATGAAGGAGTCTTGACACTCACGGAAATTCGCGTCATCGTTTACTAAAAATTATGTAATACAGCCAGAGCTATAAAAGAAATAAGCAGTGTAACGACACAATTCAAGTCAAAAGAGAGTAATTTTGAGCTATTACGAAACATGTCAGACAATGTCAGCCGAATAAACATGCGAATTTCGCTTGTGTTTTAATAGAACAGCAAGTGTAGACGAAATTCTACAAGGGTTGAACGATTTTCAGACGGGAGAAAGGCAGAAAAGTGCATAACATTTTTCTAATAAACATATTTTTTAGAAGGATTAAAATGATTAAGCTTTTTGTTTTTTAAATATTATATCTTTTATAATGATTTGATATCTGTATATGACAAAAAGAGATATACCCATATCTTACGTTCATATATTCCCATTTTAGCGAGTTCCTTTAAGAAAAAGCAGTTTCTAATTATAATGCTCTTTTTTTCTATAAACGATATTAATGTAGTAATATACCACGTATTTATTTAACACATATTATCTTATTAGATAAGTAGAATTTCCAATCGCATGAAATTTACTGTTATTCTCGACAACTTCGACTAATCTTGAATCCACTCTTTTATCTATCTCCATCACTATACGTTTTCCCTATCTCTATATATCATGTTCAGTAACTTTATATGATGGTCTTCTCCCACAATTTTCAGTAGCCTTTTGACGAAGAACAAACAGGAATGGAATGGAATTTCTACTCTCAAGACACAGTACGATTACATGTTATGTGGCTGACAAAATATATTATATGGTATTAAATACTTTTCCGTGGAAAAAAATGACTGATTCGAATGTCAAGTTACACTAACAGTAAAAATTTTCTCTCGACTGTAATTTGAATATTTTTGCCGGTTTTGAAAAAAATACTACTATACAGGGCCTTTTTATCGCATGGGCAAATCGAGACTTTGCCCAGGGCCCCCTGATGCTAGGGGGCCCCAAAACCCCCTTGTTGTATGCACCTAGTACTTCTAATAGTATGTATTTTTATAAATGTCCGTAAGGGGGGGCCCCAAAATAGCATCTGCCCAGGGGCCCCCAGCGTTCATAATCGGGCCCTGCTACTATATCATTTTAACGGCACATCATGGCTATTTTGATTGTATTAAATTCTGACTACCCCACCAAATAATTATTTGCCTTTCATTTTACAAGATTTCAGTTTTACACACTTAATTTCACTGTTGGTAAACACTCTTACTTTCGCTAACCCACATGTTAATTTCAGTGAGTTCCCGGCGAAATTAACATGACTTTCCATTTAGGACCATTGATAGCCCTATACTTCTTTCATTTTATGTGTTTATAAAGACTCATAAATTTTTAAGACTAAAAAAATAGTTATTAGACGGAAGGATTTTATATTAACCCTTATTAATGCCGAATAATTTAGTTATGTGCTAGTTATTGTACCATTGTTTATTCCTTCTGCTTGATAAGTATTTTTATAACTACGTACTGCAAATTCCCCTTACTTTTACTTACTCCTTCATAAAAAAAACCATTGTTTTAGTTTGTCCTATACTTATTGTATCAGTGATTACTCATTCTTCCTAACTACATATGAACTGGGAAAGTATCCCCCTACATCCATTTTTAATATTGACAAATAACAGTACACGTTGCGTCCAGCAAGTTACGCAAAATCCTGCAGGAATCATACTGAAATTCCCCCATAGCGCGATACTTTCTACATCTCTATGGAACAAAATTTAAAAACAGTAAAATAAAAATCTAGAATTTAGCTGCAACATTAACAAGAGAAATTCTCCTTCGAGACTCTATGCTAGTAGTTTCTTCCCACCATTTCACAGCAGAAGTGTTGTTAACGACCTCGCATGTATTATTGAGGTAACTTCGCCAAAGATTTTAGTCTGTCGGTTTGTTTTTCTTGTCCCCTTGGTTTAATTATAACAGGAACAAGTCCTGTAGACTATATTCAATAAGTTGAGAGACTTGTTCTTTCAGAAGAGACACCAATACACACAATATCTAGGGAAGTTGGTTGGTTGAAATTTAATGGCGTAAGGTCCTGAAAGGTCAAGCTGCGCCACAATATCTAGGGAAGAGAAGCTAGAATTAAGAGGAAGGCTAATTTGGAAATTTCTTAACTCTTCTCATAAAATTGAGACAGTTTCCGAATGCAAGAAAACGAAGAAATTACCTCGTATATGTAGAATTAGTTAATATACCAGATGAGAGAAAATTTTATTTTTAAACTGTTATAAGCCAAGGATTAGCTACCTGAAAATACGCAAATGCTTTTATTTATATATACTTGTGTGTGTTGTGTTGTTTATGATATATAAGAATGTATGTACACTCATACCTCGGCATTTTATTTTGGTTTCGGCATCCCTGATCATACGATAGAAAAATTTATAATATTTAATTGAAAACTCCTCTTGCATTAAAGCTAGTTTAAGATTTCGAAACTAAATCCCGATTTATCACTTTTTCATAAAAAATCTCTATTTTGATGTAAGAATTCTTTTACTGATCTTGTGAGAATATTGTTTAATAAGATAGCTCAATAACGTTAAAAACTTAGGTAAAACTAAAGTTCTCATAGAAATACTCTTACCTGTTTATATATATATATATATATATATATATATATATATATATATATATATATATATATATATATATATATATATATATATATATATGTCAGACGCTGGTGCCTGACATATATATATATATAACTAGGGCCTCACATATATATATATATATATAACTTCTTTAAATGATGTTTAGAATACAGAAAAGAGGCAAATATAGTAAAAAACCTCTATAGTAAACTCTACTATAGTAGTAAAAAATTTTAGACGATCAGGAGTGGGTAATTCATAGCCCGAAATTCAATCATAGGCTGAAGAAATAACTAAAGTACTGGGTGTTGTATAAGCGAATAAGCTTTATAAGCTGACCATTCAAGATCAATTACGCCTTTTGTCCAAAACTGGACCTTGCGCCATAAAACCCAAAACCCCAAAACGGCCGAGAGTTTAAAGAGAGAAAAGTTTAAAATGGCAATTGACAAATCAAAATAGGATTAAGTGCAGTTAAACTTTGCAATACTTCGTGAATATATTTGCATGTGCTGTCATAACAACCTATTCCTTAATTTATAATTTACGATACATAGTATTTATTTTTTATTGCCTTTCTTATAACGCCAAAGGAACACTTTGAGACCTTATAAATATTTACTATAACTGCATAATTAAAAATTAACAAGAATGACTTATTATTAAAGAATGCCTCAATTTATTTTGAAACTTAGAAACACTATAGGAATCGCATGTAGGGGAATACTGGGGAATTTGGGAGGTTCAAGTATTTCGCAAGAAATACAAAGATTTCCTGAAAAAATAAATTATATGCGTAATTTAAATAAACGAAGGCTCATTTTACAATTTAGAGAATATATTTACAAAAATTATGATTATTTGCTAAATTCGGAAAAAGTCTATTCAAACTATTCATTTTCAGTGTAAAAATCATTGTTTTGGCTCTTACATGCAATAATTAAATATATGTTCATTTCAAAAAGCAGTTTATCCTTTATTAATACTGAGTTTGCTGATTATATATATATATATATATATATATATATATATATATATATATATATATATATACTAGCATTATTGCCCGGCGTTGCCCGGTTAGATATATAGATATAAAATTTTTCATGCATTCCATCAAAAAAATTCTGGGCTGCGCCCCCGCTCTTCATGTTCATCTGGCCAGTTGTGTTTATTTGGGGAGCCAGGGCCAAAGGTCATTCCCAACCCTCTTCCTCCCGCGCATTGGAATTTGACCCCCCGTAACCCCCCCAAACCATCTCTCTTAACGCAGCTGGTTGTGGTGAAGGGGCTCCACAGGTGGTCGCGCACCTCTTAGAGGCACAAAAATCATTAAAAAATTAATTTTTAAAAAACTAATTCAGCCCCAAATTTCGTTTTTCCTGATTTAAGTTTCTCGGGTCCTAAACATTAACTGTGCCGAATTTGGTCCCGGTGGGTGAAACAGTCTATTATTCTATAGCGGACAAACAAACAGACGAGCTCATATATATGCACAGTGGCATTTTAAAAAAGTAATGAACCTATCATGAAATCATGAAAAGAGATACGTGTTACGTATTTTTGATACTAAACTTATTTTGAAATAGGCACAGTCTAGAACTATTCCCCAAACTTAGGATGTTTCAGTATTAAGCTCGTTCTTAAATGATCTTCCTGTTTATTTTAAACATAACTTTCTACTTTTGCGAGATATGAGTAAATGCAGCAAAATGAGCACTATATATATATATATGTGTGTGTGTGTGTGTGTGTGTGCGTGTGTGTGATTACATTTATTAAACACGAATATCAATGAGAAATTATAAAAAAGTAATACATATTTTCCTTAATTATTTAAACGTTAGGTTTCAAAGGAATTTTGTCAGATGCTGCTATTTATAAAATATTACATGCTATCACAGAATTATTTGAAATTATATTTTAGCTTTGAAAGCCTATCACAGCATGCATCTGACTTTAAAATAAATGTACTATTTTACAATTAAGATTTATATACGCAGTGATTCAATATCAAGTGATGAGTGCGAAGCAGAGGAAAGGAAACAGAAAGACAAATCACGAGAACAACTAATACTTTATTTTCTATTTATACAAGAACTGATTTCAATCACAATCTAGATTTTTCTGAATAGATGGAAAATAAGTGGGATGCAAGGGACAAACAGAGGTTTCACCCTCTTCCATATTAGACCTCATTCTTGGAAGTTAACAGCGAACGAGGGATAACTCTTTCCATCAAACAGAAACAGTGGAAAGATCGGGTCTGTTTCATAATTCACAAAATCAAATCCAAATCATTCATGTAAACCAGAAAAACATTAACTGGAATAAATTCATTTCTTGTGCACTAACATACAGAGATGACAAACATATCGGTTGTCACATAACAGACTTTAATAGAGTTGGTTTATTTGTATATTGATGACTTAAAATAAATCTAAAACATAAAGGTTCTTCACAATTTATTATATTATGCCTATGAAGATGAAGTGTCATACAAGTGTTATTTAAGTTCATTTTACAAATATGCTTTTATCTAAACAACAACATTGAATAGAGTGTCTGTCATATCCACGTACAACTGGTCAGTGAAGAAGTGTTTTAACAGCTCTTCAAAGACGGTGGTTTTATTTCTTCCTTCTTACTATGATCATACAGGGATTAAAGTGATGTGTCTATGAGAAATATAAGAAACTCTTGGGTGATTCTTCAGAAGACACATGTACATTTTTCTTTTATCAAATATCATATTTAGGCCCATAAAGTGTACGGTTATCACACCTATATTAAAAGAGGTAGTAAGAAGATATAAGCTCGGAGGCTTTAACAAAGATGCAATGAAAAAAAAAAAGAATACCAAGATTAAACAGATTCAGTCTTTTAGAGATGTTTATATATAGATAGATATGAACCATTTACATAATAACAGCCAGCAATCTCATACTTCATTTAATTCATACTTTTTCTAATTTACGAAAGAAAAACAAAAGGATCCGTCATGATGTCAGCAAATTATTTATAATTCTCTACATTTTATATGACGAGACACAGCTTATTTAAAATTTAAATAATATTTAACTGTGAAATCTAAGTAATTTGAAGCTTAATCTTGAAGAAATTACACAATGCTCCTTTTTCAAATTAGAAAATGAAAAAAAAAACAGTTAACAGAAATTATTTCGTTTTACTGCTCATAGATGGCGCCACTAAAGTGCAAGAACAATTAGCAGGTCTTCTGTTGCACAAGAATTTAATGCTGTTCCCTCCCTCACTTCCCCTTGTTTTATATAAACATGCTTTCCCTTAGCGTGTTGAATAATTTGTATTTATAAAACGAAAGGATATTCGACGCCGTTGACGATGACAGATATATTCAGGCAGTAGTATGTTTACTGTGCGTGCAGTGTTATTGATAAAATTTTAAATTTATAAATAATAAAACTATAACAATATTTTCGTGTGTTTGATGTTTTTATCACATTGAAACAAACATTTCTGCATCACACAAAAAACGAAGCATTCAATCAATAGAAATTAATATCTAATTCTTTTTTTTTAAAGTGTCAAATTACGAAAAAATTCAAAACATCAATTTTTTTCTTACATTAAATTGCGATCTACACTGATTCCCAGCTCTAAAGAGTATTACTAAATATATATATAAATTCTTTTACATGAAAATATTTCAAAACAGTTAAGATCAAGTGTTTAGGTTAAAATCAACTAATAGGTTAGCTTCTCAATGTACGAAAGAGGCTAGTGACTGGCGGTCCAAAAGCAAACTAAATGTCTTACGATGAAACATGACAGATATGATGAAACGCTGCTTTACGTACACATGAAGTCCCTTGCCTCCAAGAATGAAAATTGAGGTCCTCCGTGAAATAGTGACGATTTTTTGTGAATATTGGATAATCATTAAAATATTTATTTGCTAAAAAAATGTAAGTTTAATTATCCTCACAACATTGAAAATTTTTTCGTTATTTTTGTTTCAATTTCCTACAGATTATTTAATGTAAATTCAATCTTTAATCCTCCAATTTCTTGATCTATTGGAAATATATTAAGTAGAAATTTGATGAAAAAAAATTATACTTAATGTAATTTTATAGTCTCTAGCAATGGTTAATACAAATCATTCTTAACAATATCTTCATCCATATTTATCCGTTACCATAATTAATACCATATTTATCTGTTAGAACTCTGTAGTGAAATATACAAGATACTGATTCATTGAATCAATCAACTGAAGTCAAGACATCGGTTTTAACTATTTAAAGAAGAGATTATGCGTACTATCGAAAGCACAGGGAAAATGTCACTTTCATAGATACATAAGAGACAAGTCTTTTTTACGTGCTACTTTGCGGAAATTAATCAGAGGCTAAGGTTAGAAGACATAAATGAAGAAAAAACGAAATCGACTGTGCGAATCGAAAGTAAGCACAGATAAGCTATTTTCACTTCTATTGTTTGACATTAAAATTAATCCGTCGGGGTTAAAAGTGAGGGAGAGAGAAAGACGTAACGGGAGATCATGCTCTCTGTGGGCATGTACGATTTCAAAGGCAGAATCAATCCCAGTTCAACAGAGAAGTCTGAACAATTTAGCGTGGACGTTAAATATAGAAATTAAGACGTTGCTTTATATTCAAGAGTTTAAATAAATTTTTATTAAGTTTCTTCAAAGGGTATCGTAGGGTAAAAAAGGAAATCTTCATAGGGTATCATAGGCTCAAACTAACAAACTAAAAATCTACTGTATAAAGAGAGCTACGTGTTTTCGCAACGTATTGGGGTAAACTACATAAATACGAGAGGTGTTCCCACAATTTCGGCAGATCAGTGAAAACAAAAAAGAATCAATAACAACCAATAATAACCAAGAGTTTTTATCATATTTGCAACTGAAAATTGAGGAAAATTCATTTAATGGTTAGCCACCAGCTTTCGTTCATTCCGTTATTTTTTTAACTATGTCCGTTTCTGTCTTGTTTTACAAAAAGTAACAACTTTAAGAAAGTTTAAATACTGATGATAACGAACTAGGCGATCTTTATCGCATATCAGTAACTTTATTTTAAAATGCAAATTTTCTGTTAAAATTTTTTTAAAAGTTTTTCAACTTTATAATACATTATTTCAGTGAGTAGTAGACCACACTTTCCTGACAATATACTTTCATTTACGCCTAGTGCTTTAAAACTATGAATGCAGGTCTCTAAGGAAAGTCAATTATGCATGTAGAATAAATGAGAAACAAATTTTTAAAAAATGCCAAATATTTTTATAAATAAATAGTATAAAGGACCTTGATTCTCTACTAGTTAACATACTGAGTTGACACGCAGATTGGTCGATCATAATAGATTTTAATTGCATTATTAATTTATTAATTTTAGAAAAAAATAGTTTATCTATAAACTATTTTTTTTCTAAAATTAACTTTAAATTGCAAAGGATGATTACTTCAAAATAGAAAGACAATTTTAAATATTGATTATTACTACTATATGGAACACCTCTTGCACATGTTAGACTTTTTTTCATTCAGAATTTAATATTTCTTTATTTAAAAATAAAAGAAAAGTATCCCAACAATAAGGCCTTTAAACAATTAAACGTCAAATAAGAAAAGACTTCTTAAAATTGGTATGTTAATAAATGAACATGAAATTTTAATTTTTTCAAGGTAACTGATTAGTTGGAATCTAAGATTTGATATCGCAATGCACATCATCCGATAGTCTTTTCTTGTGGTTCACCTGGCTGAGATACATGATTTTTCTTTTCCCTTTGGACTTAAGAGAATGTTCGACTTAAGATAGCCAACACTAAACAACGAAGAAATTAATGTTTGAAGGTAATGTCAAACGTATTTTTATGGAAAAAAGAGACCAAATCTTTTGGAGAAGGTGGCCAAACTATAAAAGCTGGTTATTTTTTAAATGCTTATATCAATTTGGTTATATCAATGGTTATATATTTTTTAAATGGTTAAACAACCACCAGTCTAAATCCAGAGATTGGAATAAAAAATAAACAATTGTAACCTAAATGCATATTGACAGGATAATGATAACTAGTCTTTCAGTAACAATTATTTCTTCTCTTCTAAGGTGTTTTGATGCTTTAGCAAGGCAGTTTCGAAAGAACTTCGTGTTCTATGTTGAAGGACATCACGTAGATTTTTTTACTTACGCGCAAGGAAAATCTTATTACAGTACACCCTTTAATAGAGAGCCTCTCCCTCATGATCGACGATTGCCTGCATATTCTTACATTTAAGTGGCGACACGTGACTTTTAAACCTACGTTGTAGAGTAAATAAAATTGGCCTAAATATATGCTGAGTAAAAAATTAATTAAAATAAATTGCAACTAGCCCGTAAGTGATATAAACATGTCTGAAAGTATCTGGACCGAGAGCAGTACAGCATTTAGCCTAATAAGAGTTGCCAAGACAAAAAGAAAATAAAGTCGGAAAGAATATTTATATTATCTTACACTGTTACATGCAGCTTCGTTACAATGAGTTTGTGTGGTTTACGTATTACAGAGAAAGCTCAAGGATTTTACAACCAATAAAAAATACAGAAATCTGAGAAATTTCTCACATTATTATGACTAGAAAATGGTGTATTCGTGTTTGGTTAACACCATGCACCATTCTGTGCGTAGAAGGAGAAAATGAAATTTTATGTAAAGCTATACGTTATTCTGAAAGAAAATTTCAACATAAAATGTGATAATAGAATTATATGATAAGTAATACCTTGCAGTAATGGCACTTAAAATAGATAAAAACAATATTGTAATCGGAGCATATGAAATTTGAATATACTGTCCGAATATTAAGTTCAAAATGTTCTTAATTTTTGTTAACAAACACTGATTTTTGTTTATGTCCTAACGGATTATTGTGAAGTATGGCATAAAAAACAGAAATACTTCAAACAAAAGGATAATAATGTTATGATGTTAAACCGACAACTGAATATAACTATTTTCTTAAGTAACTACTGCTTCTGTAATACCCATTTCTAGGCGTTTCTTGAACGATTTAGAATAGCCAGTAAAGAAAATAATCAAATATATTTCCGAGCACAGTAGCATGAGGTAGACAAGTGCATCTTTTAAATTTTCTGTAAAGTACCACCGGTGATTGCCACGAAATTGCAGCTGACCTTAAGGCTTCTATTTGAATTTATACTTCAAGGAAATACGTTTTAGCTATGTGGTTAAGTAATTTCGTTTAGAATTTTAGATGTGGAGTACAAAAAATTGATTTTCTAACCCTGATAGCATCTGCTTCAATTTGAATTTTTTCTGTTAAAAAATAGAGCATAACTCATGCATATGATAGCGAGAATACTAGAGAGTATATCTCTTTAATAGTGAGAAAATCCCACAATTGTGTTCGCATTTTTGCTATATTATCTAGTATTTTAGACATTGCACACTGGCAAGAACATTTATCCTTCGATGCTTTACTGGAAAGGACATTAGAGTGATCGAAGAAAAAGTACGACGTGAAAGAACTAATAATAAATAGACATTGTAAACAAATAGAATTTTGCATAATTGTGTGTCTAGAATCTATTCCCCATATAAAACGGTATTTGCAACTGTTTATTCAAAACAGAGTTCGATCTTTATATAATTAATTCTACCTTCAAAAGCATAGCACAAAAATTCATAGAAGTAATCAGCAATATGTTTTGAATACTCGAAGGTTAATACAAAGATCAAACAATACAGTTCAGATTCTGGGAATTTCGATCTCTTCATGGTTGCTTAAAGAAACACGAAAATTTGAAATGACTAGACAAATATAGCCAACAGCATACACAGATATAAGAAATACTTCAAAGCGTGTACATACGCAAAATTATCTAATACTTGAATCGCTGTCTGCAAAAGTACAAAACCCAGGACATCTGTATAAAGTGAAAAAAAGAATTAAAACTAAAATTTAAGCTATCTTTTTACAATTCGAAAACTCAAGAAGGGGTTGAACGCAATTATAAAATACATAAAGTAAATCCCGAAAATATTAATGGGGGGGGGGGGAAACTGAAGCACAAGAAACACGTAAAATTTCCATAAAGAGTGCGTCATAACCAGAATCTAGAAAACATGAAACATCAATAGATTAAAAGTGTCGTCGACCCAATAGACAAAGTTTCTAAAACTTTTTTTTTACTACAAGATAGAAAACTTTATTTAACATAATTTATAAATAATATCAAACTGTTGATTTTTAATTGTCCATTCAAACAATTTTAACCCGGTCGCAGAGGTATCAACATCACAAAGAAATCTCGGTCAATAAATAATATACAACAAATATTAACACAGTTAAAAGTATCATTTGAAAATGTGTGAAACACTTCATTAAAATATGTAAGCTTTCTCCTAAATTTGAAATCATTTAAAACGTCTATATGGATATAATATAATCGAATAGAGTTTTTCGCCTTTGAAAAACAAAAAAACAAATACTCTAAACAAAATTTTCCTGAAATATAATCAGCTCACTTAAACCAAAGTCTTTGATTTGATTTGATTTGAAATAATTTTCATGAAACAATTCGTCGTTGATACCTCCGTAAACAAAAGTAAAAACAAATTAATAACAAAATTTAACAAAATCAACAAACTAAATCAATCTATACATTGCAAATATTGCTGTGTGGATGTTTCGGTTAAACAGCGTAATAATCTTTTAGCAAATTAGTATAACAATCAACAACTTTAATGTAACTCAGTGAACAGAAACATTAACCAGATTGTAACATTAGAATAAGTGACGGCAAACCGAGAACAATATACAATTCATACACCTCATGAAGCAACAATTGGAAATAATAGTGAAAACAAGATTTTTTAACAGATTATGTACATCGACGCAAAACGAAAGCTAACTGGACAGGGAAATCATCCAGCTCTGCTTAAACAAGAATATCACGGGTCTGAACAATTCTATAAATTACAGAGAACCCACATTGAATGAAAAAATTTGAAAACTTTTTTTACTGATCGATTCATTTTAATGATTTAGTTTTCCAAAAGAATTAATACACTTAGTTCTGCCACAATATGTTTTAATGAGCGAAATCGAATGAAGACCCTAACTAAATGCCCTACGGTGTTGATGCAATGCTAAAAAAAATGCACGTAATTTGAAAATACTATAGATACACAAACGTGTATTACAACCAAACTTAACTCATGAAAATAAATTGTAAATAGTCAGTTAAAATGAAACATGTTGTGTTTTATTTTTATTTTTCAGCATCATGAAAGACAAACAAAACCTAATTCAAAAGCATTAATTACTAGAGGTATGCCCACTGAGGTTAAAAGCATAACCATTTTCAAACCAGTCAGGTAATGGCTAAGAGCCACTACCACAAGTTTAATTTAGCCCTTCTGAGTAGAACAGAAGTATTCAGTGACTAGCACGTGGTAGTTCGCACATCTATATTGTACATGGAAATTTCAGAGACAAAGCAGGCTTGTAAAATATATCTTACCAGAAAAATAACGCTTTTTTTTAACATTAAGGTCAATTTAAAAATTATTTTTAGACCCACCTACTAAAATACAATTTTAAGTGTTTTCTTTCAAATTTCAATATCATTTTCAGATAGTTAATCAAAAAAGGACTAGTTTACCCAATAGTCAACAACTAAAACAGTTTCAGTACTAAAAAAATACCTGCGTGCTCTTTTCGCGATACTTCTACGAATGTACCGTGAATCAAGTCAAAAACTATTAAGATATTTTGTAACTTATACGAACGTTATTTTCAGAATATTCATTTTAAATGCAATCGTTCATTTAAATAAAGAATTCTTAAAGAGATATTCACCAGTTTTAATTTATCTAGATCGTTTTATGTGCCTTTACAAGCTAAACATGAAGAAAATATAAAATCCTTTGGAACCAACATATCTTACAGGTAGAATTTCTTTTTCCGTTCTCTGAATCTCAGATGCTGTAACTGACCTACATAATTGTAAAAAGACTAATTTCATTTTTTACAATGCATGATTTAAGCCGTAAGCCGTGTTTTATTTCGAAAAAAATGACAGCTTATAACAGATTACTTTAAAAGACTGTAAAATACATCACAAAAGCACGAGTAATCGCAAAAATTAGGAGATAACGCATTTCTACGCATCGGTTGCCGCACATCCACTACGGAAATCTTTCAGATTTGAGGAATTTCTATCGTTAGGAAAGAATGGGTAAAAAAAAGAATATACATCACGTATTTTAGTTTAATGTTAATAAATAGACTTAGTGTGAATACTTAAGATATGCACAAGCAGCTGTTTGAAGGCAAAACACTACCCGAATGTGTTCGAGTTGGAGCGCTAAGTGGTTAAGCTTCTCTTAAGGGTAAAAAATAACGAACGAACAACTTCGCTATGATTTTAACAGCTTTAATTTCCGCAGTTTCTTCACAGAGATCCAGATGTTTTCGCACACGGCTAAAATTACGGCAGTTACGAAAGGTTAAACTAATTTCGGTCATGGCATTAAAAATATCCTCAGTGTTCGACGGCCATTTCTTGGAGAAGAGCCCGAAACAGAGGCAAAAACGATTCACAACAGTTGTCTGATCATCCGGGGATTACTAGTTGCTAGCAGAGTAGGTCACTTCAGATATTTTCAATTGACTTTTATTATAAAACATTTCAATTTTAACATCACTTAGAAACAAATCCTCTAACAAATAACGTATTTAAAACATAAAAAATTTAACACCTAGTATTCATGATTCATCTAGCATATATATATATATATAGCCATTCGTAATCAGCTTTAAACTAAAGTCCCCGATTAATTTTGCATTCGTGCAATAAAACAGGACAACAGAGCTCCCAATTGACCAACCACCAACAAATCGGTTATACCTTTCTTCCGCTAGAGCACGAACTAACGCATCCTTCCTTCATAAATTTTACCGTGCTTAAGATATAACATAAACAAAAGATTGCATTTCAGAAACTTCTATAGACACTTCATAATTTGTCTCTATAATTTCCATTGTATCTATTATTGTGTACAGCTTTAGAGAGTTGTATTACAGCAGAACTCAGTGTATACTCAACAAATTTTGCCAAGAAAAAGCCTTTTATAAAAGAGCAATGTAGAATAAATATACAAAAGATCGTCAAAAATCTATAAAAATAATTGTTGTTAAGTTTTAACTTAAAGCACAGTTTAACTATTTCCCATGGAATGGGTTCTCCGCAAAGTACCGCAATTGTACCTAATTTGGTTAAGTAGTTTAATAACGTTTTCATAAATTTTCTTTGAATAAAATGAATTTCAGTTGCATTGCTGTTTTAAAAGTTTGTGCACTTTCAGTAAGCAGAAAAATTTTAAACTGCATTTTTTGTCATAAAATTCACCAAGTCAGTCATAAAATGCATAGATAATACTTATAGAAAAGACAAATTCATTTAAAACAATGAAAAATAAAATACAATTTCATCACATATATAAAAACGTATGATAAAATTAAAAAAAATTCTTCGGGAAAACAAAATCATAAAATACATAAATATAAATTTAATTACAAGTCATCACACAGAAGTATAATATTTTATAAATTATAGAGCATTGAAAAGATTTAAATTTCAATACTATTTTTGTCGTACAGTTAACATAATTTTTCGTTTTAAATTTTTAAGCACATTAAATATACATATAGTCACACCCGTTCATAACGAAGTCGAAAACAATCCATTTTCTAATATAATTAATAACTACGAGTATTTTTTGCATATGGTTTTAATTCCTATTATACATTAATCTCCTATAAAGAATTTGCATAGCAAATGTGTTTTCAATTTGCTACGAATTCGTCATACACGGGTATGACTGCACATACATCAATTTTGAACTCAAAACCTAGACAATATCTTATTTTAGAATGGTGGAGAGGAGCGAATTGGAAATAGACTAAGCGTGGGAAAAACTAAATGATGTAAACATTTAAATTGAACGTTATTGTAATTTGCTGATTTTAAATACACGAATACGTGTAAAGCATTTTTCATGAACATTTTCGATTTGTCCAATCCGCTCCTGGAATCCAGCCTCACATGTAAATGTTAAAACAACTTCCATTCTCACGGGTGCTAAGCACGCAATCTTCTTAGTCTAAAATATTCACATTTTGAAATCTATGTTTATAAGAAGTTGAAAAACTATTTAAATATTATATAGAACCAAAGAGAAAGCTCTCAAATCACGTTTTGTGGGCGGGGCATAAAAATATGGGATTGATGGATCCTTATGTCCTTGCCAATGTAACATTTGATTTTTCCCGTATATAGAAACAGTTACTTTCGTCTCAGTTTTTTGGCAAATACGGGGTGGTCACCTCCCTTATTGATCTAATCCTGATTATGACTACTGGTGACCACGTTCTTATGACAGAGGCTACATCGTCATGAGAGCACCAGAATAAAGTGAGTCGTGCGAGTGAATTTAATTGGCTGGCAGTATCATTTTTTCTGTACAGCTAATATTCTGCAAATTTGCGGCCAGATTCAGCCGCTTGCATTTGGCCCTACGGTTCTTAAACCAAAACTGGATATTTTTAGGCTCCAGTTTAGGAAACTTTTGCCTGTATTGCATGCTGTTGAGCTCTTGCGTAAACCGAACAATCTGGCTGTGGGAAGGATGAGTATTGGCTGAAAACCACTGCTCCAACCGGGGAACTTCGGAAACAGGATCAATGAAGGTCCGGTTTCGTTTGCGACGTTCCTCCAGGCGACCCAAAACACGACCTGGATAGTTGCTCACTTGACGATCGACATCTCCTTCTTGAGACACCATACTTTCGTTTCCAGACACACCGCCGTTCTGCTGTATTATCTCACCGTAATCGCCTCGGTTTGCAGGTTCGTCAGTTATCATATTCATGTCTTCCATCACGTCAACTTCTTCGTCACCACTATCACTCGATTCGATGGAATGCTCACTACTTGAGTCTCTAGGTTCTTCTTTGATTCGGAGTTCAACGTGAGGTTCATTTTGTTCGGTTTCATTCATAATATCGTACGTATGACAACGCCGAACAGAAAGGTCCAAAGTGTGAACATTATCTGAATCATCTGAGCTATTGGCCTGGGATTCTGAATGACTTTCACCCCCACTGAAACGTTCATTCTCATTTGGCGGCCGACACGCTGTTGACTCGGATACCAGAGATCGACTCTCACCTCCCGTCTCTGGACATGGGCTGCGAACACCATTACTTTCGGAACAGCACTTTTGTTCAGCTCTTTTATGGGCCGCCCGTGCATTTTTAAACCAGTAAACAACGTTATTCACATCTAATGGCTTCCTGCCTCGTCGAGACTCTAGAGAGTTCAATTCTCTCACATACTGTTGGATTTGTAAACGTGATGGATGCTGATTTTCGGCAAACCAGCGATGCAGCTTTGGCAATTCGAGTTCAGGGTCAAAAGATGTCCGAATTCGGGTGCGACCCTGAGATTGAGGTCCAGCAAGGGCCACTCGGGCTACTAAATCTTGGGGAGTATGTGGCGGACTGCCGGACACATTTAGAGATTCACCTGGTTGAACCATTGCTGAGTGATGAGGGTGATGATGGTGAAGATGTTGTTGTTGTTGTTGCTGCTGTTGCTGCTGCTGTTGTTGCTGCTGCTGCTGGAGCAACGCAACTTGCCGACAGTGTTGAAATACCTGTTGAAGGTACCACTGATCAAACTTTTTCCGAGTTTCATCAGGTATATCACATTCTAGACGCCCTTTGGTTAGAGCCGCGAGAACACTCTGCAAAGAAAAAAAAAATCATATAAGGAAAAAGCAATCAATGCAAACAAAATACAACATTGTAGTATCCATGCAGTTACAGAATGTCTCTCGATAAGAGAATTTTCGACAAGTTATGTTTAAAATTTACAGTCATAAGGCTTAAGAAGTATGAAGCTAATAAAACTTAAAATACATAATTAAATCTCGAATATGAAAGTCCCATTTAAAAGAGCTAATATTAAAACGCAAGAAAAACAAAGTCTGACAAGTATGTATCTTAGGAAAGTTTTATTTCTACGAAAAAGATAATACAATATAGAGGATTTCATATGATAATATAAATTTCTAATAACAAGAGCTAAAAAAAAATTACCAATATAATAACCAGCATTCTTTTGACTAGTATTAGTACCCCTCTTTAGGGGAATACCATAAATAAATCCCTATTACCCGTAATACTATTGCTAAAAGTTTCGTTTTTGGTTTAAACTCTTACTCACTTTTAACGTGTGTTTGAATACATAAAAACTCTCAAAAGTTCCAAGAAAAGTACACAATAATCTTGTCACACCGAAGTTCATTCCTCCAGAGGTCTCCACGAGTTTATCGTCATATAATTATTAGTTGAACAGAATAAATAGTCCGTAACAAAATATCGCTGCAGAAAATAGGATACTTTAGACAGTCAAGTTTTCATAAACCGATCACAGCTTGTTAAGAGTTTTTAGAAAATCAACTCAGCATGAGACTCCAGACACAATTCATGAGTTTACAAAAAACAAACTATCAAGAAATAGAAAGCCTTTTATTTCTGTTTGTGTTTCTTTAAACTGTGGCATATACAAATATACGCAACAATTGTGCGGGTTGCAAGAAACTACGATTAACACTTGCGATATCCGTGGTATATTTTATTCGAGGTATACTTGCGAATAACAAAGGTTCCAGAGCTGAAGGAACAGTCTGTTATACGACTCTCGAAGTCAATTAGCATACAGAGGAACATTAAACAAAATTTATCGATATTTGATCAGTTGTACTTCAGCCAAGTTTTTTCCCCCTTTGGTTAATGAAAAGAGATAAGGCTCAACATGAATCACACATGTCTTGATTTTATTGGAAAATAGACGCTTGTGATCTTTAGATTAGATTTTTTTCTTAGACATTTATTATTGTACTATTCTTAGCATACAAAAAGCCAAAGATTGGAATCTATGTCTTATAGATTTTGAATCTTTCTAAACTGCAGACACAGCTTTAAGTTCTAAACGTAGTAATAAGAAATACTCATTAGCACGATTTAGTATATTTTCAATTATAAACTACTGGGAAAACTTTCGTTTTTCCTAAATTTTACGAGAATAAGAACGTGTGCTTTAGGAAAGATGGGGGATTTGAGGGGGTATAACTGAAAATCCTGGAAAAAGAAACCTAATTTTTAAACCCAGGCAATATGACAGTGCAACGAGGTCCAGAGGTAAGAAATCAAATTATATACCTTGAATAAAAACAAGAATTTATTGCATCAATACTTGAGTATATAAACAAATATCGGATAAACAAAAATGTCAACTAAATCCTGAATCCCTCTACACTCCGAAACGAAGGTCAAATTACCAAAATTACCAGAAATTACCAAATTACCAAAACGTTTACTCAGAAATTTCTCACCCATAACCCACTTCCTATCGATAACTACTTCTACAGAGGCTGTTCACACATATTTTAGACGATGTATATTGTATTCACAAAGCTAAATTACATAAAATTCTTGTGTTTTAAATGTTCTATTTGACATCCCTTATTCTGAACTATCTTTCGACACCGCAATTTCCAGGATAATAATGCCTTTTGAAGTGTCAGAAGAGGTATTCTATCCCATTCCTCCTGAACACCTTTCCAGAGTCCTGTAAGGGTTTTGGGACGACGTTTGGATAAAGCAGATTTTAAAAGTCCGAAAGCACAAAATTCCACAGGTGATACATCGGGAGATTTAGTAGGGATATCAGTGAAGGGTATGGCCTTGATACCAGTTTTTTGTTCCATTTCTTTTAGGAAATTTACAGTGGATTTTGATGTGTGACTGCTAGTTTTGTCCTGATGGAGTCTCACAGATTGATGGCACTGTGGGTAAAGCGATGGTATTTCATTCAGAAAAATTGGCGATAAAATATGTTCCTGATAGTATTTGGAGTTAATCTTGACATTTTTTCCCACTCTCTTTATTTTTAACTTTCCACTCTCTTTATTTTTAAGTGTTTCTCATATAGAATTCTGCAGCGTGTCCTGCGTTCAGCGATATGATTTGGAAGAAGACGATGCACATTGCGTTTTTTCGCTTTCTTAAGATTTAAATCAACGTTTATCATTTTGTTTACAGTGGACACCGAGCATTTTAATGATTTTGCAACTGTCCTTTGACTAGGGGGATTTTTTTTAACATTAAACAACGTACCTTTGCAATAGTCGAAGATGTCCGTTTTTTCCTTGGATAGTTGTTTGGAATTTTTATCCCACTTGAGGCTCCAATTTGACATTTTTTTCATTTCTTGTTGACGATATTACCTATCGACGCTTTAGATATCACAAAACCATGACTCTCACATCGTGTTTGGATAACGGAGTATGCATATTTTTCTTCGGAAAGAGCATAAATGTATCCTTCGAACCACTGCTTTGTTAAAAACGCCATTTTGAATAAAAACAAAACTTTTAAGCCGCAGACGATAATTTTGCCTTTTAAAAACATAGTACAATTGCAATTATTTCTTTTGCAGCAAACGATTTTTTATTACCGCTTACCAAAATCGTCTAAAAAATGTGCGAACAGCCTCTGTATAAGTAGCATTAACTAGTAAAAGAAAACTTGTTTCTACACCAAATCTGTCGGTCTGTATTCTTGATGGCTTATTTCTGCTGTGAAAACCTTCTTTAATCCAAGATATCTGCTGACAGCCATGTATACCAATGGGTAATAGCTTTTCTAGCGCCTTTGCAAACATTTTCTTACGTTCTGACGAAACTAAATTTCTTAAAACGGCATGTTTTACAATATTTAAAGAGTGAGAATATAGAAAGCATATACAAGTTTGATTTTGAAAGCCTGTTTAGTAGCATTACCCGTGATAACTTAATGAATATCTGCTCAGAAATTTATGATGCCTATCTGGATAGTACTTTAATCTTAAAATGTGACTGGATTGATCTATGTAAATTTAATATTTTTGAAAACTACCTATTTAATGGCATGGTTTTTTTAAACAGATAAAGGGTATACCAATGGGTAATACCAATGGGTAATAATGCTTTTCTAGAGCCTTTGCAAACATTTTCTTACATTCTTACGAAACTAAATTTCTTAACTCAATGTTTCCGGATTTAGATTTATTGATGACCTTATAATATTTAACAGTAACGATTTGGAATTTCTAAATCAAATCTACCCTAAGGAATTAACTTTAAACAAGACAAATGAAGATAATCTTTATGCGGCTTATCTGGATATTAAATTTCAAATTCAAAATAGCGAATTAAAAATCGGAATATATGATAAAAGATTAGATTTTAACTTTGAGATTATTACGTTTACCAATTTCCATAGCAACTTGAACTATAAAATTTATTATAATATATTTCACTCACAACTAAACAGAATAAAAAAAATTTGTAATAACGCTGACGATTTTTTGGAAGCATGTAGCAATTTCGAGGAAAACCTACGTAAGAACAATTTCCATAATTTCGCCAATTTAAAAGTTTAAAATAAATGGCATTTAGGCTAGGATATATTTTTAGGACTTTTAAGATAGGGTTTTCTGGTTTCACACTTTCTTTAAAAACTTAAATGGGGTGAGGCGCTGTGGTTTTGCTACAGTGACGTAACTCCTAAGGTATAAATTGGCTGCTGTTTGACTATAACCGTTACTTACTGAATTAAGGTAAGTTCGTCTTTTTGCATTTCTGTCTTTTTGTACTTCTGTCTTTTCATTTGTGTTCTTAAGGATTGTATGTCTACTTGCATTTATGGTGCGTTGAGTCCTAAGTGCAAGATGTCCGTGTACTTTCAGATGATTTGTCTATCTATTTCAATGGGGATCTCGGGGCCTTGGGATGTCTTTTGGTTAGACCTGCATCCTATTCAGAAAGTTCCCCCTTGAGATAACTGATTTTATTAGGCCTCCTGACGACGAGACCAGTCGGTTGCCTCGATATATGGATTAGTTCCATTACTGCTACAGAATCTTGCCTTATGGTGCGTTGAGTCCTAAGTACGTGATTTCAGTTTAATTTTGTCTACATTCTTCTTCATAATAATTATCTTGCTCTGTTGAATTATTTATTAGTAGTTATATTTGTCCGTTTTCAATATGAGGATATGTTGCAACTGCGCAATCTTTTATTGAATAGCTAAAATTTTCAACGCTAGGGTAGGTTTTCAGTTAATTTGTTCGGCAGTCTATGCCCTCTTTATAAGTTTTAATTCGTGTTGAATTGTTTACATTATTGTCTTTCCTACCAATAACTACTTCTATAAATAGCATTAACCGATAAAAGAAAACTTGTTTCTACACCAAATCTGTCGGTCTGTATTCTTGATGGCTTATTTCTGTTTGGAAACCTTCTTTAATCCAATATATCTGCTGATAGCGGGTGAATTTTACCTCAAGAGTTAACAGCTTTCTCCTGAAAATAGTTCGTCGTTTATAGAGAACTCCTGAAACCCAGGCTGACCGATCATCGCCATATCTTTGCTCACAAAGGATGAACGCTTAGCAAAGAAAGGAAATGGTTACACTTTATGCTGTCCTATCGCTTTAAACGGCTATTAAAATATTCGCCTAATCGTACAAGAAAATCCAAATTATTTTGTTTAAATTTATTTCATACAAATTTTGATACAAAAGGATATATTATTTTGGTACTTAAGATAAAAGAAATATACTTATTAAAATTATCTTAGGACATTTTGTCATCGAGGGTTTTATCTACGAGGGTGCTTTTAAAAGTATATTAAAAAGAAGGATAAGTAGAGAGTAATCACATGATGATAAACTGCGTATGATATTAATAAAACTTTGAGCATGTGTAAGATAAAAATATCTCATGTTATTTATAGAATACAAATAATATCAAAAGATTTGGAGATATCTGGGAAAACTTAAATAATAAACTATTGAATTTTCTGGATTTTATGAACATTTTGTTTGTCTTTCTTTAACACATGATATCTAAACATTTCAAACCTATTTCAAGAATCACTGAAAAATTCGCAGCTGAACAGCATCCAATTTTTTTAAGGTTTTGTAACAATCCCTTTAACGTTTTAACCCAACTTATGCAGGAAACACGAAGTTTGCAACAAAATGCCTCATGCACCAGCTCAGATTTTAAGAGTCTCAGACACTAGGACTACGTCATGACCTCCTGATAACTATATTACTAATATCGTTTCGCGTTTTCGAATGAGAACTCTGGAATATTTACGAAACACAAAGCCTGCAAAATGGCGATCGGAAAATAAAGGCAACGGAAACTGGCTTGGACTAGAAAATAATAATGTAATAGCAAAGAAAAAAAAACTACTCAATAGATTCTCGAAAGATGATATCCTATTTTATTTGGATTTTACAAAATAAATAATAATAATTTTAAAAAAAATCAACAAAATATAATTCAATGATCAATCACATCTATTTTATCTGTTGGTAATAACAATATTTCTTCCATGAATTGTATTATGCATGCATGGTATCATTATCTTTCATGAATATTAGACACTCGTACATTTCACAAAAGTTTTAATTTTAACAATCCCTCTTCTCCGGCAAAGCTGACCTTGGCGCTCTAAACCAACTAACCCTCTTTTCCATGGAAAAAAAGCTATCATCTAAATGTTGTCATTCACGTTTGAAATAAAATGTACAAAACAAAAAATATGCTACTTTTTCAGTAGTATAATGTCGTTATAGTCTAGGAATTAACGGTTTCCTTTGTAATTTGAGACCACATATAGGTAAATAAGGAAGAAGAAATTTAACAAAAATAGAGTTAAATTAAACATGTAATAATCTAATTTATAGTATAGAACAAAAGATGTGCAGCATCACAAATGTGAAATTTCCAAAGACTGTACAGTTTTTATATACAACATTAGAAACCGCGCTTAAATTCTATCTTCTCTTGAGCAAAACACAATACAGTGTTATAAGTACTCAGCCAAAGTGTCAGAAGGTTCAAGAGATTATTAGAGTCAAAACTTACAATTTTATTCGATGGTTCGAGAATTATAATAACTCGAACTAATACGAACATATCGCTACAGGCTAGTGATAACAGTAACACTATATAAAGCTTTCACGTAGGTTTTACAAGAATTATTCAAAAAATTCCCATTACCAATAACTCAGAAATATATTTTTAAAATTTTTACTCCATAAAAAATACTTATGAAAGTAAATATCAGTGCAGAGTTAAACCACCTAAATAGAGAAATGAAATAAATTAAGGTAATTTTTATAACGACATATCTTGTATATTATCACTCTAAAAAAACAACTACCATATTCATGCAGCAATTCGTAACTGCAATGCTTTCATTACTTCAGTTTCCACAAATGAAGCTCTGATTGTTGACGAATGTGTTCAAACACAATTGTGAATCCTTACAACTTGCAAACCAAATTGGGAAGATCTCAAACGAGAACTGATAATAATTTCTCTGAAACGATCTCCTCTTTATTTCAGTTATTTCATTGCAAGGCTTCCTTTCCTTCAAACCAAACTCACATGCAGTCGAGGTCACGCATAATAGCTACCTGACAATTTAAGGTTTAAAATCTTTTTAAATATTCAATTTAAATAATATTGATGTGTAGCAACACCAGTGAACCGAATCAAAGGAAAGGCAATAAACCCGAATATGCATGCATGGTCATATTACATAGAACCTGTTTTGTTAGTATATAAAATTTAAAACAGAGCTGAGAGAGAAAGGAAAAATTATTGACATGGATTTTTTAATTGTTAATTTAAAATAAATAGCCCACCCAGATTTGTTTTTCTTCCGGGAATCTGGAATCAAGCAACAGGTAATAGCCTGATCCCCCAACCAAATGCATATGCAGAATGCGGTGTCCAGTAAAATTTCGCGCAGAAAGCACGGGAGTTTCCTTTAACGGAATAGAAAAAACAGAAATCAGTCCCATTTCTTTTCGTCCACGTAATATACTTTAAACTGAAATCAATAATTTGGAGGCGCTGTCGTAATTAGTGTTAAGACGGCGAGAGAGAGCCTCGGCAAATCAGGTTTTTAGCAGGCTCTCTGTAGGTGTAATCGACTGAGCAGGTCAGCGTTTTTCGACACTCAATACAAAGCGCAGGTGGCAGAAGTAAGTCGAGTCTCACCGGAGTTTTATTAAAAATGAAGCGTGCCATCTTATCGGAAAAATAAGAAGTATTAAGTTTGTTTCGTAATAGAAAGCGAGCTCGGAGACGTGGTCCCGATGTTTGGGTCCGGCAAAAATAACTCTGGTCGTAAACCAATTTTAATTTGGGCCCTTTTTTGGGCCGAA
This sequence comes from Dolomedes plantarius, assembly GCA_907164885.2. Lineage (NCBI taxonomy): Eukaryota > Metazoa > Arthropoda > Arachnida > Araneae > Dolomedidae > Dolomedes > Dolomedes plantarius. The sequence continues at coordinate 58,977,061 of OU015494.1, read as the reverse complement.
ATCCGGCGTCGGCAGGCAAAGAGGATTGAGCCGGGTAACCACATTAATATGTGCGAGCGTGTCGCGGCAGAACAAATACTTTTAATCACATTGGCGCGCGCTGGAATTAGGCGTAGCGATCCCCCGTGGTCTGCGTTAACCGCATTTAAGCAAACAAACAGCTTGCCTTGATGAAGACGCCGCTTTTTGGGCTCCCCTATTAATTACGGCATCGGCGGGTAATCCTGTGCCCGCCTAATCCAGTGAAGCGGCAAGGTGGCGAACGCGATTACCTGTTGCTCTTGTGTCCTCGGCACCAAGAAGAGCGGAGGACATCTCGTTAGCGAAGACGCGCGCGCCGAAAACTGGATAAACGCCGGCGAGCGAAGGGGCGGGGAGGTCGCATTTTTGCCGACGTCCCGCTCTCGCACATCCCATTATCCCATCCCATCTGGGACGCGAACGGGCGATATCGAACTGGGATTACGGGCGAACTGCTTTAAATTTGAGAGCGCGTTTTGGCGGGAGGCGAGGCACAAGATGAAACGGACCGCCGCGCCGCGAGGATGAAAGGGAAAAGATGGCGCGCGCACGCGGGAACTAATCCCTGATAATGAAGATTACATTAGGGCGGTAAGTGAGAGGCTCGGGCACAAAAAGATGGGGGCCCATGTTTATGGAATTAATTCTCTGTGTCTGCTAGAGACCAGTAATGATATTAGAAGGCGTGCGGCTCATGTAATTAGTGTGGCCGGGGAAATGCCGCCAAAGAAGCGAGACCGCCTTTCCGCCGGCGAAGGAGCGCGGCTTACGAAACATTTTTAAACGCTTAGCAACAGAGGACGCATAACAAATAACTCCCACCACGAAAAACCCCGCACTGCACGCGCCTCGATTAAGGCACGCATCGATCCGCGTACCACCTAATTGCTCAACGCTGCGGTCGGACCGCGGGACCCTCGGCCCACACAGGGCTTGCCGGTGCGCAGCCCTTTGTTCATCTTTAATGGTGGCCAAGACGACAATGCGCGATTTCGCGCGCGCCTCGCTTACGGCATTAAGGACAGATCACACTCGCTGATTAAACACCGAAAACAAAATTGGACCGAGGATATTAAAATTCCCCCTTTGGCCATTCCAAGCAAACACAAAGTATCAGACACCTCTTTTCGGTTTCTTATTCAATTAGTCACATTTTCCCACACTCTCTTTTAATTAGCGAAGGAGGTGAAAGGGGGATCGCAATCAAAACGAAATTCACGCCGAATGCCATCAGACGCTATTCACTGAACTGATCTCGAAACGCGACGTAACCTTGGGAAAAAGCCCTCGCTGCTCAATGCTCAAACATCCATCTATAGGCAAGGACTAATCACGTAACGAATGTTACGGAATGTTAGGTGAGTATCATATCTTAGAGGTATCAGAAGGAAAATGTTATTCAAGAGGATAAAGACTTCAGACGGAGATTTGCTTCCTCCGGCAGTATAAAGATAATTGAAAACAATTGAAAATAAAGGGAACTGATGAGAATTTCTTATGCTTGTGGAATAAGAGGTTGCACTAATCTTGTATGACTTACAAAAGTATCTCTCCTTATAAGACAGGAGAGAGCTGAGTTAAAAGCAATTTTGTCAGTATGCGTATGACACTTTTCATTTATAGTTAAATTATTTAAAATGAAATCTGTTACTTAAAATATTCTACAGCTTCGGTCTTATTCATTTGACAAAAATATATAAATTCTTCATTATCATCTGTTATGCTCATAAAAGAGTAAATCTAATAATAGCAATTTCTCAGTTTTCCTCGTCTTACTAATTATAGTAGCCGTATGAATATTCACATCAAGTTCTGAGTTGGAATCTCATTTCGAATATTAAGAGCGCAGTGAAATTCTCACAGGACAGAGAAATTCAAGAGTATAGAAACAATATGAAACAAAAATAAATAACATCTTGCATGGGAATATACTAAAATTGAATTTCTGGGTGTAAATCAGTATGTTTCCCACTGATATAAAAAACGCGTGCATTTTTTTAAAAATCCATTTATACTTTTCAATTTTTATTCAACTAAATAAATTGATCGACGATTTTTTAAAATTAAAATGAAAAATTATTTATAATTTTCCTTACTTATATAAACATCGGGTAGCAATTAAATACCCGTATTCTCTTTTCTTAATCACAAAATTATAGATGGAAATTTGGGGACGTACAAATGATTGGTTTAGTTACACTATTTCAAAAGGAGGAGGAGCAGATTTCATTTTGGTTTGAAAAGAAATATTTAGCATTTGAAATCGATATCGGGTTTAAACATTACTTTTCTATGAGTAAGACTAAAAATATGGTCTTTATTAAGCCAAAAAATAATAGTCAATAATTAGGAAAGTAACGACCAGGTGTAAATCCCTAAACCGGAATAGAAAGAAACGAATCCACAAAGTAGAGGAAAACCAGTTTTTCATGGTAAAGCCCATTAAGAGTAAGTTTTTAGTTAACAACATTGTACAATATCTTATTTATGATACATAGAAAATAACTAAAACATGAGTGACGGATCGTTACCAATCTGTAAAATTTTTGAAACCCGGACATAAAAAATAAGTTCACTTGCACTTCATTTAACCCTTACGTCGGCTCATCTGTCTTTATACTGTTCCCCAGCTCATCGGTCACACAGACCGCCACGCTATAAAATTAGGATATAATCCTATTTTTATAAGTTTTTCGCAGTTATAAGTCATTAATGCAAAACTACTGCCACCTCTCATTCTTGAAAAGGGTAAATAAAAAATAGATTATTCAACCAAAATTTCAGAATCCGATTCCTCAATCTGTGATAGTGCGAGAGAGACAAAATGTCTGGTTCGTTGTGAAACAGGAGGAATTCTTCCAGCCATGCTAGCTACAACAATAAAACAAAGATCTTAGAAATAGAATGCCTGCAGACTGACAGATAATTAATACGATTCAAGGATTATCGGTCATACAGACCGGCAAAAATTTGAATCAGTTCAAGGCTCATCGGTTCAAAAGACCGACCATGTTTTACAAAGATTGAATTTACCGACAAAATACGAGCGGGCGAAAATCCCCGATGTGTTGTACTTGAAGGGCAGGACCCGACTGAAGAACTCACAAACCCTCAACAGTCTGATCAACCCCACCACCACCCCACCCTTTAGAACAGGTGCAACGGCGGTCTCCTAGACCGATGAGCCGACGTAAGGGTTAATATTTAAACCAGGGAACGTATTTATTTATCCCGCAGAAGACAAATATTATTTCCTTTAATATACAGAACGATTAACTAATAGGAAAGAAGCCTTTAACAAATATTAATCGTAGGCACGGGACTAGTTAATATGTAGATAGTCCTGATTTCTCTGGACAAGAGCATTGTTGTTGAGATCCAAGCTCGTGTCCCTAGCGAAAAAGTTACCAGGAACAGATCCTTTATCCTTTGTCGAAAAGTGGTCTAATTAGCCCTCGTGTAGCAAAAAATTACCGTAGCGCTCCAAACCAAACCAAACCTTTGTCGAAGAGAAATATATACGTCATTCGGATAACGTACCCAAGATATTACGGCCGTTAATTAATGCTAGGTGAACAGGCTAGTGAAAATCTTGGAAAATCGTTTTCGTGAAAGGCGCTTTCAACTTATTTTTGCGCCGCTGATTACACTAAATACCATCGTAAACATAGACTTGATACTGATGTTTATTACAGGTTTTTATGATCTTTAAATTATCCAGGAAGACTGTATAATGCGCAAAACAGGAATTATTGATTATGTTTAGAAATTTTAAAGGTAATTTTAAGAACTATTGAAAATATTAACAGTCTAGAATTTTCTTATATATATATATACACACTTATATATATATATATATATATATATATATATATATATATATATATATATATATATATATATATATGAATCAGAGTAGACAGAAGTATAGATATTTTTCAATTATAGACAGCCATGTGTTTTGTATTCACCGGGAAACGGTGGTTCTAAACTTACAATCATAGTAGGGATATTATTCAGCTGATGTTGCTGCCTGCTAATTTATATTATATTGTAACAGCCATTACACGGGCATAAAAATGGCTTGGTTTGTTACCTTTTAAGTGCTACTGTCAATTTTTGCAGTACGAGACCCCTGAAGTTTAAAGCCCACTACAAAAAGCTAGAAATATTCATTCCAAAACATCGTGTGACAGTGGTATTGAGGCTAAAAAAAAGCGTGTGTGTGTGTGTGTGGCGGGGGATTTCAAACCTTAAAAATGTTATTCATATATTTAAGTTGTATAAATTATTTAATTTTATGTCCTATTTTATTTCAAAATTATCAAGGAACCATGCAACATGCAATTGACATTAAATACTGCGAAACTTTTTTACACATCATTTACATGCATTTCATACATTTTCGCAAAAAGACATACAACAAATAATTTTTTTTAAAATATAGAACATTATATTACTTATAAAGACTATTAAAGACTATACGGTAAAGAATAACAACACTTCTTTCATCGTCATAAATATATAAACCTAACTAACCATATTTAAAAAGTCTCTTTAATGATAGATACACTTTTCTATAAAAAAGGTTTAGGAAAAAAATAATACAAAAAAAAAATCCATTGTAAAACAATAAATAAATAAATATTTATTTATGGGCTAAATTTTTATCCTCCCAAGTTTGATGTGAAAATATTTACAAGATTTTTGCATACTTTAATTTTTTTAATTTTTCTATTCAAAGGCACGATTTTGAATACAAGAAAATAAAATTTTGGTCACAAAGCATGAAAGAATGTCAAAGCATATGTAAATGGAAAAACATTGCGTTACAGGAACTTTTAATTCAGGAATATTTTGAAGATATTCTATTTAATATCTGAGCTTTATTAATGAAATAATGCCGAAGAGTTTGGTGAGGTTAACCCAATCCCAAAGCGGCTATGGGAAATCAAACAAGAAATCGATGTAACTCTATTTAGGAAGATACAATGGTCAAATAATTTACAGGTAAAACTGAGCTAAAAAAATGTTGGAAAAGAAATAAAGATTAGTCCCAGGAAACTGATACTACACGGAACTAAAATATGTAACTGACATAAATTTGGGAAGATCGAATGTCTCTTTGTTTCCTCTATATTCTGTAAAAACCTCGCATAACGTAAGAAGTTAAACGTTTATTGCGAGAAGCATTTCAGACAACTATTAATGTCTGAACTCTGATTTACATGTATGCGTTACGAAGCTGCGCATACATACCTTTCCTAATAAAATCACAGGTAATCAGAATTATCTCTTAAGAAGGAATGAAGTACTGAAATAATTAATATTTATTTGGAAAGAAGGGGGGGGGGGATTTTTTTACAGACACTTTCTAATATGGAAACACTTCCTTTGTCTCATTTCCTCGGTTGGGTGCGCTACGGCCATTTTTTTTGCTACACTAGGGCTAATTAGAACGGGACCTACTGCTTAACCTTTCAGCGGGGGCGCCAATTTTTGGAACACCAGCAGGCGCACATTGCACAAAGTGCAACGTCTCTTTCAACCTTGATTATTCCTTTTGTAATAGATTTTTTTTTTCAAATTGAAAATAATAATTCTGCGTTTTATGACAAGATATAACAAGTTGATAATATTGAGATATATTTATAATTAAAGGCCAACGAATGCAGATACAATCGCCTTATTTCAAAACTGTCTGGTTTCATGCATCTACGGACAACTTGCGAATCGATTTTTTTTCCAGAATCCTAAAAAAACAATGAGATTGTCCATCTTCGTAATATGCGGAATACCGTGTAATCGCTGCACATTTGATCTACTACATCAACTCATAATTTTGTCGTATTGCAATCCAATATAATCGCTGGTTTACCACGGTTAAATCACGACTACAATCAACGGAAAGGAATACAAGGGTCAGAAAATCAGACCTGAATTAGAAAGGATGTATCTATAAATAGAAACTGCTTCGAACATTCAAACCTTACTTGTAAAAATAAACCATTCAAAATTACGAAAATGTTGCACTTTATACACCGCTATAGCGCGCCCTCTGAAGGGTTAAAGCCGATTCCGAACGGCTACAAACATCCATGCCAAGAGTGGGACTCGAACCCACAGATTCTCGTACCGAATGCCAGCGCACTAGCTATTCGGCCATCGTCCGGTGAATCCCATTTCTTACTTTTTTTTTTTAAAGCGGAAGATTCGCCTATAATTCACCGTAGTTTGCTGGCCATTTAATTATGGGGGCACCGTATGTGGTTCTTCATTTCTTTTTATATATTTCTAACGGTCCAGGCACATTATAAAGTACGAGGGCTACTTCTGAATAACTCCTTTATTCTCTACGTAGAGGCAGACTAACATATACAGACTTGGGGCTTCCCAAATAATACACAGCAGTACCGCAACCCGCGGTACTAAGAAACTAAAGGTCGCAATGAATCCTTCAGGCAGAGTAGGCATTTACTAATAATCCACGTAAAACTCGGCTCTGAGCTAATTCTCGAAGTCGTGCAGCCACCTCGGCTAAATACCAATAAACGCTCTATCAGTTAAACACCGCTATCACCTTCCATCAAGCTTGCCTCGGCTATCTCCCGTATCGCTACTCCAGTCTTGGGCTTTTGCCAACTCAGCGTGTGCCCTTTAAATAGATCAAACACCTGCGCCGAACTCACTTTGGCTGGCATGTACAGCGCTGCTACCAGAAATTTGCATCTGAGCAACACGTGAACCCTACACTCGTACCAGCATTACCCCCTATGAAGGCACGACACAAACGGGGGTATTTTAGTGGCGCGATGCTGCGGGTATTCAATTCGAACACCCTCAGCACCGAAAGCCTCTTACGAAGAAATAAAAAAATACTAAAATGAGCATCATACTTAATAACAAAAAGAAGATATGTCTATCAATTTCAACTTTAAACCATTCATTATTCTGATACCTATATCGGAATAATTATTTGGATCTAAAAGACACAATCACATCACCCACATTCGACACGCCTCCATCCACTAAATTCAAACTTTCAAAGACTATAAAAAAATAGATTTTTTACAAGATTAAACATATTGGAACTTAAATTTCACATTCATTTTTTTCCGACCACACTTAAAGCAGTTTTAGAAACCTCTGAACTTTAAAAAGATATCCTTTTCATTATAAACACTTAAAAGAACTGCGTTTTATGCTGTGAAAGATTTCTGTCAGTTCATGATGTGAATTTATTCAGAAATGCGAGTCCTCAGTTTCAAAACCGTATAAAATGTATTCAGATAAATTTGACACAAACCCAGACTTCATTCAATTTCATTCAAGTGTTAATTACTTGAACCGTGCATTGCTTCAGAAGAGTTAATTTAATGGGTTGATGCTCGGTTCTATAGAATCATACGTCCGTGTGATATGGATAAAAAATTTAAAAAGACGTTTAATAGAGTATATATAGACACCTCAAGATTTCTGCAAGCAAAATAGATTTAAATCTTAATAAAATACGAAAGTACAAATATTGCTTCTAATACCAAGTCAAATATTACTTAAACAGTTAACGTTAAAATTACTGTCCTAATCAAATTACTCATTATTTAATTTGTAAAAAATAATAATAAAAGTGTATAAGGCTTAATGAGGACAATATTATTGCTATGTGACTCTATGATATGAATGATTCCAACCCCCCCCCCCCCCAAAAAAAAAAAAAAAAAAAGAAAAAATGTTTTATATCCCGTCAAATACTCCAAAAGCTATCCTTAAACTGCAATAAGCTATGGTTACGGCAAAATATCAAATTACAAATTAAGATTCACTGTGAAAGAGAAAGTGATACTATGTGTTTCGTTTAATTTTGCTGAAAATAGTTCTTGTTACGGAAAGAGGAAATAAGATAAACTAGTCATGTATTGAAGAACAAAGGGTTAAATCCTCTGAATTTTAGCAGGCTTCTAAATACACGGCAGATTTATTGTATTCCTCTCGATTTTTTTTAAAAGATAATATGAATCAATATGATCCAAAACATTTCTCGCAGTTCTGCCATTTACTACAGCTTACTTCGTTGCCAATCAAGCAACTGAGTTTCGTGATCGATGTGTTTACTTTTTCATTTCATGACTTTCACATAAGACATATAAGCGCCGGTCAGCACTCGGTTAGAATAAAAATTAATTGAACAAGGTAGACCAATACTCATACGTAGAACCTACGGATTGCACCCTTTATAACATCAGAAACATCCGCACTTTTCAGCTTATCGAGCATTTACAAATTCTCTCCATTTTGAAAATTTGACATTCCCAGAGGATGAAAAGAAACATAAGTCTTTTAATTTTAAAGGTCAACATGGATTCTATCATGATCTCAAAAATGGAATAAATGAAAAAAAAAATTGTAAATTCGACAACATTTATAATGAAAGGATCTTAACACTCTGTTTCACAGTGTAGCACATATGCAACAAATATCATTTAACTCAGTATTTTCATTTTCTGTGATGTTTTCATTTTTATACGCCAAATATGACAATATTATTTTTAAGTAAATTATTTTTCAAAGTGACGATGTTGCGATACAAAGGGTTAACAGGCTGAAAATTCACGTCAGATAACTTCATGCCTGTAAGGTACGATACTCTAGGCTCATCGAGTTCCCCGAGATAAATAAAAGAAAATCACTTGTATCGCAGATGGGAATAAATATTTCACATCAGTTTCCTTTAGCGGAAAAAGTAAGTAAAAATATATGGATTTAAACACTGGATATATGCTTTAAGAGATGGGTGCTTGTAAAAATAATTTTAGATGAGAACTATGTTACTGTTTTCAGAAAACATTATTCGATACAGATAGATATATATTGATCTGAAAACAGATCCATAATTACGACTATATTTAAAACCTAGCACAGGCACTAAGTACATCAGTTATTCGTAATGAACAACTTTTGGGGGAAATCTCTATCCGATGTTACAATGAAGCCTCAGATAGGAAAAACAAAATCCAAGAATTAGCAAGACGACTAGAAGATCCAGACCAGATAAATGCATCATGGAAATCAGTCGCAATTTACTCAAGTCGTGTAAGACCAGAGGATATTTTTGAACTCACCCGAGTTCTTAGAAAATTTTTAATGTGTCTCCAACCAGTTAAGCTTTTATTCGCAAACTGTATTCAACAATTAGAATTGGAGTCGAAATTCTTCTCGCAAAATTTCGTATTTAGGATGAGGAATGCAGTTCGTGCATTGTTAAAAAGTTTTGAGAGTTTAAGAACGAGGACTGGGACGTTTACGTAATCGCCAATAACGACCCAAACAAATTAATGCCGAGCTTCTTTCGGTTTGTGAAACATGCAACGCGAGCATGTTAGGAAAAGAAATAACAAATGGGAATGTGCCTCCAAACAGATGAGGAGGAAATTTTAAATCAGGAGAAAGAAAAACACACACAAGAGAGAATCCGAATAAAATGGTAGCTGAGGTGCGTCTACAAGGATTCCGTCTGCTCAGAGTAGCGTAATATTGTAGAAATTAAGTTTTTATTGGGTTCATACAGTTAAAAATTGGAATTCTGGGCGCAGAGAGTGAATGGGAAAAAAAACTATTTCCACCCCCTGAAATAACTAGGGGCTTAACATCCCGAGGAGACAGAAGGGAAGCAAAAGGAGAAAAAAGATAAATAAAAAGCTGCTCGTGCTGAGGGGAGTCAATAGGCTTTGGACGAGTTGAGTACGTCGAAGCGCAACGAGTGTAAAATATTTTATCTCCGAGAGAAGTATGCTTCGTGACACTTTCTATAAATCTATAGCGGGAAAAGACAAGAGGCGCATCTCCACGACGAGTGCAGAGTTGCGTTACAAACAATTACTAGGCGAGAACATTACAGGCAAGAAGAAAAGTTTCGTGTTCCAAACAATTCTCGACTTTCTTCGCGACAACGGCTTTATGCGTTATGACAGTAATTTATGTGAAAGAACTTAAGTACACACTTTTTTCCATCGTCTCTCCCCGAACCAGGCAGCAAAGAAAGCGGAGCAAAAAGTCGGTAAGACGCGCTTTGAAAGGCTTAGTCAGCGGCGGAGCAAGTTGCTGACAAATCACAGCAAGCAATCACTCCCGCACAACAGTCTAATTCTTTGTGATTAGTGCACAGTTGCCAATAGGTGCATCGGGCCCACTCATGCATGGCAAGGCGAAGAGAAGTCTTTTTCTCTCTTGGAACTCCAGAGGGGGGGGAGGGACTTAATCCTCGTTCATGATGCACCGCCGGCACTCCCCTCTAATCCCAACATCAACAATCAGATCCCGGACCGTGGCTTATCGCCCCCCCCCCCCCTCATCGAACAGCCGCAGCCAAGAACACACGCGCGGCCCAGATTTCACACGGCCTGAACACTGAGCTCATTTCTCACAACGCTGGGCACACGGAAAAAACACACACACACCACTCTCAGGGGAGGAATTTCAATAGATTAGAGAAAAAGTTTTTCTCGAAACGAAAAGAAGGGGTACTCGCTCCTCCCCCCTTGAATCAGGCAGGCGTGCACGACGCAAACTAATGCCCTCGCACGCCACGAAGGAAATCATTAAGAGGATTGTTGATCCCCGTTACCTGGCCGACAAAAACACTCCATCCCAACCTCCAATATTCCAAGAATAATACCTAAAACTTACAGATGCCAGCTCAACAAAATAAATACCCGCTTTTTGCAACCTTCAAATTGACTTCCAGAGTTTCAATCAGTTTTTTTGTAATCAACATCGAGACTTCTCGTCTTTGGAGCGTCTTTTAGAACTAGATCAGAATCCACGAGATTTCTTTTATTTTTTCCCCCGTCGAAAGCAAGAAATCTCTATTATCAGCATAGGAGTATAGACCGCATTTAAAAGTATAAGGAAAAAGTGTAAAGCGGGCAGAAATATAAAGGATAAAAATGTACTTAATTCCTTCTAATGTACACGCAATGGGTAAATATCCGAAGTGATAGTTTTTTTTTAAAGAAATCTCCTTACAGACATCACCTTTATTTGCATAAGATATGCTAATAACAAAGAGTACATCACATTCACACATTGGAATTTATTTAAAATCTTTACGAAGTCAAATATATACAGTAGAAGAACTGATGAAACAGCAAACAGAGACTGCAGAAATTGCAAATTTTCCTTTTATATCTTTAAAGGCTTCAGAGTAAAATCAAAGTGATGATTATACCCAGATGAAAAAAAAAAAATCTTGAAAATTTTAAAGAAAAATTGAAAGTGAATCTTATGCTATATGACAAAGGCATCCCATCCCATCTTCTCTTTGATTATGAATGACCTTAAAACAGAGCGAAATGGTAGAGCAACAAAAACGTGGCCAAGAGAAGAAAGTAACCCTTTTCATAAATAGCTCTGGCATATTTTCATGAGCCGAATGGATTATGTTTGAGGGTTTTTAATCCACTGCATAATCTGAAAAGCATACTAACAACATCTAACAAGTTATATTTAGCAGTTTATCATCAAAGGATCACGCCCAAGATAAACTTGTAAACCTAATAAATTTGCCATAAGTATCACAAATAAGATATGATTGGGGAAAAAACTTTAAAAAAGTTACCTTCCCCCCTTAAAAAAAATAGATAAATAGTTCTTCAAAACGCATGATTTTCTTTTTCTGGTACGTCAGAAATTCTGTTACAGCTTTCTACTATTTCTTTCTTTTCCTTACTTCAGCCAATACATTATTCTTGGTGTGGACCTTCCACGGAACGCATTTCATTAGTACGACAGTGAAAATGTCAAATTGTTTTGGAAGTGGAACTTGGGAACTCCGATACACGGGCTTATGTACGGTACCGAAAGTGTTTACGTAACGACGAAAATTGAGTAAGTACAGTAACTGCGGAAGCTAGTCCTTCGGTGAAACACGTTTAGAAGGATTACAAGTGATTATAAAAGGTAAGGCAATATTGGCTTCCTGGAGCACCTTGTAACAAATTTGTCACTTGACCTCTTGTTGAGGCGGTGGTTGTTTTAGTGCCCCACGGTCACCTTTTACTACATAAGGGCAAATTAGACCTAGACCCACCATTTAAAGCCATTTCCGAACGGCTACAAACATCCCTGCCAACTCGAACCCACAGTCTCCGGAACGATTGCCAACGCTTTAGCCGTTCGGTCATCACCCAACACCTCCTGTTGAGAGAAGGTCTGGGATCGAAACGGTAATTGTGCTGATCAAAATTTTTGACAGAAAAAAAAATGATTGGAAAGAAAAAAAAAATTATCTTCACTTCAAGTAACTACGCACCAACCGGTCTGAGCCAATCTGTAAGGAGCATTTGAAATTGCGTTTAAAAACTCCAAATTCACATCAGATTAGTGAATAAAAATTTATATATTGTGTTTATAATATAACAGTTAAACGTTTAATTAACATATTATGTAAGGAAGTTGTAGTTTCAAGCGCCTTTAGGAGTGTTTTGTCCACATAGAACAAACGGGAGAAAGCGACTGTCACTGACTCCTCTGTGTGATTCGTGGAAAGGGGAGAAAGTGTCCAAAAAAAGAGATTGCAGGTAATCGCGATGTGTAGCCTAGGTGGAAATTCCAGAGACAGGGGCGACCCCCAACGGTTGGTTTGAGGTCTCGACAGGAGATGGTCAGATGAAAATTGGGAGAGCCAGATGTGGGTACACTGTCAACGAGTTACGCTGGAGACGTCCCCCCCCTCTCAATGTGGAGGCACTTGTCGTCAGACATTCACCTATACTACGCTGCAATTTTACTGCCCATTTTATTATGGGGGCACCATATAGGCGGACAGCATTACCCCCTATGAAGGGACGACACGAATGGATGCATTTTTCGTGGCGCGACGCCAGGAGGCTAGAGACGTTACAGCGGACTTCTACGAAAGCATTCTCATTGAGACGGGAAGGACTCTCAGCAAGTAGGCTAGAGTATCACAGAGCTTCATCAGTGTGCAAATTATTTTCTTATGTGTATGCATTGTGTGTCAAGTTCAATAAACATCTTTCCTCTGACAATCTGCTTCTTCATAGAGTGAAAGAACGGCAAAGACCACACGACACCATGACTAACACTACAGAAGTCAATAAAAAACAAAATAACATTAAAGCCAGCGTGGTAACTAAAACAAGAACAGTGTCGAAACTGATAGAGCATTAACATGGTCCGGAACCAAAACCAAGATTTACAGGTGCTAACTCCGTTGTAAGATAATACGACCAAAAAGAAATCGGGAGGCAAGATGAATTTCGTTCCATATTAATGCGTTCTTCTGCACTCATAACGCAAACAAGGGTCATCTAAGCTCTAAAGCATTGGCCGGGACCGCTTTCTAGAGGAGGCAACTGAAGGGTCATATAGAGGTAAATGATGCAGAAAAGACTGGGAACATTAATCAGATCACTATGGAAACGAGTATCTAATTTTCGGATCTGTGCGAGCGAGTGATTACAAAAGATTCTACTGGTTTTCATAATTAGCTTCTCCTCTATACGAGTTAAATTACACTAAAAAATCCTACAGGTCCATTCAAAACTTCTTCTGTACTGGACAACATAAATGAATTGCTTCAAAACGTGCCATTTTCATAAGTGTTATCATGAAAAGTTGGTACACTGACGAGGTAATTTACTCCCTGTGATAGGGCTACAACGGTGGAATTTTTTTTTCTTTTTTTTTTTTCTTTTCTTTTTTTTCTTTTTTTTTGGGGGGGGGGGGGTGACATATTAATGGAAAGAAGAGATAGGAAAAAATATGCAGTAAAACATTAACTCAAATGTTCTGGTACGATACGCTATAAAATATTCCCTCTTTTTATGACTGGTTGCTTACGATAGACAGATGAGAAAAACTTTGATTTTTTAAAATTTATTTCATACTAACGGAATTTGCGAGCTCAAAACAAATTACTTACAAGGTAAGGTATTTATAAATATATTTAGAAATTCAAGGAACACTGTCACGAATGCCTTAAAAAGTTACAAAAGAAAGAAATAAGCTTTAGGAAAATCCATTTTACACAACATTATCTCCGAGTGTTTAAAAATCGGTTTGATAAAATTAAAAATTGTATAGCATTTGAATCTCCTAAACGAGCCACAGATTTAGCCTCTCAAACTGGTTGAATATTTAAAAAAAAACAAAAAAAAAACAGAAAAATCTGCTTTAAAAGAGGAAAAGAAAAAAATATGTTTAAGTTCTACACATTGCGATCTGAAAGTATATTTTGAGAGCCAAGGGTTCTCATTTAAATGCTCCAATAAATTGTAACGAATAGGAAGTCGGTTTGTGAATTCTGTACAAAGTTTAATCACTGAAAAACTTTATATGTACAACATATCACCAACAATTAATAATTTTAGTTTACAAGTAATTCAGGCAAGAATATGATAATCCAAAAAGGAAATAAAATCCACTCCAGAAAGGAAAGAGTATATTATAAATAAATAAACCTTTCAAAAATAAACTCAAGTTTACTGTAATTCCAACAGTATTTAATATAAATTATATAAGCTGTAGATTACAGTTATCAAAGTAAATGGGCGCAGTGGACCATTTGGAAATGGCAGCGGGCCAGTGATCTGAACGTCTCTGGTTCGATGCCCGTCTCTGAAAAATTCACTGCCGTGTACACTAATCGTGGCTGGTGCACAAAAAATCTGTCGTGACTGCAATGTCCTCCAAGTTCTCAAATTTATCTCTGGAGGTGCGGGGTCAAGTGTAGCAGCCTCATCACTTGACTCGGTTCTAAATTACGGGACCAGTTTGTAGAGGGTACTGCTGGCCACCTATACGGTGCCCCCTTAAATGAATGGCCAGCAGTCTCGAGATGAGAGTTAGGGCGTCCTTCCGCATTCGATGTTGACCACTAGGTGATCTGGTGTCTTCGAGGCGTTGTCAGCCAGGTAATTTACATTCAGGCGAATGTCTAACGACAAGTGTCTCCGCGTTTGAAAAAAAATATCATAGTAACAGTAAATATCGATAAACTGAACCGTTAAATTTCACTAAAAAAAAAAAAAAATGAAAATCCTTTACGGAAAAGCAGAAAGTATTTGTCAATACAGTTAACAACGCAGGAAATGAAAATTCAAGGAATATGAGTTAACTATAATAATTTAAAATAATTAGTATGCTTCGCTAGCTTACGTATGAGTATATGACTATCATCCACCTTTCCAAAGAAAAAGGCTATAGAGAATGTTTGGTCCTAAAAAAATTTTCTCAGCCAAAAGATAACACTTGAATCTTTTTAGAGTTCAATACGCGACAAAGAAAATAACTGACGCATGCTTCGAGACACTACTCTTAACTCCACAGAGAAGTAAGTCCTCCTATATTTCATATCACTATAAAAATGAATAAAATTTATTTCGACACTGAAACAAAATGCTTTCCTATAGGAAAGTATTTTCTTTCGCCACAGACTTCTTTTTCCAAAATAATATACAAAACGACACTTAGTTTTGGCAAGTGTATCAAATTTGAAGAAAACTCCAACCGATTATCTTTTCCACTAGCTGATCCTTCACAGTTTTAACTTTTCTTTTCAATAGTTTTCAGTTGTTCAAAGAGAATAAAAAGTTATGAAAATGTGAAGAGAGACCTTATGTACATTTTTTAACGCGAATAAGATTTTATTTCTTTTTCAGAAGGTAGGAGTCTTTGTATAATTGTTACATAATAAACTCTGCGTTCTCCTCTTATTGGTTCTCCCTTAATTGGTTTGTTTTTGATAGGGATTACAGACACGGACTAAAATTTCACAACCCGGTTTCGGTTCTCAAGTTTTTTCAGAACCGGGTACCCAGGTATTACCCGGGTTTGAATAATGCTTGAACCACAAACCATTTGCCAAAATATAAATGAAAAAACTTTATTTATAATGTGAAGAGGTTTAGTTTATTGCGTTAAGTAAAAAATACATTTCTTTTCAATTTATTTTAATTTAAGTTAAATTAAGGAATGGGTAAACCTTCTGAAACTTGAAACAACTGAATTCAGGCTCACTTTTTTTCTATGTGAAGATTTGATGTTTTTACTTTCAATCTGCTACTAGATTAGAAATTCGTCATAGTCTAGATTGTATAATTTTAAATAATATATTTTAGCTGTTAATAACAGCAATAAAAAATTTCATATAAATTTCCTTTAAAAAATTTATAAGAAATAAATCAATAGATGCAAATGGCACTCTATGTCATATCTTTTAACAGCAGATGGGGATTGACATCTAAGGTGGTTGAGAAGGATCTAGTAGTTAATGCTCAAGATGCACTTACGACAAATGGTTCCGATATCTAGATAGTGATCAGTCGTGAAGCATGGCAAAACTGTTTATCCCCATAAGAATGTTATTTTTTAAACCTAAGATTTACTACTACTTTTCAATACCCAGTTCTACAACCATCGGAACCGGGTTTTCGGTTCAAATAATTTCCTACGGGTACCCGGGAATCGGGTACCTGGTTCTGAAATCTCTAGTTTTCGAGCACTTCAGTCATCTTTCGTTAAGCGAGGACTAAAAACAGACGAATCACAGTTTAAAGAGGATACCACACCACTATAAATAAAACCTACCGGGTAATTCAAACCTACGAACACTAGTACAGAAGGCTACATCTAACACTGAAGGAAAAAAATTGTTGCTGATAAACCTCACATGTATTAAAACACTACATTAATTGAACAAACAAGTTTATAGTATGTAATCGCAAACCTTCGTCAAAGTACACAAGTTACTAGAACAGTTTGTTTTATTTAATATTAAATGCTTATCACTAGCTAGGAAGGAAAAGGAAATATGAACTATGCCAAATTAGAGAATATAATGTATGAAGTCTTTAGCTCTAATAGGTACTTAAAATCCCTATATGAGAGATGGAGTTTTAATAGTGGCAAAACTGTTGTACAGCCCCCCCCCCCCCCACCACAGCAGAACCCAGGAAAGCAGCTTGCACCACACGTACGTCACATACCTTCAGAGCGAATTATATCTCCCCACAAACATCACACGCCTGCACAGTGACAGGATTAACACAGTCATGTTTTAGTTACTGGTCTATCGTACGAAATAATTTGTTGCATCGTACTGATGGAAGGAAAATACTTGTGCGCACACTGTGGCTGATGTGTTTGCTCGCTGGGGCTGGGAAGTGCTATGCCATCCCCCATATTCCTAGGACTTAAGTCCCTGTGACTTTGATCTCATCCCCAAGATGAAGGAACCGTTCCGTGGTTTCCACCAGAGATTCTGTAGACTGTAGACCGCTCCATTCGAAGGATCAACAGATCAGGTGCTGCCAACAGCACCCTGGAGCTTCCAGAACGTTAGCAACGGGTGCTAAACAATGCTGGTTACTAATTTGAAGGGCTATAAAAGTTTCACACCTGCATATCTTCTGTATACTTTGTACATACCTAGTTGCCACTATTAAAATTCCCTCCTATGTATTACATATACCACTTTTGAAGGGGTAAATTAGGAATAACCAATCAAAACTTTAATTTTAGTCTTGGTAATATTTTGGTGACAAGGTGATCTGCAACAAAAATACATCATGGTTGCTAAAATTCCAGTTTCATGATATCCCTAGTACCCCTAGGCATTATCTCTCGTTATCTACACTCATCTGCTTCCAGAGGAAATGAGAGGTGAATCTGACCGATGATAGAACACTGTTCGGAAAAACGGATCCACCTCATCCCAGGACATGCTTAAATCATGAAAGCTTGAAAGTTGCAAGAAGTATTTCAAGAGAAAAACAACTTTTATGGTAAATGAAAGCAACATCTTTTATAGATCTACTAGAATGAAACGAAGTTTTGCTTTACACGTTGAAATCCGACTGGATGATCAGATAAAAACGGGAAAATATGAAAAGCACATTGCTGAACGTTTCGTAATATCATCTTTCTCACTTTATTTAATAGCTGCACACAATAAATAGAGAGCTAAAGTTTATCTTCAAATGTGTTACATTCTGTTAAAACAGATATTGGGGAAATAGTAAAAAAAAAAGACCACACTTAAATTAATTGGTAACATCAATTACGAAATCTATTAACTACATCACATTTAGCGGTTCATTATTCGATAATTATAAATTTCAGACTTCTTTTGAACTTTATGTTTGTAACGCTATCTTTACTTATATAAAAGCCTAGAGTAGAAAAGGTGTAGGTAACCATTCCGGGACAGACCAAGTCGGGAACATCTTAACATTGCGACGCCATTTTCTGAAATTTTTCTTGAAAAATAATACCACAAAAGTTACATATTTTGAAAGCCATTTAAAAAATATGAAAATTTCAAGTGAACACCCTAGTTCAAAACCGTTTAGTTTTTTAAACATCTTCAAATTAAAATATCCATTGAAAAGAATCATTTATTCAATTGAATCATTCACTTGAATTTCGAATTCATTCTATACCATGGTTTTTCATATTCCCTTTAAATAACTACATTTTTAATGTTTAATTTTAATATTAATTAAATTGTGTTTCGCGTTTTGTTTTTGTTTTATTTTATTGTTGTTTACTGCTGTTTAATTATCGTTTTCAGCAATGCCTGCTGTGTGGTGAGTCATTCACTTTTGAAACAGTTTTGGTTTAGTTTTGATTTAGTTTAGTTTTGTTTTGTTGTTTACTGCTGTTTAAGTACAGTTTTCAGCAATGCCCGATGATAATGATGAATCACCTCTCGAAACGCTGATCAACATTCCGTCATTTTTGACGGGGGTTATATACTAGTAGTATAAATATTGGTATACTTTTTATAAAAAATATTTTTAGAAAGTTACGTGTCTCAGGGTTTAACATTAGTTAAAACATGTTAATGATTTCTAAATACATCTATCATGATAATGTATTGACTTAAAAGTACGATCCAATCTACGTATATTTCAATCTAAATTCTAAGAGATGGGAAGTTATAACACAGAGGGGCAGCTTTTTAAAATAATAATAAACATTTAATTCATAAATATTTTGTGCTGAATTTGAGTTATTATGAAACACTACTTAGTTCTTAATGAGCATTCATTTTATAAAACTTCAAAGAAAATTTCCACTTCCTAAAATGATTGTTTCACTTATTAACCTAATACTTTCATATTTGTCATTATAAATTCATATGATGATTTTTGCTACGTCAATCTTATAATTTATACTTTTCTTGCGTACAGATATCCATACGTTAAGTTCAATTGATACGTAGTGTTTCCATCAAAAGCTAATAGTCACTCACGAAAACCTTTTAAACCTGTTCCCATGGGTTAACAAGCTACTCGGGATGGTACCTGAAATTCTGTTACTACGTATTAATACTTGCATGTATAAAAAAATTGAATTTACCTTTTTACAATAAAATTAGAAATTTATACATTTCTATTTAAAGTTGAGCTTTCTCTTAAGATGCGTCTGAGACAGAAGTGCATCTAAGTATTGCATTTGCTTACACGAAATATTTTATCCAACAGGATTAAATGATTATCAGAAACAATCTTTTTTTTATAGTACACAAATTTATCCCGCTGGGCTAAAAATACAATAGAAAACTCTATTTATCATCCTTCTTCAGTAAATTAATCCCTTTTAATTGAGAGAATCTTTTAGAAAAGAAAGCGCAAGACATTTCATCGGAGTTTCGACGCATAAATTATAACTCTTTAAAACATTATAAGACAATGATAATTCTTTTACCTACAGTATACATAATTGGAACTTATCAACTTTTCGTTTTGCTACAAAACAAGGAGGAATTAAATTACGGATAGAGAACGAGGAGGAACTTTTTTCTACTCAATCCATTACTGAAGCGAAATGGTAGTATACTGCAGTTTCGTAATAACTCATCAATTACGAAATCAAAAATCACTTTAAATTATGAAAATACTAAAATTCAAATTGAACCCATTCTCTTATTATAGAAAAAAATATAAAGAGACGCAGACCGCCTTTTTCTGTATACTTATAACAAAACAGGATTAAATATACTGCAGTTGTTTTTAACGGTTTTGGAGGGGGAGGAGGGGGAGATAAAAATAAAAATAATAAAAAATAATTTAGGTACGTAAAACATCTAATCCAGAGCATTCAATTGAAGAAACTCAAATAATAAATCGTTAGAAGACATAATAATTAGTTGGAAGTTTTAGTTTAATTTTTCGAGTACAACAGAATTTGCTTATTAGTAATAATAAGGGGGATCAACAACATTGCTTGATAGTTTACTGATTAGAACATAATCCCGGAAAGTAAAAGATAATACGTTAGATTCCGGCTTTGTAATATTGTTTTTCAAGAAACAAAAAACATCAATCTGAGTGGAATGAAATATCGAATCGTTTTAGTGGAGTCCAATGAAAAAACAAACGATTTTGACATGGGGGTGATTCCCCAGTCACTCACAAAGGAAGGGGAGGACATTTTTTACTAAGAAAGATTATGATATGCCTCCATGAAATAAGGAAGTTTGGTTAGGACCTTCATTTACTACCGCAATGTATTAACTGTAAACTGCAGTATGTTTCAGACAGATATTGTAGAGTCTCCAGGAAGTTTTGGCGGCCACTTGTCTGCCTGAAATAATTCTAAGCACACTTGCCCAGTAAGCAGAAGGTGTGAGTTCTATTCCCGATCAAGCCTAGTTGTTTCGGAGGTAAGATGAAGAAAAGAAAGAGGATACTTTGCGTCGTTACAAAATCAGAAACATCGATGTCCTGAGAATTTTTCTCATGACATTTTCTGTTGAAAATTTCGTATTTCCTGAGTTCTAACGATAGTATATCAGACTGTCAAAAGAATAAGGAAAATAATTTGCATCTCCTGCAATAAACAGAAAACTTTTCATGAACCCTTCTAACTTCATCGAGTGCAGAAATTAAATATGTTCGAATCGAATAATCTTAAAGGGAATTGCCATCTCGGATATCTAAAGGCATCTATAACGCATTTCGTACATATCCGAGCCGATAGTAAAAACATCAGTGTATTGAAGCTGTCCATAGATCCTTATTTCAACTTTGGAATGTTCATCTTGTTTTAGAATTGTATTCTCTTAGTGTAATTGATTCTTTTAAAATAAAAATCACTCTAATTCTATTTAAATAAAGAATGAGGATAAGATAATATTACAAATCGCAACACTTATAAGAAAAAAATTATTTCCAAGACTATTCCTGAATGACGTCTCACGGTAAATTCAGTATTAAAGTTATTTATTAATTTAAAATGTATTGCTAATGCTTAGAAATGTAACAGCAAATTATAAAATTTCCATAGACGCCTTATTTAATAAAATTTTGCCTGCTAGGCACACACACGGATGCAATTAATGTTGCAGCCTCTATACAGTGTGAATTAAAACAGATAAGGAGTAAACCACAAAATTTCTTTTGACCATGCTTTAAGTTGATTTTGAACTTCCTATTTTTTGAGAACCCAATGGGATAAACACGGGAGTTTACAGAGGAAAATTTAGAGCGACAACAGCAGAATCTATTAAAGATTCTGACTGTTGTTCTCGGTTACTCGTTATTAAAAGGAATATTATCAGTTTTACTAATTATTTTTTTCCTGTCAAAAGTGTCAAGTAAAATATAGCTATGTTTCTACAGCTTTAGATGTCCGATAACAAAATTTTGCAGCGTATAATCAAGCTCTAAATTCGTGAGGTTCATTGGAGAAGATCGTAATACGGCTAGGGATGTAATGGTACAGCATATTTGTCCTGCAAGCAGGAAGTCAAGAATCGACTGCCCCAAATCAGTCAGTCATTTATAAAGAAGAAAGAAATATTTGAGAATATGCGCCAAAGTGGCTATATTAAGTCTGGAAAGAATACTGGAAAAGTATGTTTTGAAATTTTTACATGTATTTTAACTCATGAACTCTAATGTTCAAAAACTATGCTGATGCTATGTTTCGGCAAAAAGCGAACATTTACACTTCTCATATGTAATGAATTTTTCTGCACACATCATGCACACTCTAGCAATACATATAATAGTAAACGAAAAAAACAAAGAAAGTATGTCGTGATACATATAACAACCAGGTTTCAAAAATACACCTTAAGTTCCCAGAAAGTAGATAGGAAAATTCATTATAAGAATGGTGAAAAATAACAAATACTGATTGCTCAAGAAACATTACATAGAAAAAAACTAAGAATACAATTAATATTCAGTACACTTAAATCCATGCCAATCTATGCAAAGATTATTAAAATGTATAGCTATTTAACACGAAACAGCAAGTAAAATCACATCAGCTAGAAAGAAATGCTGTGATCAAAAGTATCATGATGTTTCAGATTTAAATCGACAGATATGACACATACATTGCTGGCCACTGTAAATGCAACACCCTGAAGGAAACATGCAAATAATATGAAATTTACAACATGCATTAGCGGAGGTGAGATATGCAAATGATTAGAATTTCAGCGCAGACGCACATCACGCGCGCCTGTGGCGCCAATTCAAAGCGCAATTTAAGGCTTGGAGATTTCGACGATTTCAAGTTCGGCAATTGTGTTTTTCTTGTGTTTTTTAAAAAAAAACGATCAATTATGCCTCGTCGAAAACAGCGATCATCTTTTGATCAAGTATCCGAGTTCGACAGAGGAAGGATAGTGGCCTACCGAGATTGTGGATTATCTTTCAGGGAAATCGGTAGTCGTATTGGACGAAACCAAACAACTGTAATGCGGATATGTGATCGTTGGATGCAGGAGGGTACGACGGACCGGCGTGTTCGATCGCATCCACCTCAGCGCACCACTTCACGTGATGACAGGCAAATTGTGCGCATAGCAGTGACGGATCGCTCAGTCACATCACGAACCATAGCACAGCACATGCAGTCTGTAACGCATCATCCAGTGTCTACGCGTACCATTCGACGCCGTTTACAGCAGAGTGGTCTGTCCGCAAGACGTCCATTGCTTTGTCTACCCTTGACGCAGAACCACAGACGTCTCCGCCGCCAATGGTGCGATGACAGAAGGATGTGGACGGCAGAATGGAATGAAATTATCTTTACTAACGAGTCACGCTTCTGTCTGCAACACCACGATAGTCGCATTCGAGTCTGGAGACACCGTGAAGAGAGGATGCTGAACAGCTGCGTTATGCACCGCCACACTGGTCCTGCACCGGGTATTATGGTATGGGGCGGTATTGGATATCACTCTCGCACACATCTAGTACGCATTGCCGGTACTTTAAACAGCCGGCGCTACATCTCCGAGGTGTTGGAGCCAGTTGTCCTTCCTTACCTTCAGGGCTTGTCCACAGCCATATTTCAACAGGATAATGCGCGACCACACGTGGCACGCATTGTCCAACGGTTCTTCGTCAATCGCCAGATTGAATTGCTTCCCTGGCCGCCTCGCTCTCCGGATCTTGCGCCGATAGAAAACATGTGGTCCATGGTTGCTCTACGATTGACCCAGATTCCAACCCCAGCTGCCACAGCAGATCA
Source organism: Dolomedes plantarius (assembly GCA_907164885.2). NCBI lineage: Eukaryota > Metazoa > Arthropoda > Arachnida > Araneae > Dolomedidae > Dolomedes > Dolomedes plantarius. Next base: position 58,953,523 of record OU015494.1, on the reverse strand, counting down.
ACTTTGGCAACGTGTGGAAGCTGCTTGGTCTGCTGTACCCCAAGAACTCATCCAAAGTCTCTTTGAATCAATGCCGAGGCGTGTGGCAGCGGTGATCTCCAACAATGGCGGCTACTGTGGCTACTGATTTTGGCAGGAACCACACTTCACAGAAGTCTATAAATTTAATCATTTGATACTTGGTCAACATGTTATCAACAAAATAAATTTTGTTGTGATATCTCTTGTCTTTCTTGGTGTTGCAATTTGGGTGGCCAGCAGTGTAGAATTACTTTTCCATAAAGGTCATCCTTAGGAGAAAATGTTCAGCATTTACATCATCTGCCGGAAGAAGAAAACCCACAAAATACTAAGAAAATACACAGTGTTACAGATGATAGAACATAGGGGATTAAATCTAAGGACAGAAAAACGTTGCATTCTCGAGTTCAATAGTTTCGATTTTTGCTTGTCAGTCGGTGGCGTCATATAATTAAAAGGGTAATAATTTCTATAAGATATTTTGAAAGCAAACCATCGTGTGAACTTCATATTTTTTAGAAGGAATTGTAGTCTTGACAATATTTCACGAAAGAATTTTTATCGCAACATTTACCTGTTTACACCGTAACCCATTTTTTCAAGAAACCTGGTCGAAGGATTTTGATTTGATATTTGGAATCCTGGTACTCAATAAGTCTTGTAAGAATACTGCTAATTAAAACAAAAATGAAAAATCTTTTTCATATCCAAAAATATATTGATTCCGCTTAAATTTCAAAATAATAAAGCATTCTTCACCAATACCACAGTTTTGCATAATGTAGTGTTCTAGAAAACCTTAAATACAAATATGTATGTGAAAATATTTCTTATAACTACAATTTAAGATTTCAGAAATTTTAATGGTGGGCAGTAAAATACACTTAAATTTAATGTTTCCTTAATAACGTTTGGTTTCATAATAAAAATGTCAAAATAATAGTAATGATAGAATAGCAAGATTTTAAGAAAACGTTACATGGGATTCCTCCTCGAATGCTATGGGACTTCATTACTAGCATAAAAATATTTGAAACACTCTGAATCACTGTCAAATGATTGTTTGGCAAGTACTAGCAGTGAAATAAAAGGGAAATATCGAATTTTTTCTTTTTTAAACAACATGACCTAATTGTTAAATCTCTTCATTCTCTATTAATTAAATCCATTTGATAATTTTTATCTCTTTCTTTCAACTTATTTAATTCTTCATTTATTTTACTTCTTCAAGGATTTATTGAAATCGCTAGAAAAAATAATCTTATAATTTTTTTCCTCATTAAGTATAAATGCAGACAATGGGGTAACTCCTTTTACAATGAGAGCAATCAGATGAAATTCCGACACTGAGTTAATCGATATATAAATATCAAATTACAAAGATAATTATGTTTATTTGTTAAACGAAGCATCAAATCAGTAAGACAATTTTTGTTTATAAATAACGAATACAACTATCTATAAACCTTTAAAGTATAGACATATATCATTTGTTTCAGATTTTCATAAAAGACACTAGATCATGGTTTCCATTCAGTTTCCTGAATTACGTACAAGGTTCTTGATGCATTATAAAATATAGGCCAATGTATATAAAATACAAACTACCAATCTATTATTCAGCTGTTCAAGAAGAAAAGAAAAAAATTAAAACAAGTTAACTGCTAGTACAAACCTTACATATTTATACATAATTTCCAAAAAAAAATATGCTTTTAAAAAACGATTAATCAAACACAATTCTTTCGGAAAAATCTATCTGATAACAGGCTGAAGCTCCAAATTAAATTTTAAAATATTTTTTAAACCTTTTACGTCAAACAAAACTAAAAAATCGTATCATATTTGAAATTCCCATTTTTTAACAAATTATAATTTACGACTATAATGGGCGACAATTATATAAGTATGCATTATTTCGCTTTTATATTTTGTGGTATATGCTATTCAGGTTATTTTAAAATTGAGTCAACCATAACTGTTTATATAAATAAATGCAGATAAATGCAGCATGATTAAGATAATACATTGTAACGCTAAATATATTACAGTTTAAATGACCCGAATATTTTGTTGAAGTACACAAAATATTCAGGAGCCCTACACTGAAATGTCATGGTATGTAAATAATGGACAAATAAAAATCATAAACAGTTAAAGACCAAAAATTATTTGTAACCCATACTGAATACTGAGGTCCAGTGTTCAAGTGTCGAAATCTTCAGCTACAACAGAGTGCAGGATCTATATTTTATTTATATGAATCACAAGGGTATCATAAATACAGTATACTTTCCCTTGGATATAATTGTACCGACACGAATCATCTTGGTTAGAAGATCACCGATACAACTCCTCTTTACGAAATAACCTTTCATAAATATAAATAACTAGACTTTTATGATAAGAACCTCCATCTAGAAACTGAAATGATAGTAAATTTAAGTAGACATTTCACACTTGACATTTAGTTTTATTTTCTGTATTTTAAAATTGTATTAATACATATATTCCTTTAAACACACAATTTTAACCTTATATAATTTTAACCTTACAATATACACTTTTCAGAATTTAATTTCCCAAGCTACAAATAAATAGAAATAAATTAATGAAACATAGATAAAAAGGGAACGGTTTAAATATTAACTGTAAGATCGAAAAGTAGACGTCCTTCTTAACAACACTCCTGTTGAGATAAGGGGGAGAGAATCTTTCTTTTAATATGATTCAAAATAAAAACAATAACAACATTGAAGCTTGGTAATTTTAATAGCTAAAATACATAATTTTATTTTCTTCACCAACTAAAGATAAAATTTAAATGCACAGACGAATTTCAAAAGCCTTTCAAAAAGCCTAAAGCTTTCTTCATTAACAATCATAAATACTTTTCTTCAAAATCATAGGTCAACTTTATTTCGTCACAAAAAATGAAAACGAAGCTTGACATGAGGCAAGACAGACATAAAGCAAATTACGCGAAACAAAAGTCTGCAAACAACTAAAGTTTCAAGCTGAATTAGAATACATATATTTAAAAAGCTGTTTTCAAAACCAACACTAATTCTTAAAATACAAGAAATTTACCCATCGCTATCTTCAAATTTCGCATAGTCGAGTTGATGGTGCACACAGGAGGCACTTGATATTTCCAGCTTTCTTTAGCCATTTATGAAATCTTTTGACACTCATGGAGATTTCATACATTAAATACATTTAAATCCGTCAAATATTAAAAGTAAGAAAGATATTATCTGGTATCGCAGTGTCATAAATGCATATAAAAAGATTTTACAGATAGAAAATTATACTTACCGAAAAAAGGTTTGGCAGCGATTCAGGAAGTTCCAAAGAAATTTTTGTAAGACTAATAATGATAATGTGTAAGACACAAGTTTAAAATGCGTGAGAAAAACACATTTATGCCAATTAAATCCTATCATTTGGATATTTTAACAAATACATAGTTAAATGTATAACATTACATTTCTTTTCTACTTATAGTAGACACTAGATAAAATTTTACAATTTCAGTCATCTTAAGTAAAAGACGCTGTCTTTTGCATCGACTACTCAGAAATCTTCCTTACGTGGGGAAGGATTTTTTTTCTAGTGCTTATTCAAGGGAGGGTATAGAAATATTTCTTTGGAAACGATCTGAATCTCTGACGAATATATTCTCCGATCCCAAGCTTTTTCGACCGCCTGAATACATAATAAAGAAAGACTGAGACTCACCTGTAACAACATTTACTCAACATCGGATGAGAAATGAAGTGAAGACAAAAGAGGACACTCACACTCACCTGGTCGATGGGGCAACCGGAACTGACCAACAAATTCTGTGATTGAGCCAAGAGAACTTGCAACAATTTTTCTTTAACATCATTAGCACCGTGCAGCTTCGGCCGGCTGCGTGAACAAAACGAAAGATCACTGAGGTGAAGTGAGACTCGGAACACAAATAATACAGAGAGAATTGCTTCGATTAATTTTGATAACAAATAATATAAGAATGTCAGGAAATGGCCAAGTACGGTGCTTTATTAAGATCCAAACCATTCTATCGAACCAAATATTTACAATTACGATAAACAATAAAAGTTGGAGGTATTGGCAAATTTTCCTTCTGGAAAAAGGTTAATTTATTACAAAGGTAGTCAGATTTACAAATTACTTTATACAGGATTTGCTTGGATGTTATGATAATATTTTCTTTAATTTAAGATGTTATCTAATGAGTGAATATAAATGGGATTTACATGGGTGTTACGGAATATTAATGATGGTGAAAAGTTACAATTCCTATGCATAAAAGTATATTAGACAGTTAAAATTAAACATCTTAAAAATGCATTTATACTACTTTTAATCTTTTTTAAAAAAACAAGGGTAAAAAAATATATTTATACTTTGTAGTAAAATTTATTGCTAAATAACAGAAATTAACTTAATTTAAACACCATTATTTCACCGTTGTATCAAACAAAGCTCGTGGTATTTAAATCGTACGAGGGATCCTACTTTAGATTTATTGCAACGAAGTCATACGCCAAAAAAGAAACAGAAATATTTATTCTCTCTCAATCAAAACCTACTATTTCTGTTGCAAGAATTTCCAGTCTGTATCTACTCATTTCCAAATAAAATGAAAGATAATGCTCTAGAAGAACTATTTCATTTACATCAATCCCATCTAAGATCGAATTAGAATCGATTATATACGAAGACAGGAAAATTGGTGAAATTTCCTTTTGATCCATCAAAAACATCTAAAAATAAGGTAAAAGCAACAGCTGAATTTTCGAAATCTCAAAGATGTTGATCTACTATTTTATATGATTTAACTTTTCAACTTTAACAGATTCTTCCACAACTGACTTCAAGAAACTAAAATAATGCATGGTTTGTGAGCTAAGATGTGCCTCTGAGATGGCAGTAACTTCGAAATATCAGTACAAAAATGTACTTTCTATGACAGATGAAAGTATAAGATGAATGTATGTTTTTGTAGTAGTATGAATTGGAATGCAAGCATTGTCATAAGATCAAGATCATAAGACGTTTCGAAGGCATCTTCAGTCCATGTATCGCCATTCCACTCATTTAAATTTTTTGAAGGAAAATTTGCTCAAGGAAGCTATTGTAGCTATGAATGGAGGCAAAAGGAAAATATACTTACGCACGTCCCGAGTTCTTAGTACGAGCTTAAAAACTAAGAACTAGCTAAACCCAGGTAAATAAAATTTTACTATTTAAATGCAGGAAAAAAAAACTTGCCTGGACAGCATGAATAAAATTCAGAACGATTGGGATCTAATAGCACTGCACTTGACTGGATTTCTCGAACTAATGAAAACATTTCAAGCTACAAATAAAAAGAATGGCTGCCAAAAAGAAAACGAGAATTATTTTTTTATCACTGTTTAACATCTAAGAAACATTTCCTGATAAATCATAAAGAAAATTTCCGTTCGGTCTGAAATAAGAGAGATATTGTTAAAGATTTTATGAAAAGAGTAAGACAGTTCTAAAACAACTGTTCAAATAGAAAGACAGACCAACAGTGTAAGGATAATTTTGATCAGGTTACCACTTCGTAATGTGAGGGATTTAATAAACCGGGAGACTTAACATCAATGTTTCAGGAAAGCCTGAAAAGTAGAGGACAACACAGATTAGAAATGATATGCTTTAATACTACTTATAAAATAATTCTCGTTTCTATGTAGAAAAACATGACATAAAGCAGCATATTATACCTTCTAGTATGTTTGTTAAAACCTTTATTGATACAAAACTAATATTACGTGATAGCAAACTGTTTTTATATAAAGTAATTTACTCCAAACGAAATGAAAAGTAAGTTATAAAACTAGATAAATACTCTAAAACACATATAATATTTGGTACAATAATCATGGTATTACCTCTCCAATCTTTCATCAACCATAATAAATTCTTCATATTAAGAAAAAAATAAATCGTTTTCATATAGAAAAATAGAGTGTTAATTTGGGCATATACAAAACGAAACACAAAATAAAATTTGGGAAGGTAACATCCCTTACATTTCATAAAGTATCACATAATATGGTATTAGTTGTTAAGATTTCCCCATAAATATTTCCGAAATATCGAACAATTTAGGGTTAGTAAATGTTTACTCATGCCTATAACACCACATAAAAGTAAGAAAACAACGTAATGCCTTTTACTTCATTCAGTATGTCACTTTAATCAGCATGTCTGATGAAAATAACAGAAGAAAAAATATTGAAAGTAGCATTATGACTCCATGTCTTTTCCCCGTTTTGTCATTTGAAAAATATAAAACATTCGAAACCATTTCCAAACAAGTAAATGGCTAATTTAAACAAGTTCCCACAGTTCCTTCGATATTTTATGATACTAAAAGTAACCAAAGTAAGAAAAAATTCTATCAGAGTCTACCGTTTATTTTTTTGAAAAAAAGAGAGATAATAATCATTCGAAACTTTTAAAATGCTAAGCGAAACAAAGTCGTGTTTTTTTTTCTACCACACTGGGCAACAATTTTCTCCGCCGAATCCTACTTTCTTCCAATGTTCGATAATATTACCAACATGTTTTACCTCAGACAGGCCTCTCTAGTGTACCCAGATGTCAAAGACTTCGGTTTTACTTTTGTTAGTACTCCTTCACATGGCATGGTTGGCAAATATGGTAGATGGAAAACAAAACCAGAAAAGGAATTTCTCCTACTTCTTAAAAATCACTGGAAATTTCAAATCGCACCAGTCCAAAGCGGATAGAAGCAAAGAAGATGAAAATGCATGAAACATACCCTAATGCAGAAAAGCATCTCGAGAAAGAATTACACGAAATTTCGTTAGGGGAAACTTTTCTTTCCAACATGCTGCGCGGTACCATGCTGACGATACCATAATAAAGACGAAACCTAAGTACATGGCCTCTGGCAGATGAACAAATCTGCATAAGTGACCGCTCTTGTTAAAGTGTGTACCATGCGTTTTTATCAGGTTTTGTCCCTTTTTTATTTATAACCAGTTTTGGTTTAAATTTTCTTTCTAGTCACAATTCTAGTAAATATTACGCGAAGTAACTAAACATTCTCACTCTGGTGCAAGCAGAACACAAGGTAGAAATCATTATAAAAAGTTTGAAGCGAGAGTGTAGTTGGCGGGATGAATGCATTAAAGGAAGTGTTCCAGAATGAGAAGCAACGGCAGCAAGCTGAAATCTGTGGTTGACAAATCTATGCCTAATGTCACTGAACAGACAAAACAAATTAACTGAATAGTAATCTACCTAAGCTGAGAATTTGGTACGGTCCAAAATTCCGTTGCAAGTACTTCCAAAATACAAGCATTGTTTCTACTCTCACTTGTAAATATAATTTTAAATGCAAGATCATGTCTAATCTTAATAAATAGTGTCTTTTAGATTATATATTTCATGCGAACACACTATGGAGCCTTGGAATAGTTAAAAAGTTAGACTGATCAGCATCAGAAAATTCAAATTAACTTTACAGTATGGTGGCCGAACTAAGTTATAATAAATAAATAATGTAAAAGGGTGACAGCTACACCTTTGAATACCATTTACTTTGATTACCATTAGAACTGAAGATTGTTATCTTCAGTTCTAATGGTAATCAAAGCTTTATTTAGCTACCTTCTGAATACTATCTATCCTCTTCCAGAACAACAGTGTACCTTCGATGTGAAATAGTTCATAACGTCCTGTTAAGACAGTCATGATTTTTTTTTACTTTCGAAATATATTTTATTTTAAAAGGGAGGCAAGAACCTCCGATAATAATCGAACAGTACTTCAGACCTTACGGGTAGAAAAAAACCTAGGTCTTATTTAGGGATAGATAAACCAGGTCCTCACAGACCTGAAAAGAACAAAAAAGTTCTACATCTAAAAGAAAGTCAACTGAGTATAGGCAGATCGGGAAAAACAAAGCTGTAGCAAGTTATCAGAATGATAATGGAGTTCACTTACAACCTGTGCGACCACCTGTTTTTAAGCGACCCCAAAACAACGAGTTTTAATCAAGAGAGAGAAGACTGAGACCCCAAACACTAGCAGACTCAACCAAAGAGGAAGCAGCAGCAGCATTGAGACGATCTTATAGGATCACCCTAATAAAGGCTTTAGACGACCTCTAAATTTCAAGCGGAATTTAAGGTCCTGAAAACAACCGGACCATAAGCGGAGATGCCGGCTTACCACAAGACAAATAGAAAACACCTTTACAAAAAGCGCTATCAAAGTACTAAAAGACAAATATTCCACTTTCACAAGATAAATTTCTAATTTTCAAGTCGGAAATTAATTTTTACAGATAACTTGTGTACTAGTTCGCAAGTTGAGTACAGGCAAGAGGTCAGATTTAGGAGAATACATTAAATACGAACTCACAAGTTATGACGGGCTTAGTATGTATTACCCGTACTTGAATACTTTAAATTTTGTTTTAACTTAATCATAATGTAGTTTGAAACTTACTATGTATTCAACTCCGAAATTTTCAGGAAGGATTTCTAAAGGGTAGGAAATATTTTTCTGTGAATAGGATCCCATTTTAAAAAAGATAACTGAGGTGGACCGGACACTCCGCCACTGAAAGGGTAGTTTCCAGACTCAGTTTACATGGACTACGGAGAATGGTGCTGTTTAATTTTTAAGATGATAATCAGTTTGCGTTTAAGTTATCTAGACTTACCGTAACTCCTAAAACCTTTTGCAATGCCTCAATCTAAATCGGGGGCGAAAAGAACAACACAAGGCAGAAGGTTTTATGAAAAGTTTGGTTGGTTGGAGGTTTTCAGAGCACTATGCTCATATTTTGCCACGAGAATATGTAAAGTTAGTAAAGAGTACATTGTGTGCGGGAAGAGTAAAAAATTAGGTGTTTCAGAAATGCAAACATTGTCCTCAAGTTGAACCACTATGCCTGGCACCTCAGCACAGACAATGTTAAGACAGGAAGATCTGAGCTGAGGAAGGTGAGATTTGGGTAATGATTTAGAGAAGGGGTCTTCAACCCGTGGCCCGCCGAAACATTTCGATCATGCAAAACGAAAGTTTGATATAAATTTGAAAAAAAAACCTTAGAACGGTAAATTCTCTCACACAAAAAGGATCAAGAATGCATGGGGGGAAAAGTAGCCCACGGCACATTGGCTTATCAAAATAATAAACTGGTAATTGTATTTAGAATCTTAAGACGAAATAAACAGAGAAAGCAGCATGCCAATGCTCTTTCTTTCCAGAACCTCACGTGCATCTCGTCTTGCTGCATTCATTCAATTTCAGGGAATATAAATTACAAAATACATTGATTCAACTCTCATTTGTTGCTGTTTGTAGAAAATAATAAATAAAAACATTTTTTAATTAATAATGGTTATAAGGGTACAAAATATCTTCTAAAACACGCCATACACACAAAACTTCAGTGACGTGTTTTGAAGGAATTAATCCTTGATCATAATGCTTTAAAAAGCAAATCAAGTAATCATCTCAAAGGCTGAAGCACGTTTGCAAATAATGTTTTTCGTCTGCCTATACTTCTTATTTGATAGATGTGTGGTCCGCGGAACATTTCGAATTTATTGGTGTGGCCCGCGAACGTGAAAAGTTGAAGATCCCTAATTTAGAGTACTTACGTATTGTGTACTCATTGTATATACGTATACGCAAGTACAGAAGGTCGTTCACACTTTATGGAAACGATTTTGTAATTTACTTTTGTCGTTTGCATTTTGAGATAAAAATTTGGCTACATCAGAGTAATCGACAGCTACTGTTTTATTTTGATTGGAATATACAATAAAAGATTTATTTGAAAATGGCTCCTAACATTGGGAAATTGCTCGAAGGTTACGTGACTGCGCTTTACGAGGAGAAATATTCGTATCATCAAATTATAAAGTGGTGTAAAAATCGCAGTTATGGCATTTCAAAAAAAGTTATTTATAATAAATTAAATTTGAAAGGGAAAAAACATCTAACTGAAAGTAAAAATGTACACATGACCTCGAAACCTCATCCTAAGACTATTCGAACTCAGGTAAATATCAAGAAAGTGAAGTCTCTGATCCTAAAAGAAAATCCGCCGACTCAAAAATCCACTGCATCGAAACTAGGAATATCTTCTGGCACTGTAAGTAAAATCATTCATAAAGATTTGAAGTTAAAAAAGATGTTTAAACCTTAAGTTCAACTGCTTTTGCCAAAGCATATTGCTGAAAGAAAACCAATTTGTAGAAAATTATATGAAAAGCCCCTAGCTGCTGAAAAATGGAAATTTGTGGTAACACTGGATGAGGCATGGATGCATTTAAGTGACTGACATAAAAAAGGATCAATTTTCTATTGCTCAACTGACGGGATTGACCGTACGAAATGGCTTCGTCAGTGAACAGAAAAGTTCCCAAAGGGATTCAAGGTAGTTGCAGGATTTTGTTACAACGGCAAATTAAAAATCTAAACAGTCTCAAGTAAAGCCAACATCAATTCACTCTACTATTAGAAGAATATTTTAGAACCAATTTTTGAAGAAGAAATTCGAGCCTTATATGGAAAAGACATTGATAAAGTTGAGCTTCATATGGTCAAAGCCTCTAGTCACACGTCTAAATTAACTGCCGCTAATTTAGCAAAGAAAGAATCGGAAACAGGAATAAAATGTATCCCATTTAATGAAATTCCTGTAAAATCACCTGACGTTTCTCCAATGGACTTTTGCATTCGTAAGGCTCGGTTTATTAAAACGAGCTTTAGGAAAACGGCATCCAAGAACACTGAACGGACTTTGGAAAACGGTCCAAGAGGAATGGAATAAAATTGACGTGACAGTACTAAGAAAAAGTTTACTTTGATGGAAAATTCGAGCTAGAGCTATTGTCAAGAACCATAGTCATCAAACAGAAGAAAATCGCCGAAAAAAATGCGGTATTTATACATTAAACTTAACTATCAAAATCGTTTCCATAAAGTGCGAACGACCTTCTGTATAAGTATACGTATACGAGTATATACATATTGCATATACGTATTGCATACGTAAAGTATACCTCACAAAACTTAAATTATTTGCTAAAATATTTACCTATATAATTGATAAAGCAGAAAGGAGAAACTCGTGAAATTTGAACAACAAGAAATACACAATGTGATACGTTGATCGTCAAATTGAGTTATTGGAAAACTTCTACGCATTCAATGTGACACATAATTTCGATTTGAAAAGTCTGGACTCTTAACACTTCATTTCTAGAAACCACTTTTCCGGAACAGAATCTGAATTTATCTTGCGTAACTAGAAAAATATTATAGGATGACGCACATCTGCTTTTCATTACCAGGAATCGGAAATGAAGTAATATCAATGTGCGTGGTAAATATAGTTCTCCAAATAGATACACAAATGTACCGTTGTTTTTGAAGCACCGTTTAGAAAAAGAAAATCCAAGCTTAAAAAATACGAAAGGGAAAAGATAAGAAGGAACCGAGGGTAAGAGGGAAAAAAAAAGACGGGGCTAAAAAAAATCCTCCTCCTTATGCCTGCCTTGTTCCTCCCACCTGAGTGTGGCACAAGGCAGTCACTTTTAAACGCTACCACGTTCTTAACGCAGCTGGTCATTATTCCTTTCCTTCTCATTAGCAATTACAAGAAAGTAGTATTGTCAGTAAAATCACAATTATATCGAAGACTTTTTTCGCGAGGCATTTAAATTGAAAAACTTGAAGAGAAACGACGAAAAAAATACTCGCTTCGCCTGAGTAAAAAAAAAAAGTATGAGGCAGGCAACGCTTAATCTCTAATTAATTTGAGAAAGATAATACACAGTATCGAGCCATATTTTTCCCTAAGCCAAGCAGCAGAAGTTATTAGAAAAACGCACAAGATTTTGTGCTCGCCGCTGAGAGCGAACACGCCGCGGTGCTTATTTTTTTGACTCCGCACAAAAAGAGAATTCTTTATTAAATACATTTCCCCCAATTAAATTGACTTTAAAGCGGCATAGATTCCAGGTCTTCCACCGACGAGCTAGGGGAAAAAAATCCCTGCCTAATAGCTACCACTAAATTTTGCTATTGGAAACTGAAAAATAATATAAGTAATGATTAACGTAAAAAGGCTTTTTAGGTGGAAAAGCCAGTGGTAAAAAAAACAAACAAAAAAACGGGTCGAGGATACAGTTTTCTCACCGGTGGAGAAAAACAGAGCCGGCCTGGGAATCGGAAAAAGCAAAAGGAGATGCGGCAACGAAAAATATAAACAAAAATGAGCAGGATGGGGAGGGGGGGAGAAACCCCGGCTCTCTCTTAGTCGACCTTCGTTTTGGCTCTTAATGAAGTACGAACGTCGATCAAGAGCAGGCGAAAAAAAACTCAATCATATGTATAAAAAGGGACGTTAATAGAAAAAGTTTGATTTCAATTAAAAAATGAATGCTAGCGATCGCCGAGACATGCAACGTTGTAACATGCTACGCACAAAAAATTCGCAGTATTTCAATTTCGGGCATTTTTTCTCACTTCGGTGATAAAGCGCTCAGGGACCGTCAGTATTTTTTGACAGCGCAAAGGGTTTAGTTCCGGCGTGGCTTAAAAAGCCTACGATACACTTGCCGAATAATTAGTTGTTTGCAAGAAATTAATTTCGCATTTTTTGGTTTCTTCTGATAAAAAAGAATTATTAAAAATCGCATTTCGGGTCCAAATGAATCTACCGCTTTTTCGCTCCGTAAACAGAAGCTAGTGATTCGTTACAGAAAAGAGCTTATTAAGACCAAAAATATATTTAATTGTTATGGACTCAACCAAAACAGAATCAAAACTTCCGCCATAAAAATGATGTCATGTGCACTCTCGTGCGCATGAAATCAGAATTTTGAATCTGGCCGAAATCAGCCTTATTCCACGTATGGACACAGTAAAAGTAAAAAATCTAATATTTAAATAAATTCAAAGGTTAGCAAGGTAACATTAAAGCTGTGTTTGGTTAATACTTTGTAAAAACACAAAGAAATTTTTCGAGGCAAATAGACTATTCTACTTTATCTTGGATATAGATAAAAGTTGAAGGGTCTACGCTATTTTGAAAGTATTCATCTTATTTATAAAGAATGGGATGTCAATACATATTCAGTAATAAAGATACAAGTATGTTCGAAATTTCCTTAAAATGCCTTTAGAACACTGAATTTTGAAATACTGTTGAGCTGCTATCAATAGTTAGGTAAATGGAAACTTCCACAAAATTACTACATAATGTCTGACATGAGAAATAATTTCTAAAGATGGAAATAACTGAATCAGTAGAAATTTATCGAGTATACATGTAGTGTATAATTTACATTTCTCAAGAGAATATTGAGATACACCTTTAAATAAATGTCCAATTGATATTCTTAAAACTTTTTGTATATTAACGTTGTATGCGCAAAAGTCCCTTTGATTATTTATATGAATGCCGCCGCATCCATCGTATGATGTTAGCGCCACAAATTACAATCGCGTGTCCCTAAGTTCGAATCCTGGCTAATGAACCGATATGACTGGGTTGACTCCTGATAACAAGTAACTCTGGTTCACCTACTGAATTCCCATCATGAAGTAACCATGAAAGTAACCATGAAAATCTCCAGTAAAGATGAGCACTCTCAGGATAAGAACGGACCGCATTAGAAAATAAAGTTTAACGAATATATCTATGCCTTATCATACGAAACACGTTTGTAAATGTTGGCCACACAAAATACATGCTAATTAAATTGCAGGACATTATATGGGGTTTATCTGGTAATGATGAAAGCTCATAATTATGTTATATTTTCAACACTGAACACATCAAATAAGCAATTAGACTTATAAATACAATTAATATGTTACGTTCCCCATACTTAGAACATAAGAGTGGTTAATGCAATTTATGGTGTCTTTCCCCAGTAAAACAATCTATCTAAAGTAGTTAGGATCTCCCTAAAAATAGTTCTATGGGAATTCTAACAATGACATAAATCAACACGGTTCAACTAGGGCGCTTGCCAATTCGTATAGCTATTAAGCCAAGACGATAATATTCCCTACTAAGCAAATATCGAAAAATCACATTATTTCGGCCAACACGATCCGCTATGTTCCACTGCAGACGATATTTTCTGCATCCCAATGTTTTGTATCCGGACCGTGACAGCTACCCTTAAAATTTTGGGGAGAAAATTGTACGCCATTGTCAGAAATTAATTTCATCCCTTCCGACATTTAAGGAAATTATGATTTAATATAGTTTCGCAACAAGTCTCAGTCGAAGCGCGCCTCCAGGGAACTAACCTTATCCATTTTAAAAGTTGTCGAAAATAATTAGCAAAAAAATCGACTTTTCAGATCTATTATGGGAAAGCGCTCAGAAACTACCCCCCATTCCCCCCAAAGCAATTTCATTGGGAACGTGGAATGAATATTATGAAGGCAACCGACCGGTTTATGATTAAACCAGTATTTACATTTTTGGCAAATGTCACATCAAGTAATATAATCTATAAAAAACTGCCTCATCTTAGGCCAGAAAACAGTTTCAAAATCCCTTAAAAAAAATTTCGCCTCAGCTAACCTGTTTGTCAAGCTCCAGGCTTTTAAAACGTTTGTTTTACTCTCCCAGATTACCAAACCTTTTTAATTAGGCACGAACTTGATTGAAGCATGTAGGGCCTCCTAAAGAAGTTTCTTGGTTGGTTGCTCTCCCGTAATCTTTGCAACGCGAGAAGCTTATAGAATGTTACCAACAGTTTTATAGCCGATTTCAAACAACTAAAATTACACATTTTAACCACGGGACTGAAACACGTAAATAATGTAATAAATTATTATTTTTAGTTTACACATATTGTATAGAAACCCAGACGTATGTAAAGAGTAAAATATAAATGTACTTCAAAGTAAATGCCCAGGAAAGTTTTATTAAGTAAAATTAATTGAAAGAAATTATAAAAATATTATTTGCTTACGAATAAAATTTATACTTTCCCATTGGGAAACAAACTAGAAAAATAAATACCTCCATCTCCATATTTTTTTAAATTATATGCAAAAGAGACATGAGGAAAAATTTAGAGATAAATGTTCGAAATGATATAAAAATGGACGGAATACAAAGAATTCAAATTAGTAATAAATTTAAAATTATCGATTATACAAAAGTAAACATCATTTATCAATAGATCAGTTGCAAATAACTATATTATAAGAAAACAGCAATTGGTACGTATTCTTAAAAACATTCCTATATTGCATTCTAAGGAATTTTCTTAACACATACAAAACTGTAAATAACCTTAAAAAGTGTTGTATAAAACAATGAGATCTAAAATGAAAAATAAAGAGAACACATATTATGCAAACTCTTCGTAAATTCTCACATTTTATAAATTTTTCCTTCACTGGAAGTTCCACCAGCTAGAGCGAGAATCAAATCCGGAACTTTTTGCTTTGCGAACAAGCGCGCAAACTACTAAGACATTTCATTTCCTCTTCCCTTAAACTTACCGTTTCAAAAACAGTTAATCTTGCTTAATCTCTAAATTTAACAATTCCGGGGGAAAAAACTATAAAAACACACTTAAAACTTTCAGTAAACTATACAATTGACACGTGTAATGGCTCAAAATGATAAAACAACTTGAAATTTATGAAATGAAACCTAAAAGTAAACAAGAGTAAGAATTGAAGTAGAGTTGCCATCTGGAGAAATAAAATTTCATTTTCACTCTTAAGTTCATACCTTTTAGTAAATACTAACAAAGGAACGTCACTTCATTTGTATCCCAGCTCTACCACATCCACTAAAATACACGCAAATAGCACTACTCAATATGACGAACATAGAATTTCACAAGTCAGATTCCATACCAATTGTGAATAAAAATGTTAATTAAAGATTGACTACGCCTATTTTGATTTTTTGCATGCAATACCGATCTGCTGAAACAAATAAATCAAAACTGCTATTTGAGATGAAGAGCTCGAACAAAATTCTGAATTTTCCGTTCTCTAATTACTATACCAGACGATGACCGAATGGCTTCCGAGTTCTCAAGAGTCAACGGGTTCGAGTCCACTGGTAAGCAAGGTTGTTTGTGGCCATTTGGAATTGGCTTAAACTGTTAGGGCCGATCTAAGTAGCCGGTGTTTAACAAAAGATAACTGTTCAATCAACCCGATTTAATATACACGTAAAGGTAATTCGAAACAGCGATATATCGTTGGCCTAATTAACAAACACGTAACTTCAAAAAATACGATTTTGGGATTTTCATGTTACTTCATTACATTTGGCATGAAAATCCCAAAATCGCATTTTTTTTAGTTACGTGGTATGTTAATCAGGCCAACGATACATTGCGAATCTAAAAATATAGCTATTCTACACTTGGAAAAGAAAAAAAAACGTTTCAAGACTAATTTGAATAAACATATTCGAATCTCGCATGTCTTAGAAAAGACAGAGAAAACTAGAACCGAAGATGAAGCCATAGTTAGTTTCCTTTATTCAAATATACTAAATACAACACAGAGATTTTAAATTTCATATAAAAGATTTCAGATTTAGTACCTGTATAACCATATTCTAAGTGTTGCTACTGTCGAGAGTTCTCCTAGGATGTCTCCAACTGTAGCTTCTGGCGATTCGGTGATTTGATCAAAAGTGAGCGGTTTCCAGTTTTTCAGCTGGATGGCACCTGCAAATAAATAAACAAAAGCTTAAAAAAATCACCATCTCCATTCTTTAGGATTTTTAAATCGCAGAGAAAATACCAAGCTGAAACATTAGCAAAATTACCATCAAATTCCTTAAATAAATATTTGTCATTAATTTATACCAAGTAAACTACAGCCGGTCAAAATAATCCGGCATAACATGGTAGAAATAGATGTAGCTAAATTATCGTTAATATAACGATTAATAGTTGGATTTTTGCTTATTTTAATTTTAATAATGCAGATTAGGAAAGGTACACCTACTAACGATAATTTCTGCCATTCTTTGGAGGGGTGAGGTCCATAAAGTTCGTACCTCTCTTTCTTCAACCATCGTAATTTCTCAAAATTGAAGGAATTAAGAAAACTGAAGAAAGTTAAAATTTTTACATAAATAAGATTTTAAAATTTCTATTCCTGAGATAACAATGATGAGTTTTATTTCACCGACTAACATTTTTCTGAATGATTTAATTTACTTTGTTAAACTGAAGCCGACAATATATCTGTGTTTGATGAACAAAGAGTGTCAAGTCCAAAATCGTAGTTTTGAGAAAAAAGGGATTGAAAAAAAAAACGCCTTTTGTAAAGTCAAGTTTTTTAAAGCTTAATTTTTAATTTTTTTACGTAATTTTTTCCAGTTTCATTTTTGTTGAGTAAAGAGTGTTAAGTCCTTGATTGGGACATAACCCCTTTAACACTGACATTCTTGTGTTTAGTTTCACATATCCCAAATTCTCTCTGATGAATAAAAATAGTTAGGAGTGGAATTGGACTTAGCTTTCTGTACCCTGCAGTAGCCCTTGATTTTTCAAACATGCCTGGTTTGATAACTCATTTTAGCTCATTTTGGAGTTAACACCCTTTGCACAGCAAGCACAGATATGTTGCAAGGCCCTGACCATTTTGGAACTGAAATACTTTAAAAAAATTATAACTTCACTTTGAAGCATTTCATAGCAGGATATTAAACACTTTCTATATACAAATAAAATTAAGAATAAAATTAAAAACTCAATCAGATAATATGATCAAGAAAGTAAAAAATATTCGATACCAACTGATAATTTTTTGTGACTAATATACGGACATATGAGGTGACCGTATTGAAAGATTATAATTTCGTACATAAAAACGGAACAGCTAATAAAAAAGAACGAAAGCAAACAATATTAATTGCTTTATATTAATAAAGTTACATTAAATAAATTAATAAATTTATTATGATAAATAATACTGTTTTTTTAATAATAATAGTTGCAAAACACATTTCTGTTCAGTATAAGGATTTTTCTATTACGAAAAAAAACTTTAATTTATACTCCCAGGAGATCCTTTACACTGCAAGGTAATAAGAATTCAAGGTATTTTGCGGTGTTGCTAAACTTGACTGTAGTTCACAAGTAAATCACGTAAAAAAAGGAGCTGTAGCCTTCAACATATTATGGAAAAGAAAAACCCTTTATAATTTTCAACAAGTCTTTCCTTCGAGCTTCCAGTTTTCAAACGTTGAAAGAAATGTCAGTTTAAAAAATCTCAATAAATTGAGACGAATAGCCGAAAGGAAACTAAAAAACAAAAAGACAGCTAGAAAGAACAAAGCTAAGCAGCTTTATCATGTCTAAAATCTGTATTGCGGCTGATATCAACAGTTGAGTACATGTTGTTCATATCAAAGATGAAACTACTGTCTCTTTTCAAATGGCATTTACATACATATATTAATAAGTTTTAAGGAGAGATTTTGACTAATTATTCCAGTGTCGTTGCTGACAATTCTTAAAGGAATATACAACGCTAAATAAACATTTAAGGCCTGGTTAACAAGTGGCAACAGGTTGAAAGAATATATGTAAGCATAACCAAAGGAGTGATTAATGATACTCTGAGCGTCCTGTCAGAGTTATTTACAAGTTGTTCTTTTTTGAGTGACGATTTCAAAATCTTCTCCAGTCTGAACCTATTTCTATTCATGAGCATATTACCATACAACTAATAAAAATCAGTAATAATGGGTTGGGTATGGGATGCAGCGGTGGGCGTCCTTTAAGCATAAAATAATCTCAAACATGCAATTTTTTTTCAACCCTTTAAGCAGTATGCAATACTCCCATGGCTATTTGTTTTCCTTCAACAAGCTACCAGGTTTTAAACTAAAAGTATTTTCCCGCTATTTTTCAAGTCTAAAGGTTATTAGAAATAATTAACAATGATAATTCCCTTAAATAACTGTTTAAGAAATTATCGTAATTTAATTTCTAAGGATATTAGCCCTTTTTACATAAACTTATAGTTAAATAATTTTTTTAATCGCAAAAATATAAAATTCTCTGTTTTCAATAACTCAAAGTAGATTTTCCACATATTTTTTACAATAACTGTCTTGCTTCATACTTTCAAAAATTTAAATTGTAAAGGGAATTTTTAAAACAATACACCTCCTATCATTAAATAATAAAACAGCTACAGTCATTTGCTAGGCATTAAAGCTTCAGCATGTCTGAAATATTCAGTCGTAATGTTGATCCCCCATGATTAAAGGTGTAAAATAAGAATAAGAAATTATATCTATTTAACTTAAATTGAAATGAAATATAAAAATGTAAAACGATACTGGGATTAAAGATTTTTATTAGGAGAAGGTAGCCTACACGTGAAACCTCTTGTCTCTTTAAACTGTATAAAGAAAATATTATCCATAAAATTGCATTCTTCAGCCAGAGATTGGTGATCAAAGAATACCTGTTGCATACATCAACAAGGGAAAAATACTCCAAAGAAAACAATTATTTTTCAAAATTTGCAAAATTTAATAGAACTGAATTTATAGCGAAAATTTAAGCCTTAGTACGGCAAAGAAAATGTAAAATAAGTGAGGAAGGTGAACAGAAACAGATTTCCCCACAGCGGAAACGTAGCTTAACAGAAAGAGCATGCGTCTCGAAATACAACAATTGGAGTACAACTCGCAGTCCTGGCAGAAATCCGTCATGCTAGGTCAGGAACTTAGGTGAACAACAATACGTAAAAAATTAATTTCATAATTAGACTCAAAAAATATAATTTAATCCAATTTTTCAACTGAGCCCATTTCGAGGAAAATTTTAATTTTGATGAACAGCTGATCAGCATCCCATTTTCCTTAAGCTGACTGATACGCTCTCATAGCAATCCTACATAAACTAACATGTATTAAAAGCACTTTAAAACTTTTTGCCTCAGACACCGCTTTCTCTGCTAACATAGTCATGATAATGCGAACACAGAACGATAAGTTTGTTAAATGGCAAGTTTCTCAGCCGGATAAGCACTGCAAGTATTACATGATACTCATATAACTGCTCGTTTTAGTTATAATTTTTGGACAAAATTTAGTAACAGATTCATACATTCAAAACAATTATATTTCCTATTTACTACTAAGTCTCAACATGTTGGTATCTAAAGCAAAATCCACGTTAACCTTGAAACTTAAAAAAAAAAGTGTCCAGAGACAATGGTTCAAAGTAGATAAAAAGATCCTATGGTTCCTAACGCATTCCACAATTAGAATCATTCAAAGTCTCTCAACGATCCACTTCATAAAGAATTGATTTTTAATTATTACAGTAAAATTACGCTTTTAAGGTCACAAGAGTTGCTAGTCCACCTATATGGTGCCCCCATAATAAAATGGCTAGCAACACTGCGGTGTACTATGGCGGTACGGATATTGCCCAAGAAACCGTCTATCGCATTAGAAAAAGAAAAAAAAATCACAAAAGTAATATTAGGAGAATGACACTGTCATCACGATTCTAAATTCTGGAAGAGATTAATTGTTTGAATATGATTTTTTTTTTTGGCACCTAGTCACCTTCGTCTAATATTCAAAAGCTAATAGGGGAGAACAAGTTGAAAGTGAAAACTCCTAAACCCCATAAGAATTACAAGAAATGCCTTAACTTTGGACCAACAGGTATAACCCTTCTTCAGTCCTTAGAAATATTAGATTGTCTCAAAGATCAAATTTTTAATGCAACGAATAATCGTTTTTCCTAACAACAAAGTGGATTGGAAAAACGGGATTTAAGAAGCTTTTATCATCACGTTAACTTATGGAATAATGCAAACAGAACTAGTTACAACAAGTCATTTTAAGAGAAGACGACAATAAGAAGCTACTTCCTAATGAATTATGACAACGCCTCAGTTACTGTTACAATAAAATTCATTGCCATTATCATTAAAAACCAATAAAAAATAACTCCATTATGTGAATACTTGCAATATTTTATGCAATCAACTAAAAACAATGACAAGAATTCATACTAAAATAATACTATATTATTTTCATTCCAACCTTACGATTTTATACCGCTTCAGCCCTTAAAAAAAAAAAAATAATTCTGAGGGAACCTAGAAAAAGCAAAAGAAAACAAGGGTCTGGAATAAGCCTTGCGTTGCGGTAATCTCTTGGAAACCATTTTCGTTGAATAAGATATTTTTATGTGTGGCCTGAAAATTATTTAATGAGACGCGGAGGAAACAATCGTTACGCAGGTCAGCCCGCAGAATCGCTTGTTGTGCATTCATAATCTTTCGGCCCGTGTGGCCAACACGCTCAGATTTGCGTCGGAGGTGAGAAAAAATTGCGCGCCACGGATCGGAAAGACCAATTACCATAACAATGCGCTCCGAACACCCCCACCTCTAATGAGAAACAAAACGGCGGTCGGGAGGAGGGAAGGAATTTGGGAAGTCTCTCTCCCGCGCGCTCAAAGAAATGCAGAATGCAACGGGCTAGAAAAATGAAAATACACTCGAATGGAAGGGTCTGGAAACGGAATGGTAGAGTTCTTAATCAGCTTTCAAGCCAAGAGTTCGCAAGCCGGGGTAAGACGACAAAAGTTTCGCTTTAAACCTCAGATAATTCAGAAGGATTAGGGAATCGGCATTTCGCGGTGGCAAAAATTCCCAGGAATGGCGCCGCAAATTGCAGTGAGACCGTCCCGTGGCTTCTTCATTACCCGGCTCCAAAATAAAGAGAGGGAGCGCACAAAAAAAAGGGATCTACGCGGTTATTAGAAGTCCCGAACAAATGAGGAGGGGGGAGGGGAAGAAAAAGAAAGAAACTCTCGGTCCTCTCTCTCATCTGCATGCGGAAGGCGGGAAGGGCTGCATCTGCTGTCAGTCTGTCTAATCCTCTTACACCTTGACGCGTGTCAGGCCGGATTGCCGGTCTCGCTGCTTTGCCTAAGCCTGGGCCGCCCTAGAAACGCACGTCTTAATCCAGCCTTAAATAAAACATGGACCTGCCGGGAAAGCTGCTTTGGGCATCTGGCGCCCTAAGCACATCAACCTCCCATCTTTCTGACTCGCCGAGAGAGGCACAGTGGAGAGATTAGATTTTAGCTCGTACTTTTCGAGGATCCGCGCGCCAACTCTTTCTGGCCCGGCGCCTTAATCCGCTCAACCACCTGTGCTCGGGCGACAATACCTTTAGTCAAATGGCGCACGCACACGTCTTCCAGAGCTTCGGAGAGGAGGCCCGCCCTCCGATTTGCTCTCATCCGCTTCCGAAACGACAGACCCGGTCCGGAGCTTAATTATAAAGACGGCCAGACATCGATCTCCTTTTTGCAGCTCAGGGGATTCCTAATCAGATTCGGAGAAATCAGAACACGCCGGGAAAACCATCCTCAAATGGAACCGAAGATCTTAGACGCAACCTACTAATGCACGGCCAATCCCAAACGCAAAGTAGGTTACGAAAACACCGCACACGGCTCGCCTTCCAAAAGCTTCAAAGAGCGTATCACGCCAAGACCAAAATTGCCACGCCATGCCAAGACCAAAATTGCCCACAGTAACAGCGAAAAAACAAAATGACCTACAGAGTCACTCACTCTCCAAACTAGTCACAATTTTCACTCTTTTATGGGACAATTCCAGAGATCCATCCCTTTGATTATTCCCCTACAATGTTAAAATGATGCAACTGAGTAAATTAATAACTATAATTGCTTTACATGGTCTAATAGCTATTCTTTTGTATTATACATTTATCCATGATATCAGGGAATTTTTATTAATTTTATTTCGAAAATATGGGTACTTTATTCGCAAAACGAGAAATCTTCAATGTACTCAGACTCATAATCGACAGAATAAAGGTTCAAAATGAGTAGTCTATGTTTCCATACCTATCAATTTCCTACTCTTTTTCTCTCAAACTCAGACTCTCATATTCTCAGAATATAATGAACTCCCTATCTTATGTAACTTCAAAACAACATGTGACAAACTGTTTAAGTTATTTCGAGCCTACTGAATTATGCCTATCAATAATCAGCGAAAAAACTACGGACGAATCCTCCATGGATAATCCAACCTCAAAACTACAAAAAAATGTACATTATTATATTTATTTCAACACTCAGTACTAAAAATGTCTCCCAAAGAGCTATCCTAACCAAAAAACACCTTTACGGAGGGGGGGGGGGTAAATTCTAACTGTATTGTTCGAAAGGAAAAACTCTCTCTGACAAGAGTAGTTGTAGCGATATCGGTTACTCTTTTTAACGATAAATCAAAATGGTGCATAGTTTAATGATCTTAATTTCTAAATTCCATCATTCAGATAGTGTTAAGAAACTAGATATAACATCTAGTGTCTTATTAAAAATTTTAAAAGGTAAGATATGCAATATTTCTAACAGTGCAGTATTAGATATATACTATAATCATGCCTTCTACATATTTTGATTCATTTGGATCTTTCGGAAAGTAGTGACAATTTCCAATTGACCCATGATAAAAAACGAGTTGCACTCTTAAGCTTATATTCTGCCACCCAGGCATAACGAATCGTACCAACAAAGGCAAATAAAGCGGGGGCACGTCGAGGTAAACCTCCGTTACTTGTATGTGTGTGTTTCGTCGTGTCTGTAGCATTTTTGCTGCTTTTACCCTATTTTTGAACTGAAGATAAAAATCCGCCACATGTAAATTCGTCACCTTAGCAAATCATTTAAATAAAACTAATTTAAGAAGATCGACTAAACTCGGAAACTTGTTGCAACTGTCTCCTTTCTCCGAAAAGGTCCACTATGTTCGATTCATGCTCCAACGAGCAGCAATGAACGTCGTTTTAAACTGGGAACACTGAGCCGATTACGGCGGGTCGCAGAATTTAGTATAGTGGAAGAAAATCGCCTATAGTCAGAAGATTATGATTTTCTCTCCACGAAAACGCAAGGTAAAATAACTCATTAAATATTTTAGTAGGGAAGATGCTTGAAACCACCTACTCCTCTTTTACGAAAATTTTAAGGGAAAGCGCTTCTCAAATGAATAGAAGACAAAGGAGGAACCCGCCACTCATATGAATACACAGCATAAACGGGGTAAGACGAAGAAATACAAAAACTTGTCATACGATACGATAAGTGTCTAAATGTCCTGGATAAAAAAATATAACCTTAAATATATTGACGTCAGTAAAAAGTTTTCTTCTAGTCTTCATTGGTTATTATTAAATTCTAAAACGTGTGCCCTCGTATTTAATTAGTAGGAAAATTTATGACAAAATTGGAACTCTTTCAAAAGAGCAGAAAGTTTAAATATTTCCTTGTATAATTGAAACGTTTGCAATCATCCATTGTTGTAAATGGCATTTCTACAACAGATCATTTCTTTTAATAAGGTATGTTTAAAAATTCCTACCAATTAATAGAGATAACCCCTTCCAAATATGTATCTCTAATTATATATAAAACGAGAATTGTTCTCCTTCCAGCTGGTACCATTCTACGAAATGTTGATTGCATTAACAGATAGTTGACGTATCCAGCTAAATAGAAAGCGAATATCATGTTTTGATGGGTAAAAGGGTATTCTACCAAAATGTGAATCAAACCAGAATCTCGGTATTGCGAATGCCAGTCAAGTTGATGTAGTAATACTCACTTCCAAATTCCTCTTATGGTAGAAGAATTTGATCATTTAAAACAGTATGAAGTATTGTACTTAGCTGCACAGGCGCACCTAACGTGAGAAGCCGCTATTTCTGTACTGATGACAACTTAACTTAATCTTTAATTGTCTAACAATTAAATCTGGACAGAAATTTCAAAGGCTGTGCAATGTTTACACGGACTCGCACTTAATATTGATTGATTTTCAAACTGACATTTTTAAAAGAAAAAAAATTGCCTAATTCAAATATTAACGTTTTACCATTACAGATAACACTTTAAATACGGAAAGATTTTTAGGAATTAACAGATAACTGGTTTTTATCGGTCTAATTCCACTAAAAATAAACAAATGCATACGAACTCTTCTAATAGATAGTTTTCGAAATCAAACTTTATGGAAAAAAAAAAAAACTAAAAATTGAAATACGTATTCCTACAAAGCAACGGAACTCGAGTACAATGTGCTATAGAAAAGATTCGCTTTGCTTTCCCTGAAGAAATGTATCTGGTAAAATAATCTTTTCATAATCTGCTTTAAAAAAAAAACTGAAAGAAAATTAACATTTTTGGTCAGGTCAATGTGGCTAACTTACAGCCTCAATAATTTCATATTTCATATCTTTGAGTTCACATGATTTACTATCACGCTATTTTTTAATTCACGAAGTAAATGGAAATAAAACAAATGGCACATAGTAAAGACAAATGAATGTAACTTTGAGTGACATCATTTAATTATATAGTCATTCAGAATCAGAAAAACAGTAAGGTTTCGAAAGCATCGATTTCTTTATTTTTATTTTTAAAATAGAAAAAATACAGGAGAACAAAAAAACTCCTAGTATTCAACTCTCGTCCTACGCATTAGTACTGTAAGAAAAAGATATTTACAGTCTTATAGAACTGTTTCAAGTTGATTTCTCCTTGTGAAAGTTTTTAAAAAAATGGGAAAATCTGTATTGTATTTTTATATTAAACATACACATGCAATTATATTCTTTTAAATACTCGATTGATAATTCTATAAACTAAGACAAATCCATAATCCAGGAAAAGAAGCCTTGAAATATTTGTAAAAAAAAAAAAAAAAAAAAATCTGTACAATTTTAAATCTTTACTTAAGTACGATTTCAGACACTTAATCGTCCTATTTAAAACATAGATACGACAAAAGCGAATCAGGGTTGTTCATTAAAATTCAGAGAAATAAGGTCCCAAATTAATACACCATTTAAAGCTTGTAAGAGCAGTGATTAATGAATCCGTCCGAGAAAAGAAAAGTCCAAGGTTTGATTCCAGGACTGAATAGTATTTTAAGATGAAAAGTAAATTACGAGTAAGTGAGGTTGGTATAGTTGCCGTCGTTGCAACGGAACCCGAAAAAAAAAATGAGAGCTCGACCGAATGCAATTAATAGGTGAATTCAGGTGTCCCATTTCTCTCAGCTGATAGTGAAGATGTGGCGAATCGGAAGAATTATGACATGATTTCACATAGAAAATGCTAACACATCCGCTCCAAAGGGGAAGTTCCTGGTTCAATTTATAGACCAGGAAGTTTTTTAAAGTGATAGATTAAACATGAGTTAGAATACGAGGCACACACCGGGTCTTGTTAAGTTATTGTTCATACCTTTATAACTACTTTCATCACCACTGAGAGTGGGCTCGAATCTTCCACTAAGTCTAGGTGTTTGAACCCGTTCGGAAATTGATTTAAACTGGAAGTCCCAGTATGTTTAGCTTGCTGGGGAGAAAAATATGGGTTTAGAGAAGGGAAAAAAATCTTAAACTTACATTAAGGTGTTTTAAAACTCTTGAAATCACGTTTCGCAATGACGATAACAAGAAATTTGTAGCTGAATTATCTAAATAGTCGGTTAATATGTTTAAAAGTTTTTTTTCTTTCGCTCTAAGCTGCAGTCTGAAACATGTATAAACATGAAGAGAAAAAGTATATAGCATTTAAGCGAAACGAAGGACACATCATTAAGTATTTTTACAAGTATATTTTTGCTGTATTACATGCAAAAAACATACCTTTCACGGATTTCAATCAACAAAATTTGCTAAATTATATTGTAAGAACCACCTAAATAAGAAACGCAGACTTCTATTCTTTTCCATCTGTAAATTTTTAGTTTCGACTGAAAGTGCGCCGAATATCCCAGCACTGCTAGATTTAATTCTGCTGGGCACTCAAAAAATATTGAGAAAATCTCTATTTTACGTATGAAATTTTATGAAAAATATTTTATTTAACTGAATAAATAAATTAAATGAACTAGTGGCGCTATCTATATTATTAACCATCAACTAAAGAGATGTAATTCATAAAGTATATGCAACCAGTCGTAGAAAGACGATTTCGAGCCTCAACGGGAATGGGGAAAAACCAATTCTGAGGGAGGTTTTCCAGTTATGGGGAGAGGGGGGATCTCAAAGGAAACTTATACTAAAATTACCTTTGTAAATATTTTTATTTTTTGCTTTCCTGGGAATTATTTTTAAGCCCTATCCATTTGTACCGTCTCACTAACATCTTAAGAACGCACTCATAAAATGAGGGCCCAATTAGAATGAATAATTTATTTCTATGCATTTTAATACAAGAAATAAATAACATACAGTATTGCAAGACATGATAGTTAAATTAAACTCAATGAAAATTATTTTTTAAATATTACAAACACTGCATTCAACACAGATTTTAGAACAAATATTAGGTGTAATTCTACCATTATAAGATAATATAAGAAAGATTTTACAGTTTTAAGAAAGAAAGATTTTACAGTTTTAAGAGACATGAAAAAATTGTGAACGGAATTAAACAGCTGTAAAGAGGTTTTTAATTCCATACATCTTAAAATACATGAATTTAGTCTTTCAAACTTAAATTTCAAAAACTCGTGTTAAAAGATTTTTTAAAGACAACTCAATAGCGACTCCACTACACATGCAGAATATATAAATGACATGAAAAAGTGCAAATTTGTTTCGTACAGACGCGACAGATTGGAGGCCTAACACCTAAGTTAACAAATGTTGGGCTAATTGAAATGATGAATTACAAGTTTAATTCTAAAATAATAGACTAAAGAATGACTGCATCATGTAATCGAACTACAATCAAATTATTTCGACTGCTTCACCGCAACATTCAAAACTACAACTTTCGCCACAACACTAACAATAATATTTTTGCTGGAGCCAAACGTGGCATATATATTAAATGATTTTGTGCTGAATAATAAATGCTATCACTCGGAAATGCAGCAATAAATGCTAGATATACGCAATTCAAATATTTAAGAGATACACAGTTATGATGACATGAGTGAGAAGTCCTTTTTGTTAAACCGTACTTAACGAATTTTAAAGGTGTTAATGATACAATATTTATTAATTTTTACTGAACATTTAATGATAAAGTAAAAAGAAGAGAAGCAAAATATTGATCCATCTCTAGTAGTTAACCCTCGAAAAAGGTTTTTAATCCTTAAAGAAAAAAAAATTACTTCGAAGAGATAGTTCGGCATAATATAAATGTTGCCTCACTGAGCTAAAAATTCCTTAAATGAAGATAAAATTAAAGAAGCCACATTCGTAGATAAAAGATATAATTATTCCGAGGGTAAGTTTCGAAGACCCGAAAAGATCAACTGGTGAAAGAGCCAGAAATCATCCAAGGAATTTATGAAAATTTCTTATATAATGTGAAAGCTGAGTTTTTTTCTTACTATTCCGTTTAGCTAAATTTTAGTGTGTGTGTGTGTATATATATATATATATATATATATATATATATATATATATATATATATATATATATATATATATATATATATATATATATTCGTTTTATGGACTCTGACAATGATTTGGGCCGGGCGATTGTCGAATGGCTAGGGCGCTGGTATTTGGTACCGGAGTGAGAGGGTTCGAGTCGCACTCATGGCATGAACATTTGTAGCCGTTTGGAATCATCTTTAAGCAGTAGGTCCCGGTCAAATTAGCTTTTGCGTCACAAAAAATGACCGTAGCGCTCCCAACCAACCAACCAACCAAACAAACCAAATCTGACGAGGATTTGAAAAAAAAAGAGAACTCAGGCGCGGTCTGTGACTAACATGCGAGATATTTCCACGAAATTATTTTTAGCTCGGGAAAGAAGTACCAAGGCTAGCAAATACTCCAGTGATAAACAGTCATTTGTAAGGGCTAATAAGATTATTGTAAAAAGAAAACTCCTTAAGTAAATTTCACTCGAGTGTCTCTAATGAACTTTACGTAATAAAAATAAACCAGTGACTTATTTCAGTCCGGCAATAAAAGTACTGTTAACATGACATATGACATTATATATATGACAAAAATTTCAGTTTTATTTTTAAATCTGAATAATTTATGCCTTTTTCGCTTGAAACAGCATGAATTAAAGTTGACTAGAAAGTACTCTATGCTAAGAGGTCCACTAAATGCAGTCATTGTTAAAAAGATAAATTATTTTAATAGCATTTTAAAGCATGTATATATACAATTATTCAAGAATTATGTCTATAAGAGACATACGTTTGTTTATCAACGGAACTTTACGACTTGCAAAGCCAAATTTTTCAACACTGTCAGTGTAAAATGTTTGTTTTTTTAGAAATAAATAAAGTTTATATGAACAGAAAAAAAAGTTATTTACAAATTATGCGACAAATGAAGTTTAATAACAGGTTTAGATGAAACCTCTACTCCTCAACATCGTTTTCTTTTCCCGTTTTCTAACCATTTTTTAATCTACATTTAGTAACCAAGCCTCCCAGGAACAATAGACCGAAAAATACATCTTACAAGAGGCTTTAAAATTTTACAGATAATGTCTATGAGATTTGTCAAATAACAGTATTCAGGAATAAAAATCGAAAATAAAAATTGCGTAGCTAACAATTTCCTTACAATAACAACGCACGAACAAAATTTATTTTAAAAATATTCAAACCATATTACAACCACAAAAACTAATACAATTGAGGCGGTGAAAGGCAAAGTGGTGTAAGTCAGTAAGTCGTGTGGTGTAAATCTAAAGTGTTTTACTGCAAAAACTACAATAAATTCCACTATAAATTGAACAAATTATAATTCATAATACTTATTATAATATTGCAAATAATAATTATTTTTAATTCCACTATAAATTGAACATGGAGATTACATTTTTGCCCTCAAATAAAAAAAAGTTGAAAATGTGACTTACACCACTTTGCCTTTCACCGCCTCAATTGTCAGAAAACTAAAAATATCCTTATATTTTTTACAGAATTTGATGAAATAAGCATCAAGTAAAATTAAGAGAAAAAAAGAATCTGACAAAAACAATCTTTCACTAAAAGGCAAATAAACAAACGATTAAAACAGAGAAAACGAGATAAATAGCCTATCACTTTAAAAACTCCAATTCGCACTCATTTTATTCAGTAGCGAGTATAGATAGCAAAAGGAGGAGGAGTTGACATCAACCTTTTCAGCCCTTCAACACCCCCATTCTCGTAAGGGGGAAAGATGATTTTCTCATCTCAGGTCCAGCTACTTATTTGGCGACATCTCGCTTTCGACTCATTTCCCTTCATCTCTCCAATCCGATTAAAGGTAGGTTGCGAAGACATTTAGAAGCACTTTGGTGGGATTCTTCCCATTTTCCTGCTTTCCCTCCTGAGCCACAATACGCCACAGCTTTTTAAGGGGTGCAGGAGAAAAATTTGGGAGGCAGATTGCATATATTTCTCGTGGCATTCGGATAGGACGCTTAAATTCAGATTTAGGGCTCAATACTTTTTGCAGATTTAAAATAAATGGAAATATTTCGCCGATATCCTGCGGGAAAACATCCGTTTGAAAAAAAGAAGTATGGATAGGATGGAAATTCTATCTCGATAATAGGACAATGAAACTATAAGCTCGAAGAAATATACATGAGGCTAATTCTAATTGAGTGACTTATACATTTTTAATATATCTGAAGGCAGTTTCATTTTATTCGACGTAAAATTAGTGTTAGTTCTTTATCCCAACAATTATCTTTACATTGTGAATGAGTTCTTTTCAACAGGTAAGCTATGATTACTTAATAGATGACCACTAGATGAAATATTTGGCCACAGGTAAAAAAGCATTTTGTTCCTTTTCCCTAAGGAGCCACGTGAGCTCGAATATATTTGATTTTTTTTTTACTTTGCTTAGTAGCAATCTAATTGAGCCAGACAAATACAAAACTGCTTTTACTTTAAACTGCAACCTTTCCGAATTTATTGAGAGAATTCGCTATCATATTTATTTGCTTTATTTCTGATTATCAAAGAGAAACGAAACTCAATAAGAGTGTTTTAGGCTTGTGATTAAAATATATATATAGTTAGATCATAACCCTCGAAAAATGGAAGTTCAGACAGAAGCATCAAATCAAGTTCGTTTCCTTTGAGTACCAAACAATCACGATATTTCGATTTTTGAGCTCTGATTTTTGAAACAGCATTGAAGACGATACCAAAATTCTTTGAAAAAACTTCATCTAAGCCAGCATTCAGTAAAAACAGACTAACCCCATGATGCCCTTATACTAGAGTATAATTAAATAAAATTAAAACTAACTAGTCACATACAAGTGTCCTATAAGATAAAAGCAAAATATTTTAAACCCTAGTAAATTAGGGTCGATGAAACTTCAGATCATAAAATGCCTAAATTCTGAAAACAACCTTTCGATTATTTCAACTAACTCATCTAAAATTTACACCACATTAACTGTCTCTAAAAAGACGCCTTTGTCCTTCAGCCCTTAAATAAATAAGACCTAAGTTACAAAACAAAAGGATAACATTTCGTCAGATGAAACAAAAGAAAAAAATATGATCGTAAATCAAGAATCACAATTTCAAACGATTTACATTAATACGTTTTAAAAATAGCTCTAAAAATCATATATTCTCATTAATACTGTTTTAACCATTTTTGCCGACTCTCTAAGAATAGAAATTTAAATAGCTTAATTACACGAAAAATGAAGCAACTATGACAAATGTGCTAATGGAAAACATGTCTTGAAATAGGAAATCTCAAGGTAGACAGTATTCCCATTGCATTCATATAAAACCTTTTACATGCGATAAACGAGACAACTGGACAAATACAGTCCGGCAACAGGCGATTTAACCAGAGGCGATTCACGCGTAAGTTGATGTAATGAAAAATGTAGCACTCACACATCGGACTTTTCCTAAAATCTTCCAATCTTTAAATGAGATGAATTTTCGGTCGTACACTAAAATTTAACTCTAATTTACCATGAGTGATTCATCCCCCCCCCCCGGTGGTGACATTTATTTTTACAGATAAAATCATAGCCTAAAAATATCTTATGTGTGCAATGAACACATAAAGAAAACTTCGCATTAAGTTCTCCAAGCAAAAATTACTCCCTCACTCCAAATTTTCGTTTAACTTCTTCAGATTACTACTACAAAGTATAACATTTCAGTCGGAACAGAAATTCATAGAGTTTATTGATTTCGGACTTTCCTCGTCAAATATGTAGAGAATGCAACAATGGGATTACCTTTCGCTGCAAGTGCCTCAGAGGAAGAATACCCGAGTTTGCCGAGAGCAGTGCGCACCAGCTCAGAGAACAGGGCGTTGCTGGGGATGATGGCGTAGTTGTCCACGTCTACAGCCCCAACACTGATGCCTCCGATACCCACGCCTCCGGACGTTGCAACCTGCGAAACGTCCACAGACTGACCCTGAGGAGTCACTTGTTCAACTATACAATGCACCGGGATAGAACGACCTAGAAGAAAATCATAAATCATTGACATGGCACATGAACATGCGAGATCAGAAATATTTACATTCAAAACTACATTGGAAAAAAAATATTATGTAGTCTGATTACACAAATATCATAAAAGAGATTTACTTACATTACAAAAAATATCAGAGTATAAAATGAAAAATGTTCAAATGTAACCCTGAGCAAAACATACTTTCTATTCAATACTTCAAAGAAAATGTTCTATAACTAAATACTTGACAATTTGCAAGTTCCTGTAAAGAAATTCCATTAGATATCGTACCATTTCATCATACGTTTCTGCTCTTGGAAATAACGAAGGACAGCTAATACGTGAAATCAAAATTCGTTAAATATTTTACAAAGATGCTAAACGGTCGCATGGAAAATGAAAAAAAAAAATCACCTTAACTTTAACAAATTTTTCTACGCTACTGGCTAAATAGGCTCAAACAAACTGTTCCCTAATAAGACTAGAGGCGGTTTCATTAAATCCAAAGTCGATAAAGAAATAGTTTTAAAAATTTCAGCCAATATCTCTGTGGTATTATCCACATTGTCCTGTTATTAAGATCATCTTAACGCCGGAGGAAATAGATAAAAGTATATCAAACATTTTACCTTATTCAAGCTGAAAACCTCAAAAAGTATCCCTGTCACAAGTTGTAAGAATTAAGATGTGACATTAAGATTTCTTATTAAAGGCATATTTATGCAATTTTTCTGAAAGCTCGAGGTCTTCATCAAAAAAAAAAAAAAAAAAAAAAAAAAACCGAAGGACAAGGTTTCATGGAACAGGAGAAAATAATTGCTACAAAACAAGCAGCACTTGGATAGGGAATATAAAAGTTAAAACAATCGGAAAATACAATGACACGTGAGGCAGAAATGAGTTCTTACGTTTATTTTTAATTTATTACGCAAAATAGCTGGTGATCTTCCTGTGCAAAAGCTTTTAGAAAGTACATGATATTTCCTTTACTTTAAATCAGTTCCAGCCACCTAATACTCTTTCAAACGTTATGTTCACATAAATATTTTTTTCATAATATACGCGCACATTTCCTAACGCAACTTGCCTATCATTTTCGTTACGTAACGGAATAAAATGAATACTTCAGAAGGTTCAAATTTTCACGTAATAAACAGAAACACAATTAAACAATGGCAATATTTAATTTTGTTATGCAACATGAACAAAAAAACCATGAATATAGCAATATGAATGTCATAATGAAAGGAACAATTGAAACTGGATCGTTTATCCCCGTTCGTAAGGACTCGGATTTATTTACTGACTTCACAGCTATTACATAAGAAGACTCTGGATGATTATCGGTGCAACAGCTACAATGACCGTCTACTAAGACAGGGAATAAAATCCCCCCCCCCCATGAGACTTCTAATCCCGGTTATGTAAGGCACTGGCAATTTTGAATTTCATTGCTCGCATACTGTACTTGGGGGTCAAGACGCAAGATGTTGTCCTGTACATAGTTTTGTTTTGTTTTCCTTTTTGTTTACAAGTCTGATTTCTTTCCTGTGAATTTTCAACATACTTTTAAAATTGAAAAACCATGATTGTTCTTTCGAATGATGGACCACCACTGTCGTGATTTTTTGCCAAGACATAGAATCTATTCCATATATTCCCAACTCAAATATCCCGGAAATGAGACGAATCCTTATTTTTCTCCTTATGAGCCACACAATTTAAAAACAGAAATGTTAATGCAGAGGAATCTAAAATTAAACGCATATTTTTAGAGCTATTCTCCACTTAAGTATGAGCACATATTTGTTACATACGAAAAATGGTTGGCTGGTCACTTTTAGGGGATTTTTTAAGGGATAAAATCCTTTACCATTACTGAATTTCAAATTCAGGTAATCGCCTATTATTTAAAACAGTGGCTTGATTCCTAATAGTGCATAAACGGCAAGAATAGGAACTAAGTAACAGAAAATAAAATATTTCACCGGTTTCCAGAAATAATTGATTGTTTCATTTTATAAATATTATGTTAGAAATTAGGAAATTTTCCAAAGGTATGCAATAATATAAATGCATACGATCAATTAAGGAATTAAAGTGGGTTGATGATAGAGACTCCCTTTAAAATAATACTAGATGAAAGAGGGATATGAAATTATAAAAGCCGTCTTTGAAAGATAAGAGCATTTTTCTTTTCTTCCATCCTCTACTATGAAGGTTCTGTAAACTCCATTAAAATGATATTAATCACTTAAATTTCATAATTCTACAAACAAAACGATGAGAGAAAAACAAAAGAGATGAAAGTATTAAAAGCAGGAATTAAACATACCAAAGACCACGGAAAACATATTGAGATTAAGACTACTCGACGGTTCGGGCTTCCAGTTAAAAGCATTTGAGAGAGAATTAAACACAGTCACTTCTAATCATAATCTAATTTTATTGCATTAAAAAACACACATTATTAGGGATAAACTGCATGAATGTATGACTTTGCTATCGTTGTCGGAAAATTGTACTGGGACAAACGAATTAACAGCATGTTTAATAAGCTATGCTTATATAACTTTTTCTGGAAATGATAACCAACAACATATCAAAAAACCGATGAAAGTGTATCGGTAGCATCGTATTCAAAATTGAATTAGTCCATTATACAAGCATTTAATCCTTTAATGCCTTTTTTCGCTGCTTGGAAAATATTCCATGACCATGGGATCAGACTGTATTTGTTCGCATACTTTCTCAGCTTACAGAAAATGTAAGTACAGGAAAAAAATTTAAAGAGCGATAAGAGATTCATTTACCTCGAGTAATGCTTAAAGTAAGGAAAAAATAAATAGGTTTCCTGTATTGAGTGTATAGCCAAGGAAAAGGGCATCAAAACTTGTAAGATATAATTTTACAAAGTTGTAAAGTTTTTCAACCGAAATTTAAGAAATCAAACGATCTTGTAGACTCAAATAAAAATAATTCTACCCCCAAAAGAAAAAAAAAATATTTGAAATGAGATCATGTAATCTGACAATTTCAATGAAATCACTTAAATATGTTAAAGACAAATCACGGAAACAAAAATTTTAATAGTTGTCAGGTTCGTTTAGATCATGAAATCACTTAACGATTAGCTCAACTCAACTGTCTTGTGAGGAGGAAGTCTCGATTCAACAACTGGAGTCATTCCTACTGTTTAAAGTGAAATATACAATAAGAGTGAGTGGTAAGTTGTAGGGATGTGAGGCAGAGCAGTCATTATTATAGTGGCTTGTCTCGAAATGACAAAATTATTTCAAAAGGTGAGTTCCTGGCCCCCATTGTTCTTCAGGCGAGGCACAATATGAGGTTTTTTTACGAAGATCATCGTATAGTTTCTAATCTTCCCGGGTTCGATTCCCGACTCAACCTCGTAAATTGTTGTAAGATAAAAAAGGCAGGAAGAAAGCTTGGCAGAACATTGTACAGCTTTCATAGCAACTCCCTCATTTAGGGAAGGACTTAGTTTTTTAGAAGAATTTCTAGAATTGGACAAAAATTTTAAACTAAATTGTCCCTAATTTATTGTACTGGCAATCATAGCTGAGGATAAATTAAAACTGCTCTCTGAGGACTTTCAGTGACACATTAAAGGACTGGCGTCCTTTTAAATCTAAATTAACATGGGGGGGGATTACACTGAAAAACAAGTAATGCTACTTATCTTCTGTATCATCTGAAGAATTAAGTTAACTGAGATTTAAAAAATACAGTTTACAGAGCACATTATAAAAACATCTATTAGTCAGTCTGCTACTATGTATGTTAAAAAGAATAAATAATACAAGAAATTCAATACCTGATACACTTAGTATGTTCACTCTACCACATTATATCAGCGCCTAATCTGTACACTTTTAGATATATTTAGCAAGCTCACTCAGAAAAAATATATACCTTATAACACAACTTATTTCAGCTCTTCTTATTTCAGCTCTATTCTGTGGAACACTAAACATTACATTATTCTATTTCGTCGGAGTTCAGTCATCTGCGAAAGGTCATGACATTAGGTCTCACTTATTTGGTAGCTTTGTCTACAAAATCCCACAAAAGAAAAAAAGCCCCAAGTCTACATGAAGCAAAAGCACATTAAATCCATGGATATCACAGTTTTGTTGGCAGGATGTGATGATAGTAGTAAAGGATGTTAAAGACTACCTCCTCTAGGGGATGGCAAAAACAGCAGAAATTAGGGAAACTTCGTCGATAGTAATTTTAATTACATACAAAGTTATTATAAATTCGATGTTTATGAAATAAAATAAAGCAATCTATTTTTAGGGTGCATACGTTATCAAATTATACAAAAAGTTCTGTCGAACACGGGATATTTCAACACGAGAGGTGCACACTATTGTCGTATACACGAAATAAAAGTTGTGTCCCCACTTTTCAAATTGCAAAGATGGTAAATTTTCTCACAACTAAGTCTACAGAAGGCATCATCTGCCACAATGCAAAAACCTCTTTTTTTCCTAACACTAGATTATCAAAGCCTTTCGAACACATCCTTCAAGGGTTTTAACATGCGCATATATTAAGAGTAAGCCAAAAATCACAAATACTCTCACTTATAAATGAACTACTAAGGGCCTAAGATATGGGCACCGCAGAACAAAACTAATTTCAATGTTCAGATTATAACCTTAGGACTTCCCGTTTGAAGTTATATTTAGGAAAATACTCGCACAATTTTCAGTTAATCTTCTAATACAAACCCTAAGAAGGACCGGCAAAAAATCTCTATGTTCAAATTCTCCATTCCATCGAAACACCTTACTTATTCGACTGTTCACTGTACGTAATATACAGTCATCAAGTACAGTTGAGCTACACTTCTGTACGTCAGAGGTAAACTGTCATAAGTGAATTTTCTTCATTTTCGATATTTTTATTTAAGTGACTCCTTTTGGATGGAGCTTCTTTGAGGAAAACTGTCATATATGCAAAATAAGATGGTGGGTTAAATTTGGACTTATAAACTATTGCATGAGTAAGTCCTGATGAGAGGTAAACCATCACAAAGCTGTCCTGAAAAGCTCTCCTGAAAAATTGGAATTTTGCACATATGATAGTTTACTTCTGACGTACTTATACATACGTTTACCATTAAACCAATTTTAAACTTCTTCCTTCCAACATCTCATAAAATAAATAAAAATTACTTTTTTTTTTAATTATAGTCGACGTAACAGCTATCTCTGAGAAAACGCCCCGTTGTTTTCAAAGATCAATTTCTCAATTTTCTGAATAAGAGAAGCGTTCCAGAAAGTCTTATTTTTTTCGGCGCAGGGCTGACCTTAGGCTCGTCCACATTTTCTTCCATAGTTTAAAATAAATAAAAGACTAACTTGTCAGAGCTGGGGGTAGTACCAATATCCGGTTTGCCCGCCCTAATCCTACTCTGCCAATCCTTAATCCGATGGAAAGGAAAGGCAAAGGAGATTTCTTATTCCGCCCCTTTCCCCCACCTCATTCCAAACGCTAATCCTCGGTGTCTTGGCCCTTTTTTACACTCGCTGAAGATATTTCAAACGGCACACACAACGTTATTCTTCTTACTTAAAAAAAAAAAAAGAAAAATTCAACCGATAATAATCAAGCGAAAAGAGAACAAAAGGAAAATGTTACTGCATTCAGTCGTGAAATTTCTACTTTCCCCGAATGTAGCTCAAATGGAAGTATTCGGGTACTGAATGAAAGAAAAGGCTTAAAATGTTTTATTACAGTAACAATATCCAGAGGAAATTGTCCCACGGTATACCTTTCTGCAATGACACGGGCAGCTTTTGAAACACGGAGATATTCAAGAAAAATAACAAAACATACTTTTTCTAGGGGGGGGGGGGGCAAAAAATAATCGCTGATTAAGTTCAAGATCTAATGCGTTTCACTACCTGCGATTTCGTCAAATTCATTAAATCGGCCAAGTGTTGAATTATACCGATAAACACTCAGTACAAGATATTATATATACAATTATTTATAATATGAATTGAGAGCTTTAATATACAGTGATTTCCGCTTATAAGAATCACGTTTGTTATTACTGTTTTTGATTCTTATAAGCGGTTGATTCTTATAGCCGAAATTTAGGTTTTTGGACAGACACACACACACACCTAGATATACATATATTAGATAATTTGCCATAAAATACTCTTTAATTTACGTTAATTATCTTTTATTAAAATTATTTTTTATAATTTTAAAAATACAACTTAATTTCTAGACCTATAAGTAAATACACATGTTTATGGTAAGAGAAGGAAAAAATCCAATATTTCTTACAACATACCTGCTTAACAGTTTTAACATTTCAACTACAGGAAGGGAGCAAGAAAAAGTTTTCTGTGGTAGCTTGACGTAATGAAGTTTTCAGGAGGCTGTTTATACCTCTCTCAATATAAATAGTCTCAGACAAAGATTCACCTTCTAGCTTACGTTTTACGGTTTGATAACGTGCTGAATCTACTAATGTCACGTTTTCCTAAGTGATAGTGGACGCTTTGCCGAAGATTTATGTATTTCAGGGTCCAGGAAGCCGCAACCGGGATGTGGGAGGTGGGAAAAAAGAGTCCCTATTTTTGTTTGTCAGTGGAGAAAAGTGAAATCGGACTCGGACGGGTAAAGATGCCCCCGGGTCAAGCTAATAGGACAGTGTTGTGGCAAAGCGTTTAAGGGGAAACTATTATGTTATGTCTAATAAAGAAAGGGGTGAATTTTACGACTATATTCCGTCCCATCTTATCAATTTAACTTTAAAAAAAGAAAGAACTTCGTGCCTTTTGAGGGTTTAAGTAGCTTTTTTGGAAAAATGAAAAGAAATCGAAGAGTGTAAACTGATTCTTAAAACCGGTGGATTGATTCTTTAAAGCGAAAATTTTAACATGGAAATAATACATTTGTTTTTGTTTTCGCGATATTGATTCTTATAACCAGTGATCACTATAAGCGGTGGTTACTGTACTCTATAACTATGCAAGTTTTAATTCAGAGAGAGAGAAAGAGATATAGAAAAGGATTTCGTAGCGCGTGGGCATGTGTGTGTGTTGGGGGGAGGGGAATGACAACAAAAAAAAAGAGAGTGAAAGAGAGAGAATACTATGCTTAAACACCGGTAAACGATGGGAGAAAATTTTGAAAGAGACAATCTCTAATCAGAAACAAAACGAGTATTTACAGATAGATGGTTAAATTTTTTTTTTTAACTGCTACAGAGAAAAAAGAAGTGATCAGTAAAATCCATCAGTATTTCGTTGTAAATGGTGTCACACAATGAACAGATAAAACTGATTCTACAACACTATTTTGAACGATAAAAGTTGAAATTAATGACAACTTTCAGTTAAAAATAAAAATCCATTACCAATAAACAAACCAAAATAAATCCTCAATATTATAATGTTATTCATGTTATACGAGTAAAAGGTAACTCAGTAAAATATGTTTATTTTTAACTTACTAATTTTTACCGTACATATTTATAAGATGCAAACGCTAAAGCAAATTGATGTGTCAGCGTCCTTATTTATCCCGATATGAACATTAAAGTAATTCAACGCAAGTTCATAAAATGTATAATTTTGATTCACACCAATTTATAGAAAACTATCAACCAATCAAAACATCAAATAACACAGAATAACATCTTACTATTATGTACGGACTACCCGCAAGAAATTCACCAGCACCTCGATTCTGTTTACAAAATTTGACTAGAGAATGAGGGCCATTATTAGCCTTCTTTGCCACTTCATTTCTCTCGGTAAATTTTACATTTCTTCAGATAATTATTTTCTTATAATAAACTAACGAGAAAA
This sequence comes from Dolomedes plantarius, assembly GCA_907164885.2. Classification (NCBI taxonomy): domain Eukaryota; kingdom Metazoa; phylum Arthropoda; class Arachnida; order Araneae; family Dolomedidae; genus Dolomedes; species Dolomedes plantarius. The sequence continues at coordinate 58,913,063 of OU015494.1, read as the reverse complement.
CGGGAAGGCAAGTTCCCTATATTTATCATTTTCTTTGCTGTGTGTGAGGTAATACCCCCAAGTGGACGAACGCTGCGTCGTTCGAATTCGTGCTGATGACGTCGTCAGATGCACTTCAGGTTTTGTATAGATTAGATGTACCTTTTGATCTCTTTATGAGAAGCTTTGATATAGATCCGGTCGTGTAGGATTAATGTAAATAATTTGTAACTATGTACATTAAGCTTGTAATTAGAATTTACCACGTGGCAGGACGTTGTTCTTTCGACTCGTCTTTCACAGGCGAAATTCTCACATTGTGTAAACTGATATAACTTCATTCTATCCCTCCTGTTCTAACAAATCTAGAAACATAGTACTTCTCTGCCAATGTACTTATCCTGCATACCAGTTAACTGCCAAACTGTGATCTCTCTTATAGATAAGGCTGCTCAGAATTGGAAAGTTTAGTTTTGATTCGGTTGAGTTTTTGAGTGAGGACACGTTCCACAAACATTTATATAAATTCGGAAAATTAAGGGTGGAAGGCTACAATTCTATTCTTTTTTTAACCCATTTCTTGTTAACAAGATTGATTTAGAGGAGAGAGACAACGATTTTCATTAAAACGGAGACTCGATAACGAGATCAATAATAAACGAATATCTCAGAAAACACTTTGAGCCCAAACCTCTTCCATTAAATGATGTCTAATCAATAAGCAGATAGGAGGCATAAATCTCAGAATTAATTCATAGAATCTTTAACGCATTAACTACCTCTAATCCCTATTTGCCAATTATGACAATAAAAGGGGATAGAACTTGAGCTAAAAGGGTTTAGATACTTTGAAGAAGACAGCTCTCCTTTATGACGCTCATTACACAATTTCCTATAAAAAGAAAATTCTTCTGTAGCTCCATCAATTAATATTGAGAGGAAGAGTAATACCACAATTGTTTTTGCAAAGGCTATCTGTAACCTACTGTAAATATCGAAGGAAAATAAAGGGTGTTATTAGATCAACCAACATACTCGTTCAACATTTAAACAGAATCAAATGCGGTTTAAAAGAAAGTTATAGAAAGTTTAAAAATGAGATTTTTACAAGGCTGTTTATGAAAACTTCGGCATTTACTCAACTTACATGACAACGTTAAAAAAAGAGAGAGAGAGAGAGAACTAAATATAAGAAGTGTGACACATGGTTATAGGGCAATCCAACTCAATAAAAAAATATTATATGAACAGAAACGAATATTTTCCCGAAATGGGCGCAGTTTTTTCCAACAGTGAGTTTAATAACTCAAGGATATCTTTCATATTTGAACAAGCAAGAGGATACCATGTATTTCAAAAATAAACAATGAAAATATACGCATATAGTCAACAAGAAAGATAATATGCGAAAATTTTTGCAGGCAAACAAAAGGGGGAATTAACAATAGAAAATTTATCGAATTACTTAACTTGAATATGGAGAAATCCCAGGAACTTTAATTCTAGTGCTAACATACCATGTTACTTTCCTTGGCGAAAATTTAAAAAAAAAATGCTTACAGGAGAAAACTTTTAAATCGGTAAATTTTAGTGTTTCGAAGATTTCCTATATCATTTATAGTAGTTTAAAATTTACTCTTTTCAGATATACGCTTACGGACCTGTAATTATTTTTAAAGAAAAGTAAAAACTTTTAAAGAAAGTAACAATTTTCTAGGAGTAATTTACTACTCTTTTATATGTGTGTGCCTGCTCAATATACCACATAAGAGACTCCATAAGTTACGGGTCCAACAAATTTTTTTCAGGCTAACAACATAGAAAATTAAAAAGTGCAATTATTACGATGAACTAAATACAGTTCCCCAACAATATAGCTTCCCACTTTCTGTAAAAACAAACATACCACCCGTTTAATTTATAGGAAAATTAATCACTAAATAGTTAAATTTCGTTGAAATTGATCCCACAGTGAACTACCTCCATCAGACATTAAACTTACTTCGACGGCTACTGTGATTGAGATTTTTAAAATTAATTTGAAAAAGAAATGTCTTTCTTGTATAAATTCCGACATTATATAAGAAAAACAAAACAGAATGTCCATTAAAAAAAAGTTTTGGAAACCGACCAAATCCAAGGCATTAAAGAGACTAGAAGAATAATTTGAAAAATAGTAGACAAAACAAGGTAGCGATTTCTTTAACTCAGTAAACTTTCAAAGGGATTCGAACCGGTTACAGACCAGCAGAAATCGTTGGCGCATTTTTCTAAGATGTCAAAGGAACAAATAGCTGGCATTCATAGAATAGATTATTGAGATCTTATCTGGAATACATAAACCTCCTTTCCGATTTATAATTTTACACCTAATTAACAATTTCTAGAAAAGCACTTTATAAAATGAAACATATGAATTCCTAAAATATGACATTATAGATTTACTCGATCAAGTATAAGATTTGAACAGAATTAACTATATAATTTAAACTTATTTCTTTAAAAAGTCGAGGTACGTAAAAAAGACATCTGTGAGTCAAAGATTACATTACTGACATTCATGTACCCCCCCCCCCTCCCTTAAAGACGACGCTGAGCATTTAGTGAATTTTATTATTATCGAACTCTCAACAGTCTGTACCAATTCTTCCCACTCTCATTAATTACAATAGCTTTTATAATAGAAATTTACATTACAGAAGAAAACCTTTAAAATACTAACAATTTTTAACCGATATATATAGATTTCAAAGTTTACTCTAGGCAGGAAAATAAAATATTAAATATTGCAAAGTTAAACTAAGATGTAATTTTATAGATACGCTTAAGTGAAGCACTGAAACTAGTTATGACACAAATGTCGTCTTTAGGCTCTGTATAATCAATAAGCTATTCAACAATTAAGTATTTTATTCAAATTATGCATTTTAATTTCTCTTTTTATGACTTAACTACAATCTTATTATTCCAGGCTGCATAAAAATTCTGTAGAATTTTGTTATTACAAGACCTTACTATTTGTAACAAAATCTGTAAAAAGTCCAGCAAAAATTTTGTATGAAGAATAAGTTAAATAAAAGTCAAGAAAAGTAAAAGACATAAGGCTCCTAAAGAAGTCTAGATTTAGAGAAGAAAGCGAAAACGCCCATTCTCTGATTATTGCGAAATGAATAAGGGCCCCCAAATACCTCCATAATCCGAAATGCCAAGTCAGCAGTCAGTTCATTTGGGCACACCTAGCTCGCAGTTCCGACTTCGCGCAGTAAAACCATTTGAAATCAACTGGCGAAGAACAACTGACTTAGAAGTTAGCAGTTGCAGAAAAGAATAATACACTGAGTGAACTGAAAATTCATTTCTTATATCATAAGGATCAACGCCATTAACGAAACCGGAATCTATAGACTTATTTAGATATTTAAGTATACTCAAAAATATTATAATATGTAGTCAAATATGAAATGAGTAAAATAGAAAAAAAAATGAATTCATTTTAATACTACAGATAGGAGGAGATCGAAGATTATCTGAAAAATTTCTCCACTTCTTTCAGCTCCCCGTCATACAGTTGGGCAATTGAAAACGTTAAAGACATATCCTATGTGTTTTCTAACACAAATCTTATTCAACATCTTTAACTAACTTACTGAGCTTAGTCGAAATATTTTAAAATTTCGAGACGAAAAATACAGAAAACAAAAATTATCGCACAACACTCAGAGTTTCTCTGATTTATTCAAATATCTTCGAAAATTGTCACATTATCTTGGATATATTTATTTATCTAAAGACTTTATGATTATATGTTTTCTTCTAGCCATTGTAATGTCGTCGTTAATTCTGCAAATATTTAGGTAAAATAAGTCCGACACTATTCGTGCAGTAAATATTGTACAGTGAGGCTGATTTATTTGCCACCAGAGTTTGCCGATATAATGTTCTATAAATTTACGCTATAGAATTAAAACTAAATATATTCTAGAGAACTGTATACTCTTCATATACATCTTCCTAGAACGAACATTTTCTTCACTAATCAAAACGTTCGTAATATAAATAGACATATATATATTATTATTTATATATATATATATAACTACATTTTTACAAATTCTTCTCCCTCGATTAAAAACTGCTAGAAAAAAAATTACATTTATTTTCATATCATGTTAGGTGAATTCTTAGCAATCTCTAAACTGTAAAACATTAAGGCGAGTGATAAATGGCAGAAAAGGAATGATTATCATAAAAAAATAAATGCAAACTACAAACAGTTAGGAGAACAGCGTCTTTGCACAAGAGCAGACACTTCATAATTCCTGCAAATTCAGAATTTTAAACATATTTATTAAACTTATTTCATTCAATTAAAGAAAACCCACTCTTCTTTGGATAAAGATGGCTGGCGATTCCGTGAGATAAGGGTGATAAATTAAAATTAAGAAGTTGCTTTTACTGAGGGAGTTGATTTCTAAGGAATAGTGTCGGGTTAAAAGGGCAAGATCCTAGAAATGATGCTAACTTTCTATCAGCAAACAAAAGCAGAATATCAATTAGATTTTATTAAAACATGCTCTTTATAATACCTTTGTTAATTGATAAATTCTAAAAAGTTAAGTAATATTTATAAATTTGCATACTATGTTCAAAGTTGTCATCACAAACTATCCATGATATATTTTAAAATAATTAAAAAAAACAAAAATTGTGCGGTCGAGGGACCCCCGTCAGGAACGAAGTTCCTTACGTTATTTTTTCAACTCTAAACGTGATTTAATATGTACATTTCTATTGATTATATATATATATATATATATCTATATATATATATAAATTTTAATACTTTTAAATACTCCTAACACGCTTTTTCCATATTCGTTTATCTTATTGCAACAGAATACCGTCCCCTTAACCTTGGACTGCGACCTATATTCAACCAATTTAAATCTATTTTCCCCCTAAAGCTGTTGCACACGCGGACCATTAGATAACAGTTATATAACGCGAACGACCTGGAACATTCGAAAACCATCACCCCATATGACGCGACTTAATCACGTGGCAGTCTTTTAACCAATTGAAGTTCAGCCCGCCTGAAAATTCTGGCCTCTCCCAAGATTTCTCCGTGCTTTTTTGTGTCCTGCTACAGCCTGGTCAACAAGATCTATGCGAGGGCGCTCTACGTCCCTTTGTCTTCTGTGTGATGACTCCGGCGATTTCCGGAGAACTTCGACTAGTAAATTATGTAAAAACTACGCCTAAGTGTCAACTAATAAAGCACCCTAATCTGTGACCAGATCGCCTCTTCCTTCCTTTCTGATGGTGAACTTTAAATTCATTCACCGTGCCAGCCACTCGTTACGACTACCAGTAAGAAACTTCAACCTCTTCTTTGGATTCATTACATATATATGTCAAGGATTTAGTGGAAAAAGAATGATTATTCTAAATTTAAAGGAGGCTTAGTAATTAATTTATTGTCGTGGCGTAATTCGCAACTATTCTCATATCTTGGTTCGAAATGCATCGAGAGAAATCGGGGAAATTCCCTTTGTATTCATTAACATCTGTGGTCACGCCCATGGTTCATCTCCGGTGTAAGCGTCACAGAGATCATGTGGGCATGCGCGGTGGCTTTGGATGGCAGAAAAACAATAGCGTTTAATTAGACGGCGGGAAATTCTTGATCGAGATAGTCACGCGTCGCGTGGGAGCTTGATGACTGTTGGATTTAATTTATCAGATTGAATCAGGTAGCTTAAGATTTTGGAAATAAACGATGTTAGATATATTTATTGTAGTTTTTTGCCACCGGCCTTTTAATTCATTGACTGCATAATATTGAATCTACACAGGAGCAAACACGCTGCCTGTCATATATATATATATATATATATATATATATATATATATATATATATATATATATACACTCCTGGCCACTGTAAATGCAACACCCTGAAGGAAACATACAAATAACATGAAATTTACATCATGCATTAGCAG